>PVKB01000721.1:461719-613394 GCA_004027205.1 Ctenodactylus gundi | reverse complement strand
CCTTCCTTCCTTCCTTCCTTCCTTCCTTCCTTCCTTCCTTCCTTCCTTCCTTCCTGTTGAGATTACATGCCACTGACCCGCAAGTTAGTACCTTGGGAAGGACCTCAAAGGAGGGGTGAAGATGTGAGCTCATAACAACAACAACAACAACAAAAGTCCCAGTGGACCGGGTCCCCCCCCCGCCCCCCCCGCACTGCAGATTCCCAGCCATGTAAGGTTCTAAGCGCATAACCAGAATATCACTCAGGGGCAGCCTCAGGCAGATACATGCTTTGGCCTTCACCCTGGTCTCCAGCCTCAAAGCTCTTTGCTCCCCATGAAGGCCCCCCTCTACCCCAGCTCCCCTCCCCCTCCCCCACTCCTACCATGTTTCACCCCAATCTGTTACATGTCCAGGAATGAGTAAGTAAGAGAACCTCGTTTCCTTTGCGAAAAGCGTCCACTGGAGGCTACTGAGGATCGGGCCCACCTTTGGCTTCAGGTTGACAAGTGCCTTCAGCGTCCTCAGCTCAGCGGGCCCCAGGGATCCCCAAAACGCGCTAGTGTCCGCCTGTCTGACCTGCCCCCTGCCACGGCGCACATTTCGGCCTCACGGTGGAGCGCGTAGTAATTGAGTCGGGAGGGTTATTTTTCCTGGCCTCGCCTCGCTGTCCCGAGCCTGCAGGGTGCTTGCGGAAAGCCATCGCCTCACGCCCCGACGCCCCGGCAGCTTCTGAAGGAGGCCTGCCCCTCCGCCCCGCGGGAACCCGGACTGCGGTCCCTTCCGCCGAGCCAGAGGCTGAGGCATGGGTCCCAGCGGAGGGCTTATTCCTGCCCAGCTTCCCGGGACGACCAAGGGGTATTCAGATCGCGTTGACGCCAAACCACCAACGGGGTGGGGAGCAGGTGGTTAATTGAGCAAAATAAACCAGCTGGAAGAGCCTAACTTTGCAGAAAGGTGGCTCCGCGTCCTCCCTGAACTTTCTCAGCCTGCACCGCAGATCCCCCTCCTCCTGGGTGAGCGGGCAGGGTAGGGCACGCCGCTCCGCCAAGAGGCTGCTGCGCACTGTCAGCTGAGGATGACAGGCGGCCGGCGGGCAGGCGCGTTGGGGCGCGAGAGCTCCCATCCACGGGTGACTGGAAGCAGTTTTCCCTCATCCCTTTCTGGAAGGTAAGAGCCTGGGCATCTGGAAGTGTCAGAAACGAGCCTTTTGCCATAAATCATTCTGAAAAGCATTCAAATCAGACAAGCGTCTAGAGACCCCTTAGACACTCCACCCCTCAAATCCCAGATCAAAGAGCAGTTCCTAGAACCATAAACACCTATTCTATGCAAAATCCTACTTATCTGCAAGATCGCTGGGGAGAAAGGAGAAGGGAACACGGGGCGTTTGTCCCCGAGAACCCTCCGTACAGAATCACAAGCTTTGTCCGGTTGTCCTTTTGGAGGGAGCGGCTCTGCGCCGGGCGCGCGTTTATGGGATCCTCGGAACAGCTGCTCAGGGCGTTTAGCACACAGCCCGGCCTCTGCTTTCGCTGGAGTGCGTGCCGGTGCGTGCGTGCGTGCGTGCGTGCGTGTGTGTATGTTTGTGTGTGTGCGTGCGTGCATGCTGTGATTCAGCCAGAGGAAGCAGGTGCGAGAGAGTCCGAGGCTTGGGAGGTGGGAGGCGCGGAGGGACAGCAGCTTGGTCCCCTCGTAGAGGACAGCAATCGGGGCTTAAACAGCACCCGAGGGCGGCGATGCTGAGCGCGAGGCACCCATCGACGCGGGAACGCTCGCCCGCGCAGCCGGTTTGGGATCGCACCGGACTCTCCCGGCTGCCGTACGGTTGCACTGTGCAGTTTGTAAACGTCCCAGCACCAGATCACTAAGACGGGACCGGGAGGCGAGGCGCCTTCGATTTTGAGAGAGAAACTTTCTCGTCCCAGAAACGAAAGCACAACTCTTCCCTGCAGTGTTCCTAGTCAAACCATTGTATCGGAGTCGCCTTAATCTGGAGACAGAGAGGGCAGGGCCTGGAAGGCGAACCCCCAAACTCCTCCCCAAACCTTCCCAGCGGTGAGATGCGCTAGCAGCACCGACCCGGGGAGGGGGCGCTGGGACCTGCGCTGGGGGGGCTGGGGGGGGGGGGTCGGTTAGCTGAGTCCTCGGGTCCAGATTACTCGACACATGTCCTTTACTCCTCACGACCAGTTTCTTAGGGTGATTCATGAACGAACCTCTGATCAGGGACGGTTTTATCTATCCACTGCTACAGAGGACAGATGCGGCTGCTAAAATGCTGGGTCCCGCTTCCTAAAAGGTTGCTCCCCGCCCCCGTCCCTTCGCAAAGGCTAGCGGTCTGCACCCCGGCCTCCACGCTCCCCTCCCGGCCCCCGGCCCCGTTTGCTATCTGAGTTGCAATCCCTCCGGGTGATTTAAATCAACAAAAAACCCTGGGCAGCGTCAGCAGGGATCCAGCTCAGGCAGGCTTTGGTACGCCATCTGCCCAGTTCCGCATTGGTGGGGTCCTGAGGATCCGAACAGCTGGGGACCCGTTGAGCTGGCTCCCCCAGTGTGAGTGCCAGCTGCGAAAAGGGGCCATGAAGCCGCTGCGGCCAAGTCCCCCCTTGGCCTGGCTTTGCAGGAGAGGAGGGCGGCGGACAGCGGGGTGCAGAGGGCAGCCTTGGTCCACGGCTCCTCAGAACAACAATTTTGGCTTAATTTGGGAGGGAAGTGAGCAGCAGGAAAGGGGGAGAGGGACGGGGTCACATTACAGACCCCCCTTGTCCCTAATAGGTAAAGGAAAAGAGGAGCCTCTGAAGCGGTTATTAGGAGAGAGAGAGAGAGAGAGAGAGAGAGAGAGAGAGAGACAGAGACAGAGACAGAGACAGAGACAGAGACAGAGACAGAGAGAGTTAGTAGTATTTCATTAAAACCATATCCTGGAACAAAGAGTTGTTCTTTCATGTTCCTCGGCGGCTCTATTATTGCTCTGACAGGAGTTCTAAAAACAGGGGTTTCCAAATCAAGGGATCCCTGGCTCTGTAGCCCCATCCCTAACCACCCCCTCCTTCCCTCCAACAAACTGCTCTTGGTATCATTATCCCTGGATGAATTCTTTCTTAGAGTCTTGATTTAGCCAGAGGACATTTAATAGCTGACTGGATTAAATATTGCAGACTCCAGCCTGGACTATTTGAAAATCCGGGTCGTGGGCTGTGCCTAACATCAGAGGGAGAAAACTGATCTGAGAGATGTGTTTTAAGTTTCACTCAGTCTGCTGGAGAGGAGGAGGAGGAAGGATTCTCTGCTCCAGGTCTACGTGTTACAAAGTTTAAAGTTTTAAAAGGTGTGTGCTGATAGGGGGCAGCCAGAGAGTTCAGGAGTGGCCTGTGGCCAGAGACGACCTTTGCAATAGGCTAAAACAAATGTCCTTCCGTCAAAACGTGAAAGCTAGATTTATAGGGACACGATAAAGAATACTGTTCTGGAAGGCAGAAGCTGGTGCGGTGCCCAGCAAGGAGCACTGGCTCTATGAGGAAAGCATGTACAACAGATGGGGTGGCACTGTTAAATTTACAGTAGGAAGATGGTCCCTGTTGCCAGTCAGGATCCGTTGACTGAAGTTTCGGGAACAACAAAAATCATAACAGAAAAAGCCAAAGGGGGGAAAAATACATGTAGGCTCTTGTGCAGTATCATGTAGAGAAAACAAGAAGTCTGGAAGTCAGTTAAAGAGCTTTAGCACTCTGGGTATGGAGATTCAGTCTCATTCCTTGAATGCCAGGTGAACTCAAGGTCACAACATCGGACTGCTGGAGGAGCGTCTTGGTTGCTCCGGGCCTCTAACTAGATAAAATACAATATGTGCCCAAAGGTACTAAATCAGAATGAGCAAGACTGCACTGATCTTGAGATTAAATCGCATACAGAAAGAGAACCTGTTATTCCTAAGAACTTAAAAATTGTCAACCTTAACTCTATTGTGATCATTCAGAATGCCTGTAGGAAACCCTAAGAACAGTAAGATCAACTTTGACATAAAATTGGACTCAATATCGTGGAAGAAAATACCCTGACTTTCAGATTTTGTTTAGAGATCTGTATGGATAGCAATGTAAAACTCTATGCCAGAGGTAGTGTCAGCACTTAATAGAGATTTAGAGATAGTGGTGTATTTGAAAGAAAACTCACAATCACAGTGCAATTCATTTAATGTATAGTCTCAACACATGGGCAGCAAATACTAAAAACTTTATTGTGTGCAGAAATCCAGGCCTGCACAACACATTAGCATCAACAACAACCTTTAAGAACATCTTTTCTTAAATACAGAGAAAGAGCTGGATTCTCCACAGCTGGCCAAGTGCTAATTCATTTTAATTTTGTTTATAGGCTGAGTATCCTTCTCAGGTGGTGGTGGTGGTGGGGGGGGAGTGTCTTACACATAGGAGTCATTTTTAAAAATACTTTGTAATCCAGCAGGTCCCAGATCTTCTTAGAAACTCCTTGCTCTTCCTCGCAGGCTGGACTGGGACTCCCCAGAGCCCTGGTTCCCTGACCCAGCAGGGAGGAATGCCTGCTCATCTTTCAGCCTATCCCAGCATCTTGGAGGTTCAGGGTCTGTCAGCCCGGCCATTCCCTCCTCTCCTTATCACTCCCTCTCCCTTCAAAAAAGGCAATTGATTAGTTTCAGCTTTTCTAAACCGAGATCCGATATGTTCCTCAGGATCAAACGTCCCGGGGAAGCCGAGGGAAAGACCTGGGGGATGGGGAATGTGAAGAATGAAAACAGGGGTCGGGGGAGGGTGAAACAAAGCCCCTCAGCACCTACCTACCTCCACATCCCAAGCAGGGGGGTGCAGGGTGCTGGGCCGGGGATGGAATGTGGATTTCTGGAAGATTCACTGAACTTATGAAGTGCCTTTCCTTTCTCGGAGCAAATATTTAAAGGAGAAAACAGATACCTAGAGAAGGAGGCTGATGATTTACGCCTGGGTTTCCCTCCAAGCATTTGCATTTCTTGCATTTACAGGCGTGGCCCCATTTGCAAGTCGTACATCTTCCCTCCTCACATGACATTTCATAAAAGCCCTAACATCTGGGCAAGATAAACTTCCTTCAGGTACCTGCTTACATTTTCACTTGTCATAGGCGTCTTTTTTTTGACCCATCAGATCTGCCTCTGCGGTGGCATCGTCGGTTGGCCTCTTTGGTTCAGGCTCCCCCTAGCCTTGGCCCTCAAGGCAACCTCCTGAGCCTCATCCACCTGCCCAGGGGCAAACTTTGCCAGGGCCGGCTTCTCTAGCAGACCCTCACACGTCTCCCGCCAGTGGCGCAACTGGGCTGGTAAATCAGGACAGCATCTTCAGCAAAAAGTTGTATTTCGATTGCCGGTTTAGACCAAAACCAAAACAAATCCCAACACATACACTCACGTTGGGGTTCAGCGTCTCTCCAAGGGCTGGCTGTACGTTCCTCAGTGGGGCCGGGAAGGCCAGCGAGCGGCTGATTTTAACGACCATCTCTTCCTCGGCTTCCCCGCTATCTGGTAGACGTTCGCACTGAAGGTTTTGCAGTCATTTATTTTTGCTTGCTGGCAATCTCCCCTCCCCCAAGAAGGCTGTCTTCGGGGATGAATGCTTTTAGAATCGTTCTTTTCCCTTTTCTCTTTTTTTCATTTCCTAATCTGGAGCTTTGCTTCTTAGGCTTCAGCCTAAATCACACACGGAAGTAGGGGACGAACCCCGAAACTTAGGGGGGAAAAAAGAAGGAAAAGAAACCGGTCCACGTAAACAAGAAAGAAGGCCTTTGGAGGAGGCCCTCCCTGCAGCAAACCCCAAGCGATCTCCTTGCAGGGCGCCCACGAAATCCCGGCTATAATTGAGTGTTTTCTTTGAGGTTTTCTGACCATGTGCTTTTTTACCATGGTTACTGTGCCTCTGATATAAGATGGATATTTATCACAATTCCATCCCAACCTTTCCCCAAGGCTTATCTTTCTGGGCCTTTATACAAGGGAGGAATATAAAGGGGGAACTTTTGAGTCAGTGATTTTAACCTGCCCCACCTTCCAGTGACCTGCCACATGCTGCCTCGCACTTTATAGACATCTGGGAATTCCATACATGCCTTAAACTCCAATTACACACCTTCTTCAAAGGACACGTGCTTTGATTTGCTAAGACCATTAAGTATGCTCACAGTTCTGGAGCCTTAAGACAAAGCGAGCAGGAAAGCATCCCACGCCCCGGCGGCTAGGTCTAGCTTACGCTGTTCAGCAAATAAAGGAAATCCGTCATCTTCATATTTGCATTTTCCAGGGCTTAATTTGCACAGAGTAGGGAGGTTTCTGAGAAACAGTGGCAGCGCCGGCTGGGAGAAGTTCCGAAGAAGCCAACTGACGACTCGATCCGTCCATTTTGCCAGCGCTTTCCTTCCACTTTGGCTGGCGCTGGGGGCGGGGCGTGCTTTACGGCGCACAAGCCGAAAATTCTGGAAAAGTGGCCTCTGGGGATCCCCTTCCGACCCCTGCTTGTTGCTAACGCGAGCCCCGTCTCTGGCCATTTGGGGTTGGGCATTCGCCCCGCTCTGTGCTGCTTGCTGCTACCCTGGCTACCGCTGACACTTGGCGCCCCCCGCCTCCGAGAAGCAGCCAGGCGCCGCACCGGGGCTGGTCCAAGCCATCCGAAGAGGGCACAGACATTGTCACCCGCTCCGCAGTGCGGGCCTGCCTGCCACCCACGCAGGGTGGCCGGGGCCCTGGCCCCTCTTCTGCGCCCGCCGCAGGTGAGACCCTCGCTCCCCACGGAGTTCTGTTTGGGTTTCCGTAGCGTTTGTTCCCCCGCAGGTTTGTTTGTTTTTCTTCAAATTACAGATGCAGGGAAAACCGCCTGACATCATGAGAGCGGGACAAACGCTCACTTTGAAGGATTCCTGGGCAGGACTTCAAGTGAAATCATATGCCTGAGAAGAACTTGATACCGGCTAGAGAAAATAACTAGTTCTGACTTTGCCAAACCGTGGAATGTGCAAAATGCTCTACTTTTTTGCAAGAGGCCAAGTGTCCCTTAAAAAGCTCCATTATGAATATGAGCCAGGGGACCGAAGAGGGAAGAAGTCTGTGCCCTGGTGGTTGAATGTGAGGAAAAAGTGCAAGAGGTGTGTGAGTTTTTGCTATTTCACGTTATTTTGATAATATAGTATGCTCCAACTGGGAAAGGGATCTGCAACTGTGCATGACTGATTATCTGTGCATGCGCTTAGCATGTGGCTGTTCAAAAGGAAAAACATACGTTCATGGCTTTCTTACGACTGGTGGCTGTCAGACAAAAAAATTTTAAAAATAAGATAAAAATAATTAGTTGTATGGTAAAGGAAACATTCAATAATTTAGAATTCACCCAAGACCATTTAATGCAAATTTTCCCCTTGCAAATGCATCTGGTTAAAGAGCAAAAGTACACCCAGAGTCCAGCCACCACACTAAATGGAAAGATTTAGCTTCTCAGTGATGAAACAGTTAGTTCGTTTGATGTATCATTTAAACAACTGTAGCCAGAAAAAAAAAATGAAATAAAATGAGGAGAAATAATGGCGGAGAATTAAAAAACACAGCAAGCTTTATTTCGGTTCTAGAAAAGAGTGGAGCACTTCATGGCACGTTTATTAAGGAGGTCAGAATATAGAAATAGTTTGCACACTCAGAAGTGTATTTGACTAGTTACTGTTTCCCACTGAGAAGTCTCCTCATTCAAAGTAGAACTATCCACTCCCTTTCCGTTGTTCATTTGTTTCTTTGAAAACCTGGAGGAAAATCCTTCTTTCAGTTTTGTATTTAGTAGTACACATAATGGTGACACTTTCTTTTTCTCCCATGTCCTCTTATTGAAAAAAAAAAAGTGGGAAAAGTATAGCATTGAAAAAGAGGGGGGGGGGCAAGCGGAAGGCTACTTTTCTTTGCAATACCTAGTTTTTTAGGTCCAGAGTTAGTGTTCACCTCCTCAGTAGCGATGGTGGGCTCCATCCTGGTGTACCTTAAGAAATCTGACACATCAAATAGTGAGACCATGCCTGTACACGAGGAGAAACTTCAAGAACAATTCAGAGTGGAGGTGCTGGGAAGACATATACAGAAGACAGGGTCACCATCTGGACAGACTCCTTCATCCCTCTAAGGCACTCTTTACAATGCAAATACCAGCACACACACATACACATCCCACAAATACACCCACACCCTACAGATACATCCATACAGAACCACCTTCCCTTTTCATCACTTGGCAAAAGACTAACAATATTTCCCCAAACTTTCACTGATCTTTTAATATAAATAAATGCTACCAACTCCTGATTGTAAAATATAGTCAAAAATCTTCACAGTAATAAATGTGCAATCTTGTCAAATTCGCTTTCTAGAATGAAGACAAAAACCTTCAGGCTATGTAATAACCTCAACCTGAGCTCAGACAACAGTCTACATATATGTGACAGGATTACTGTTAAATTAGGCACCAGATTAATTTTCTAATTTGAAAGCTTCCCTAATTCCACTTGAATGCAGTAAACTGAATTTTAGAAGAACTATATTGGTAATGATATTGATATAATTATAAAAATCAATATATTTCTGGATCACAAATAACCAGAAGGAAATAAAAATCAAGCATCATTTGTCCTTGTTACTACTTCAGTAGGTAGGGTGTGTGTGTGTGTGTGTGTGTGTGTGTGTGTGTGTGTGTGTGTGTGATCTCCAGATCTCTCTATTTCTGTGTAATTTTGGATAAAATATATCAGTGGAAGAACTGATTTGAAACTGAATAGCTATAGAATTTAAAATGGATTTTATTCCACAAGTTACCAAAGATACTGAAAATTTGGGTTATTTTATTCTACTCCACAGCTGTATATTCTTTATGTATAAATTAGGAGCATGCTACTCAAACAGAAAACATTAACAAAGTAAAATACTGTCTTTTTAGCAAACGTGACACTGAAAGTCATTTTCATTCATAAAATTAAGCAAATTACTTTATTAGAAAAGGAAACTCTTTCCTCCTGAACTCAATGTCATTATTATTTCATGCATTTGTATTCATTTATATGCGTGCATAAATGATTTTCCTTATTTCATTATCTTTTTACTGAAATGAACCTATTTAGGAATCCTTTCAAAGGAAATAGGGCATGACAAAACTACAGAATAACAAGAAAAAAATCGTGCTGTTTTCACACTGCTTATTTGAAAATTTTGGCCGTACTCTTTGAAACTATAAACAAGAGGTGAACAGCACCTGCGTTCAATTTTTCTGCTGGGGGACCTGATAAGAGAGGAAGAAGAGATGCTATTCAATCTCACCGAACACCAAACTGGAATAATAATAAAGCTGTCTATTTAAACAGCACGGCGGTGCCTGTCAGTAGCCGGTTTATTTGCATTTTAGCTGCTTTGTTTATATTAGTGTCCCCTCCCTCCTGGGTGCCTCTGGAGTTAAAATAAGCAGATATTAACCACCAACTTAATCCTGAGCCTTAAAAATATAGACCAAACTCTAAGGTTCTTAAAATTTTTCAACCATATTTATTTATTGCAGAAAAATAATATACAAAGATATTTACAAAACAATCATAAAAATATGAATGCATTTAGACACCGGATCTATTTGCATTTTACCATGGGCCATCAATAAATAAATAGAATGTTGTTTTTTGTATTTTTTTCCATCAGAGGAAGAATTTAAAAAAAAAGAACTGACTGATTTTGCAGGCCAGTTTTCTCCCAGTATGTTTATTTCCAAAGGTGTACTTAAAATTCCTCTGATTGTTACCATTTAAAAATGGAGAAAGTCCGTAACGATGCCTTTCCTTTCGGTGGCTGACTGGCACGACCTCTTGAGAATGCATGCATGCATTAAGACATAAAAATAAAAAATAAAAACATTCTTCGTCAAAAAAAAAAAAAAGGAACACAAACAACTGTTCAGACTTCTATCAGAATGCAGAGGTGTGAGGACGGTGCCGCTGCCCGTCTGGAAATCACTGTCCACGGGCCTGTCTTGCTTTCTCTTTTAAAAGTGCGCCCCACGCCCTGTTTCTTTGAATTTGGGTTCTGCTCTTCTAATTTCCAAGGAAATTTTTGGCATATATTTTATTTTTAGTTATCCAGCTCCAGAGTCTCTAGACTGTCCATTTTCTCCTTCTCTGGAAACAAAGACATCTGCAAAAACCCGAGAGGGGGAGAGTTGGTTATTATTGTTCAGGTCTCTACGGCTGTCTCCTAAGACTAGCGAGTCTCGATATCACCGCCGCCGAGAAATTGCGCAGAACAACCTGGAAGGATTTCAGCCCGAGGGCAAGAGGAAGTGGGTGGGCGGAAAGGAAGAGGTGGAATTTGGAAACATTTGTTTTAAGAAGAACGAAATGTTAAAGCCTCAAGCGCGGGCGGCCCCGGCCGAGCCGTCCGTGCTCCGGACCCCGGTCCGGCTCAGGCCTGGCTCCTGCCTGTCCCGCACGCACGCACAGCCCGGCCGGGGCCCGGCCCTGGGGACCCGGCTCCCCGGGGCTGCAGCGGCGACGGGACCTCGGCGCCGGGTTAAGCGGGGAGGGGCGGCGAGGCAGGCGGGCAGCGGCGGCCCGGCCGTGCGTCCGTGCGTCCGTCCGCCGCCGGGCGCGCCGCGAGGTGCTTACCTAGGTCTCCGCCCGCCGAGGGGTGGGGGCTCGGCCTGCTAGTGCGACGCGGACATGGACCAGGCCCCCTCCATCCTCCAGACCGAGAAGGCGTAGCTGAGCCGCTCGTGGGCCACGTAGCTGCAGCTTGCCATCTTGGAGTCCAGCTCGTCGCTCTGCAGGACCTGGTAGAGGAAGTCGATGTACCTGGCGGCCAGCTTCAGCGTCTGGATCTTGCTCAGCTTGTCCGAGGGCAGCGTGGGGATGATCTTGCGCAGCGCGGCGAACGCCTCGTTCAGCGACTGCGTGCGCTGGCGCTCGCGCACGTTGGCCATGACCCGCTGCGTCTGCAGCTCCTCGTAGGACTGCGGGCTCCCGCCGCCGCTGCTGCCGCCGCCGCCCGCGCCCGCGCCCGCGCCGCCGCCGCCGCCCGCCGACTTCTTGCCGCGCTTGCCCTGCGCCGGGCTGCTGGGCTCCTC
The DNA here is from genome assembly GCA_004027205.1 of Ctenodactylus gundi. Lineage (NCBI taxonomy): Eukaryota > Metazoa > Chordata > Mammalia > Rodentia > Ctenodactylidae > Ctenodactylus > Ctenodactylus gundi. The sequence goes on along the minus strand of PVKB01000721.1, from coordinate 602,285 downwards.
GCCGCCGCCGCCGCCAACGCCGCCAACGCCGCCGCCAACGCCGCCGCCGCCCGCGGCCCCGCCGGGCCCCGCGCCGCCGCCCGCGCCGCGCCGGCTGCTGCGCCGCTTGCGCGCCCCGCGCCTGCCGCTGGCCGGCGGCTGCCGGTCCGGCTCCTCCTCGCTGTTGCTCAGGCTGTCGTCGGCCGGCGACACGGGCGCGCTGGACGCGTCCTGCATCATGTCGGGCGGCGGCGGCCGGGCGGAGCGGGGCCTCAGCCCGCCCGCGTCCCCGCGCGCGGCGCCGGCCGGGCGCTGCGGCCGCCGAGCGGGAGCGGAGCGGGAGCGGGAGGAGGGCGGGCCGGGCCGGCGGAGGCGGGCCGCGCGGGAGGGGCGCGGGCGGGGGCCCCGGTCCGGAGAGGCGGCCCCTGCGACGGCCTGGGTGCCGGCGGCCCGCGCGCTGCCTGGCGGTCGGGCGCGGGCGGCCGCTCGGAGGCTCTTATACCTCCGTGCGGGCGGAACGCCGGGGGCAGCGGTGTCGTTGGCCTGACGTGGGGAGGAGGGACTTTGCGGAGTTTTATAGGGAAGTTTCCGCTCCCAGCCCCCTCCCCCGCGCCCGCGCGCCCCCCCTCGGGGTCGAACCGTCCGTCCTCCCCAGCCAGTCACCGGCCGCCGGCCCGGCCGCCCGCCCCCGCCTCCGCGGCGCGATCGCGGCGATTTCCTCCCGCGCCCCGCACCCGAGCGCAGCCCGGGACCGGCCCGGCCGCTGTGGCAGCCCCACGCGGCGTGGCTGTGACGGCGGCGGTGGCGGCAGCTTCGGCTACGCAGTGGGTGATGTCGCAGCCCCTCTCGGATCTCTCCGGGTCCTCGGAGCCTGTCCGGGATTGCTGGGCCGGGCAGGAGGGTGGCGGCGGGAGGGGGGAAGCGTCGACCGCGGAGCCCGCCCGAGGGTCGGGTAGACACAGCCCTGGGGTCCGCGGGCGGCCGAACCTCAGGGCGCGGGCGTTCCCGAGGACGTGGCCACGCCGCGGGGCTGGGAATCCCGGCCCCGGCCTGCTGTCTCCCGCCGTCCTGAGAAGGGACTGGGCCCTTTTTTCTTTTCCCACGCAGTGACCCAATCTTGAGGACTCCCTGCTCCCCCAGGACTGCGCCCCGAAGGTGCCACAGGGAGGCAGAAGGCCGCCCCCCACCGTCCCCCCCAGGGTAGCCTCCTCCCGGGAGAAGGGGAAAGCGGGACGACGGCGGCGCAGCGCCTTGCCCGCGGGCCTGATGATCAGCCAGCCCAAGGTGGACGTCCCTGTTGCCTTTTCCTTCCCATCTCACCCTAGCTCTGGTCCCGCGTGCTGATCCTGGGAGGTCGGCGCATGGGACACTGCGCTGGGGATTCCGTGGCGCCCGACTGGCAGGGCTGTCCCCTCCTCAAGTCCGGCTCATCTCCTGGGAAAGGGGACAGAGCGGGCAACTAGGCTACCAGCGCTGATACACATTCCAGTTATTTGGACACGGTTGGACCTAATAAATCGGGGAGCCCCAAGGACGATATTAATGCAGATCCTGGTAAACTGGAAGCGAGGAAGTGGGTGAGAGGGAAGAGAGGCCGCCGGGGAAGCGACGCCAGGCTCTGCAATGCCATGCTTGTTTCTCTTTGGGGATGAGTTGGGTCTAAGTGACTTCACGTTCCTCCTTTGCCTTGCAAGCAAACCCTAAGACTAGCACGTAGAGCTCAGTGACGATTTGAGGGTCTTTAAGGTGTTCGCCTCTGGCTTGGGTTCTCCACGTAGGCAGGAGTCTGGGCTGAACTTGTGCTTGTGGCCAAGGATGTCCCAGAAAGGAGGCGGGAGTCCAGGCAACGCGGGTAGGCCACGTGGCTGCGCCCACTGAGGTTCTCGCTTCAGAACCGGAAACTCTGGGGTTTGGGGCGCGTGGGGCGTGGAAGGGGGCAGCCTTTGAGGCAAATGAGGGTAAGAGTCCTCTCTCCAGTTAGGGGCAAGCAGGACTGTGCTTTCCAGAGAGCAAAGACATGCTGGGGTTGTCCCTGGCCGTTTTTACGGAAACATCCAGAAAACAGTGACCATAGCGGGCCAAGGAGCCTGCTTCGTGAGCGCCTGCCATACATTAAAATGACAGCCGGCCTGAAAATCACGTTCTATTTGACCTTTACTTAGATTCAAGGGCACGTAGTTCTAAAAACAATGGCACACGGTGCATCCCTATGTTTGAGTCTTCCTCTCACAGTTGCAGAGAATAAGGCTCCAGTTCTCTTGCCTATCAAGTGCTGTCTTATAAGTCTGAATTTTAGCGTGTTTAGAAACCTTGAAACATTTTGACTTTATCTTTTTTTTCCTTACTAACCAGCCCCCATTTTAAAAATCTTAATTAAGTCTTTAAAATAGAGATTTAAGTCATTGGATTCTTTCCATAGTGGCCGTGGATAAGTAGGACAGGACAGTGTGGGTGGAATGTAAAGGAAACCTTACCTGACCCAAGGGAATTAGGAAGGAGGAAGGTTCTTCTAACAAGGTGGCTCAGAAACCCAGTCCGCAGCAGGCAGCAGCTAGGGGTCATTAGCGGCTCGACTACAAAGTTGTCCGTTTCCAAGACTAATTCTTAAACTCATGAGCCCAGACCTGTCCCTAGCCCCAAACTACTAGTGGGCAAACAACTTGTGGCCGTTTGGATGCCAGGTGCTAAAGCGAATTTAGGATGCAGGATGTAAAGAAACGAGTTAAAAAGCATGACCTAGCCCAAACTATTCTGCCTATAGGATGCTGTGAACAAGGTCACGTTTGATGACTTTAGTTCCAAGATGAACTTTATCTTGAACTCTTCCAAGGCGTGGACGTTGATACCAGTTTTTTAGTTCTTCAGTGGGACTGGAATACTACATTTTGCGCAGCAAGTATTTGCTTGCCAAGTGAATTGCCTTCCTCAAACATTTGGGCTTTGATAATCCTTATCTGGGGAGCTGCACTCTGCCACTGGTCCTACTGTTCACTCTGGTCATACACAGCTTCTTCTAATATTTTAATCATTTCCCCCACACTTGCAGAGGCCAGAATGGCTACCTTTTTATGTGCTGGCAAGTCCTACTTGCTTCTGGAGAGATGTCATGTGTGCACAGTAATTGTAATTTCCACAATGTTCACTTTAAGACTAGTAAGTATGCTTCATTGTAAAGTCTCAATTTGGGGTTTTGAAAAACAACTCTAGAAGTTTTCCTTTAGGGCTGAGCTCTGACTGGAAGGATGTCAGTAGGACTGCCTTCTTTGGGAATACTGGATTAATTGAACTTCAGTTATTTTGTCTACTTCTAAAATAAGGTCCCTGAAAAAAACATTAATTGAAAACAAAAAAGTGTCTTTTGCACTTGGACAATTCAAAATGAGCTTTGTTTTTAAACTGCGAACTTGGCGTATTTGCGGGTTTTTTTTTTTTTCCTGAGGAATGTGTGCTGTGTTAAAAATCTCAAAAATACGGTTAAAAGTTAGAAACCCCTACTGAGTATATGAAATAAATCTATATCCTTACATTCTGAATGTATGCTGGCAATATGCCGCTTAGAAGCAACTGGTTGTAAATGCTTTTAGATAAGAAAAATATAGACACTATAGAATCGCTAGCAGGCCGGTAAATTTCAGACTTTTGAGCTCCCACAAAGGGTGAGTCTGTTGATGGTTTTCCTTACCTTGTCCTCCCCTGTCTTTGGAGGGCCTGCCACCTGTTCCTTGGCTTTGAGTCCGGTGGGCTGATCTTTCTGAATTAAGTAAATGAAGCACAGGTGTGGTCCTGCAGGAGGGGCCAGAAATTGGTAAGGCTGCAGCTGAGCAGATCTCAGAGAGCTTGTACATCTTAGATCGCATCATGTTTTGAACACTTCACAAGGAATGTGGCCCGCTTTGTATTTAAATGAGAGGGTTATTTGAAAGGGTAAACTGTGTGCCAGCACGTGTGACTTTGGTGCAGGTAGTTTTAGTGGTGTGTGAGCACTGTTCTCTAAATTAGAACTCATTTGCTTTCTCTTTGGATGATGGTTTAACTCACAAATTTGATAGATGTTACGTTCCCTGCCTGAATACCTTTAAGAAGAGGAACTAAAGTTATAAAAGTTAAACTTCCAATCAATAATAAAATATAAGAATAATAAACTGAGATGCTGAGAGTGTCTTAAATGAGCAAGGGGAATTTTCAAATGAATTCGCCATTAAAATACTTGACAGTCTGCATTCAGAATGAGAATGGGATAGAGACAGGGAACAAAAAGATCAGGACCAGAGTAGAAATGCATAGGGTCTGGAAACACGGTGTTTCTTTATTCTTTTTCTTTTCCTTCTTTATTGAAACTACATCCCCGCTCCCGGATTATGGGAAATGTAGTGTGGTGAGTTGATATTCCATCTATGGTACCAGTTAACTGTTGATACACATCTTCACTACTTATTTCAAAGAGCTGCTGGAATAACTGAAGAAATAATGTGCAAAATCCGTAGTTACTCAGTGCTTTCTGTCAGGGTCACTGTGGTGAGAAAATAGTAAGCATCTGTATGTCTCGATTAGCCATCTAATATCAGTAGTTTAAATATAAATATTAGATTTTACATTCTGCTTTCCAACTAAATACCCCTTATTACTCATAAAGTTCCCTTTTTTATTATGTACCTCAAGAGATTTTTTTCTTTTCTTCTTCTTTTTTTTAAACAGTGTTTTATTTTCTTTTTTCTTTTTTTTTTTTTTTCCGCCGAAGCCTGAAGTCCTGTTTCCATTATTTGGTCTGGTTCTTCCTGCAGCAAACATGTTGTTTTTGCCAGTGACCACAAGAGGACACAATTTCCTAGAGAACCTTGTTTAAAAAGCAGCTTACAGAAGAAATCTCTTGATATAAACTTACCACAAAATTAATGAATCTCATTTTGGATATGTCCAGTAGATTTGTATCACTTTTATTAATTTTTTTAAATATAAGGAAGAATTTGCATTTAAGTCTTAGATGCTTTTTTAAAAATATTTTACCTTTTTTCCTTATAGAACCAAAGATAAAGCATGCGTGGGTTTATGAAAATATGTTGAATGCACTGTTGTAGGAAACAAGTATTTGTATTAGAGTAGCAGAATTTTGTACAAAACTCTTGGACCCGAAATTTTAGTTACTTAATTGTAGAGCTATGTTTGGCAATGAAAAAACAGTTTTCATGGGTACATAAAATTCATTTGAAAGTTTGAATTTTTAGTTTGGGTATTTGAGGTATCTTTTATGTGGAAACTATATTTTATAGTTTGCCAGATATATTTAGATGCAGATGATAAATTAATAACTAAAATTATTTTTCAGAGGTATAGAAAACAAGGATTTCTTAAGGTACTGGCAGTACTTCCCCTGAAGCATTTTACACAATATTTAAGATATTCTTTCTCTTGTCCTGTCTTCTCTCAAAAAATTTTAGGACATTTAATTACTTTATAAATTAAAATAAAGGATGTCTTGGCATAATTCTGGAGAACTTCCTTACGGTGTATTGCTGTGACGACCTGGGTGGAAATCCTACCTCATCTGCAACTAAACTCTTGCTTTACATTTGTGTCTTCATAAAATTATATCCCTAATCACATTTTTTGAGGTTCTGCTGAAGGAACTGATCAGTGGCCCCAGAAACTGGAGGAAAAAAAAAGAAGGGAAAACAGCAAGAAGACAGAATAAGAAAAAATAAGGAAATCAGGAGCGATGAAGCAAATTTCGGAGAGAGGGTAAAGAGGCAGGTGAATCAAGAGTGAAAGCCGAGGAGAAGGAGGCATGATGTGGAGGGAGTGAAGGCCTACATACGTGATATGAAATTAGTGCATCTAGGAAAGTGCCGTAACTTTTGGAGCATTTTTGCAAGTAGTTGCTTGTTTTAGAGACATTGACTTTGAAAGTTTCTGTCACTATTACCTGAGACTTAATAACTAAACAAAGAAGGTTGAAGGGACATGAAGCTTTTACTTGAGGTTGATGTTCCCCTGCTAGGTACGCTGTTCTCTGATTAGGGTGAAGGTGGTAGCGTGTAGTCATTACTGGATCTTGGATTGTATCAAGAGCTACACGTGGGTAAGGCTTGTTTTCATGCACTGGACCCAAGACTGGAAGACTCTATAACATTCTGGTTCTGCCCAAGGGTAATTTCAGAACATCTGTAGTTTAGTTTCAGTGGGCACCAATTAACTGCAGTTCATTTATTGATTGTTTCATAATTTAACAAACATATATTGATGTCCATTATTATTTAAATGCTCTCAGTAAGATTTAGTTCCTGACATAAAAAATGTCACAGAATAATAAAAAAAAATTATGACCTAGTTTAACAAAGAGACCTAAATGTTATATGCTTGGAGAGAGTGCCAAGGAAGGACCCTGAACCTGGACCGAGGTGATAAGATTGACTGTGCATTGGGAAACTACCTTAGTGTAATGGTGGCCTTCAGATATACTTCTCTCTCAGTTGTTTTCTTCTTGCTGAGACGCAATACTCAACACCTATTACTGAAGGGAGGAAAGATTTATTTTTCCTCACAGTTTCAGAAGATCTAGACCATTTATGGGTGGCTAGCAATAGTGGAGGCATATGGCAGGAGCCCATCAGAGAAAAGCTGTTCACCTCAAGCAGTCTGGAAGCAGAGTGAAGGAGGGAGGGCGGGGCTGGCATATACTCTTCTGGGTCCTGTCTTAGCGATCCACCCCTTCCAGGTCAAGCACTAAAGCTCTGCCCTGTCCAGCCGGGCCCCACTGCTTAACAGTGCATGGTTCCATAGGCATGCCTCAACGTCTAAATCCACGAGGCTTTTCAGAAACATCCCAGATCCAAACCATAACTTCCCAGAAACTGTCCCAATCAGAAAGACAAAACTTGGTGCATATACAATTTCAATAAAAGAGAAACTGGCATAGTTGGCTATACTTGCAGGGATTGCAAACAGGCAGGAAAGACCCACACTTCCAAGTTGTGTGGTGTGCAATGATAATTTGTCCTAGTGTTCTTTTCTGTTCCCTCTCCCACTCTTTCTATAGCAGCCTTTCTATTGACAGTGTGCTGAAGAGGGCCAAAGTTAAGTCTGTAGTGGAATGTGACTGGAGCTAATATATAGTTGCTATATTAGAAGGATCCCAGTCAGATACCCTTGTCCACAGTTGGGGCTTGACAATCTATGGAATAATAATAGGTTATAGCTTTTCAGTTTTGCCAGAGGTCATACAGGCCAGACTGGATGTCATCAAGAGAAAGCTCATTTATGATCTTATTAATATGAGTTCCTTATTAGAGGTTCCCAGTGAGCTACATGACACGTTGCTGCTCCTCCTCCTACTTGGTCTCCTATACTACACTGTGTAAATGTGTCTCTCAAGCTGCTTGTTTCTGTATTTAAGCTGCAAATATCAGCTTTGTCAGACACAAAAATGGAAGAGCTGAATAATTTGAAGACAACAGATTTCAGAAATGATCTGGTTTGAGTATCTAGTTTTATTGATGATTTTTTATTCTTTGTGGATGCTTCTAACTCAGTGATTTTGGCTTACCAGGAACCTGAAGCAGTTTCCTAATTGATGAGAATGAGTTTTTTTTTTCGAGTTCTGGAAACTGCTTCTGGCCACCTGAGCCTAAACTTTTGCACTCAAAATGAGTAACATAAGCAGAGAATTTATTTGAACAGTAGTCAGTAGGGGCCTCCTCCAAACCACTATGTATTCTCCTTGATCATGTTTTTAATGCATCACTGGTAACTCATCAGCTTGGGACTGGAATTATGTTATTCAGGGTCCTCGTTTTGTGTGGAAAATTCCACTGGTAAAGTAACACATTGGGCCCCTAAAACTTGTGAATGAATTGGATTGCGTGATTTGTTTTTTTAAACAGATGGGTTGAAGTGATGGATGCAGATTGGAAAAGCCCAGGTCATGGTGCAAATGGAGGGCAGAGAATACTGTGGACAAGGGCTTTTCTGTTTCTTCAGGTGCAAGCCTTGGTCTGACAGCCTGGGCCTGTCCACACCTTCCCTGCTGTCCTTCAGGGGGACTGAAACTCTTCAGTGCTTCCTTTTGGCTTCAGGTCTGGACAGATTATAATGAGATAGTGAGCTGACAAGAGCTCACTGCTCTGATTTCATTGTCTCAGTTCCTGCCAACTAGAAGATCATAGAACTTTGACATCTCTCTATCAGACAAGGGCTACTCCTCTACTTCAACATCAGATATGAGTAAGGGTTGGAAAATAGTCCATAGTCTTGTTTTTAACTACAGTTGGCCTGTTTAGATGTAGTTGTTTGCAAGAATAGAAATATTTCTTGAGAATATGAAGTATAAATAATGGATATTGAAAATTTAAAATACCTGCTAATGACCATGTGCAACTGTAATGGCAGTTGAACCTTACGGAAAACTTTTTGGATTCAAGATAATAAAAATAATGTACCTTGAAGGAAAAAGACAAAGATATTTTCAAACACATTAGGAGACTGGATATAGCTAAGGAGCAGATTGAACATTGAATTACATTTACTTAACTTTTTAAAGTAGGCCATCTTCCAAAATAGACTGCACCCTGATACAACATAAAGGGAACAAATATTTACTTCTAGATATATGTAACATTTATTCACTGTTATTTATATTAAGTTGTCTATTATATAAAATTTAGATGCACAGATAGTTTATAGAGAGTAGCTAGAATTTTAGGAGACTTAAAAAACACAAATTTTTAAATGGTAGAGAGAAAGCTTCATAGTGGAATTTGGAAATGTAGAATGATAATCCTGTTTTACATGTAAATAACATCATTGGTAGAAACTGGGATCAAAGTTAATAGGTGTGACTGAGGCCCGTGTTACTGACATCATGTTACAGAGTGAAAAAAGAATAGGAGTGGATCTGGATAATCTTAGGAAGATTAAACTTGATGATCATTGTACTCTCATTTATTGTTAAATTCTTAAAATACTATAATGACAGAAGTGGGAAACTGTTTGTAAAAGACACTTTAGAATTATAAACAAGTGGAAGTAGAAAATTGAGAAGTTCAGAGAACCTCCTCTTTTCTTCATAATGAAGATGGTAGAGAAGAATCTATTGGAAAGGAATTTGGATTCTGGACTCAATCCACTTAAGTTCAAATACAGCTTTAGGGTTTACTACCTGTGACCTCTGATGAGTTGCTTATACCTCTGTACATAACAACAAAAAGGAAAGGATAAACAAGTTATTAGGTTACTATAATGATCAATTCATAAAAGCTTAACTCCTTAAAATGGTGCCTGATACTTAATATGTGTTTGATTCTATTACTTTGAATGAGGGCTAAGTTATGCAAGAATGTATGGACTGAGCCAAGCTCTGTGGTGGTGTAGTCCTGCGATCCCAGCACTCTGGGAGACTGGGGGAAAAGGACTATAGGTTGGAGCCTAGCCTGGGCAACTTAGGAAGACCCTGTCTCAGAATAAAAATAAAAATTGGAGTGAAGATGTAGCTCAGTGTGGAGGTGTTGGGCTTGCTTCCCAGCTAGCACGCAAGCAAACAAGCTTATAAGACTGGAATGAAGCATCAGCACTCAATTTTAAGTGTAAAGAAAAGAGTTTAAACGGTAAGTGAGGAAACTAATTGATGAATTAATTAATTCTGTTTGAAGAGGAGCTAATTTTTCTGTTCATGAATCACTCCTTAAATGCTGAAAATGCAGAAGGGGATAACATTTGCCCAGGAACCATAATGGAAGCTGTATGATCGCTTTGACTTCTGTACTGAGTGGCATCTTTTCTTGGTGTTAAACTCTCTGCTTGATATCACAATGTGTGCTTCTCACAGAAATCTCAAACATATTTGCTTCTCTCAACCTCTTTTTGCCATCCTTGTAAATCAGTAAATTTTTATTTAAGTTTTTAGCCTGAAAACCTAGGTCATCTTCAGTTTCTCTGTATTTATCATCGCAATCTCCTGTGTCCAAGAACTGAAAAGAGGAGTGCATTCTTCCACCAAGACTGACAGTCTGGTGGCCAGCAACTATTGGAAGTTGGCTTGGAGAGTAAGCACAACTTCAACAGAGATGTCATTGCTTGAATTTGTAGCACAGCTTCATATTTTGTGGCTCTCACTGGAGTCAGGAACATTTGTGTATTTCTTCCCCAAAAGCCAGATTCTTGTAAGAGTTTCAACTGTTGATGGGTTCTCCATCAGCTTCCTAACATGAACGCTAGGCAGGTTCACCATAATGCTTACTGATTATGACTCTTTGGAGGAGTACAAGAAGTGGAGGTACTTCCATAACTCAGACATGTCTCCATTTGCCTTAGTGTAACCCTAAACCTCCATTTTAGAAAGTATACAAAGTCGTTAATGAAACCAAGCAATATGTACTACTCAGAGATCAAAAACATCTTTGTAAGGGCAAGTAATGAGGACATAAGTATGATGAGAATGCATTGTATATGTTGAAACCTTACCAAAAAAACCATGAATCTGGGGGAGGGGAGAAATAGGGTGAGGAGGATGCTGGGAGAAAATGATTGAATTATGTTATATGCACATATGAATCTGCCAAAATGAAAACACTGATCTGTGCAACCATATGTACTAAATAAGAAATGGGAGGGGGAACCACTTTAAAACTATGAATTTATAGAACATTTCTTCCTGGATTCTGAAATTACTTAATAAATTTGTGTAGTTTTGCTCATTCAAATTTTTGAACAAATAATTGAGATGACATGCTACTTTATGTCACAGCATTACAAGGACATGACACAAAACAAATACTGGTTTGGAAGGAAGATAATTACAAAAAAGCATCACTGACCTGTAAGTTTTCTGTTTTCTTTTTTCTTTTCTTTTTTTTTTTTTTTGCTAAGCACGTGCTAAAGTAGTTTCAAAAAACAGATGTGTGTGTAGCAGAGCAGTTAGAACAAAGTACTGAGGAAAAGGCCCAGTCAGAGGCTGTGGCCAGTAGTAGAGGAGGACAGCTTTTTGCCCGACTCTGGAGCTGCCAGGTCTGTCCTCCTGATTAGCAGGATACAGCCATTTATGCAGCTATTTATGGAGCAGAGATCCAGCTGGCTAGGACATGAGGCTACCACTCCATCGGAAGTGTTGTGTTTCAGAAGTAGTTGCTTGACCACTACAACCTTGTGTGGCAGGGATGTCGCCAACAAGGTCGCAAGCCAATCTCTAGGGCGTGGGTGGGCTTTTCTTTGGGAGAACAGGGAGACCATTTTGGAAGTTACTGCAGTAGTCTTAGTGAGAGGTGATTGTGATCTGAACTTGGGTGGTAGGTAGCAGTGGAATTGTCATCTGAAACATAGATGATTCTAGATGTGGTTTGAAGGTCTTGTCAACAGAATTCACTAAAGATAAGAAATGAACTGTGAGAGAGGGTGGCTCTTAATTCTTTGGGTCTGAGTAAAAGAGGAAGTTGGCAGCCACTGCGCTGGAGAAGGCTGTGGATGGACCGCATTTCTGGGGAGACAGTTCACTTTCAGACATGTTAAATTTGAGTTGTCAGCTAGAAATCCAAGTGGAATTGTTGGGCAGGCAGTGGTATATGTGAGATTCAAGCGTGTGTGATTTCTGTGGGCTAAATATAAAACTTGGAATTCATTAGCATATAAATAGCCTGTTAAGCTGTATTGCTGGGAGAGATCACAGGGGAGTGAGTGTGTGTGTGAAGCGAAAGATGAAGACTGAAACTTTAAAAAGATGCTATGGACAGAGCACATCAGTAAGGGGGTATAGGGTTTAATGAAGAGAGCACAACTTCTAGTAGCTAATAGCTGTGCACACAGATAATTCATGTTTTAAGAAGAAAGTAGGGCAAACTGAGAAAAAGTAATAATCAGTAATAAAAGATATAAAATTATCAAAGTAAAATCAAAATAATTGTAAAATGGAGTGATACATCATATTTTTGGCAAAGAAAGCAGATGAAAGCTGATCTATAATCATCAAAGTTCTGAGAATATTTTAAACTATTAAGGATAAAGTATCTACTGCGTAAAGTGGGTCATGTTATTCCAGACACTTGGGAGGCTGAGGCAGGAGATTTGCAGGTTTAAAGCCATGCTGAGTAACTAGTAAGATCCTGTCTCAAAATAAAAGTTTAAAAGGACTGGGGATGTATAGTCCCAAGCCACAAAAGAAAGAGAAGAAAGGAAGGAAGGATGGCGAAACTATCCTACAAGTATCCAGATCATGAAAATTAATTATCTTTCTAAAAAAGAAAGGATGCTTAGATGTTCTTTCAAAAAATGAATGCTAAAAGCATGATGTGGCCTAAGAAGTTCACATACCAGTGAAAAATAATTGTTGCTATTACATGAAATAGTAAATGCAGGAGGAACAACAACAGCAGCAACAAAAATCAAATACATATTTCAGCTTTCAAGAGTTATGATGAGCAATGACACAAGTAAACAGAGAGATGAAAACCTGGTCATTTTTTTGTAAAAATGGCAAAAATACGAAACCATTAAACAATTCTTAAGAAGAATATCTTATAAAAACATTTGCTTATAAATCCTTAACTTCAGAGGCTGACTTGAAGTAGGTGATATAGCAGTAAGTAAAGTCATCAGGATGACATATATTACAAGTAAGTTAACTTAAAGAAGAAAGGGATATAAAGTAAGACTCAGATGAATTAGCAGCAGAATTTATAAACAGTGTGTTAGATATTTTGTCGTAGCTGGCCAGACACTGGACTCACACTAACAGATAATGTAAATGGGTATTATGAACAATTATTAAGACCAATGGCATCCACGAGTAACCGCACACAGAGGAACACACACCCCATACGCACTGTCCACAAGAACCTGCCCTTGCTTGGTATTGCATTAATAATTTGAAAGGTTTTTGTTCATATAGATTCTTAGAGAAAGAAGCACCGAAGTTTGTCATAAAGGGCATTTCCATTGACACACATGCTTCCTGCTTGTGCAACGAGGTTCTGGAGCAATTCTTTACCCTAAAAAAAAGTGCTGATATAGGTTTAGAATATAGGGGTGATTAAAATGATTTACTCAAAGTGATTGTATCAGAGGCAAATTCAGATTCTCTGGCTGAATCCTACTATATGTTGTTTGGATCTGGAATGTCCCCCAAAAGACTTGTGCTTGGAAAGTGGTTCCATCCCAAGGGTTAATCTACTGATTTTCTGTGCTGCTGGAAGTAGGACCTGAGATGGGTCAGAGGGCCATGACCTGGCAGGATGGGTCACTGGAGTGTAATCTGGAAGGATATAACTCTCTTTTGCTAGCTCTGCTCTTGGATCTCTTAGCTTCCTGTCTTGCCTTGCCTGAATAGCTTCTTTTTGGCTAGGGCTCTACCATGTCCTTCCACCATAACCCAACAGTCCATGAATTAAGCTCTCTGAAACTGGGAGCTAAAATAAACCTTGCTATTAAATTGTAAATGTGGGTTATTGTGTTTCAGCAGTAAGAAAATGACTAAGACATCATTTATTCCTTCCTTTCCTTTTCTTTCTTTCTTTCTTTCTTTCTTTCTTTCTTTCTTTCTTTCTCTTTCATTCCTTGTGTAGTACTGCAGATGGAACTCAGGGCCTTCATACGGAGTTACATTCCATAGCCCAGTTCTTAATTTTTTATTTTAAGACAGAATCTTGCTCTGCTGTTCAGGCTAGAATCTTTTCAAGATCAAGAATAATACATATTCTTCTTAAATATTCAGCAAATATTATCTTTCTTAACTGAACTATGGAAACTTATTGAGAAGCGATTTCATATTTTGCTCCTTGACATTTGAAAATAAATTGTAATAGTCTTGTTACCAACAAAATGATATTGTATTGAGAGAAGCAGTGACCCCTCAAATTCTAAGTGGAAAATGGATACTTAACTGGAATGCTTTGTTCCCCCCAGTTGGAGGTAAGAGTATAAAAATGTACCATTCAATTTTCATCATCTATAATTCAGTACTATTAACTTACATCTGTATTGTCAAAGAGACAAAAATCACTGCAGACATGAGTTATGTTACATTTCTTATAAATTTACGTAGCTAGGCTGTTTCCCCTGTCTGAAATGTTAGCGTGGTACCATGAGAGATGAAGGCAAAGTATAAAGAATTGAATTTTGTTATGAACTGGGATGGGAAGAAGACTGTGTGTTGCACTGCCTCCCGTATGTCGGCCTGGCGTGCTCCGAACCATTGCAGCTTGGGTCTTGCATGTCTGTGCTCTGCCTTTAGGGTTAAACATCTTTGTAGTCTGAGTCCAGCCACTCTGTCCAACAATATTTGGCAATATTAATGAGCCCGTGGTACATGTCAGGTACTTAGGATGAAGCAATAGATGAAGTAAGATCCAGAAATGCAGTGGCATAAACAAGGTGGTTATTTATCTTATGAAAAGTTTGGATAGGTGTTACCAGCTTGGCTAAGTGGGCCATCATGATGGCGACATAACCTGTTCTCCAATTAGCAGAGTGTGACTTCCCTGTCAGTGGACGAAGATGGCTGCTACAGGCCTCGTGTTGATTTTGTCTTCTAGCTGATGGGGCAGTTGGAAAGCAGAAGACACATCACTGCTTCAGAGCAGTCTGTAGGAATGGTGTATGTGATTTCTGCTGAGATTTCCTTACTGGAAGTTAGTCAAAAGGACACACAAATGCAAATGAGGCTGTGAGAAGCAGCTGGCAGTTCCAGGAGCATTTTGAATGTTTTCCTGTGGCCTTACAGAAGAATATATATTTTTAAAAATTTTCTTTATTTTTTTTATTCTACTGAGGATCAAAACCAGAGCCTTTGATTTGACCTCCACTGTACCCATTTTCCTATTTTGTTTTAATCGTTTTGAGGCAGAGTTTTGCCAAGTACTAAGATGCCCAGGCTGGGCTCACATTTCTGATCCTCCTAGCCCTGCTTCCCAGAGAGCTGGGATTACAAGCCCGTGCTACTGGGCTTGGATTTTTTTGATTTCATATAGCTGCTCACAGCTAAGAAGTTGCTTTGAGTCTTAGAGGAGACTTTGGACTCACTTTTGGCCAATGCTGAAATAGGACTTTGAGAATTAGTGAGGAAGGATTAGATGCATCCTGACTTGTAAGATGGATATAGCCTTTAGAAGCCGGGGGCGGAGTGCTGCAGTTTGTATGTGGAAGCTCACTGAATGGTGTGAGTGCTAAAGGCTTAGTGCCCATCCTTTGGCATGAGTAGGAAGTTGTAGAACCTTTGAAATGTGGGACATGGCAAGAAGTTCTAGATCAATGGAATGTGCCCTGAAGGGAACATGGTACCCTGGTCTCTTCTTTCTTCCGTGGCTCTGCCACTGTGGTGTGTTGCTTTACTATTGACCCACAGCACTGGAGCCAGCAAGTCATAGACTAAACTATCCAAAGTTGTGAGACAAACGTTTTCTCTTCAGAAGTTGCTTATCTACCTCTTATAGTCACGAGAAGCTAGCTCATCATTCCAATCTCCAAAATTCTACTGCTGGATGAAAAGTTAATGTTAGCATATGACCAGCAGTCTTAGAAGTAGTAAACTAAACAGGCATGAGTCTTAGTTTCAACTGGCTCTAAAGTTAGAAATCTTTGCATCCAGTTATTGCCTGCATGTTATATGACCATTTTTCTCAATCTGTCAGTTTTATTTTCTCCAGTAGCCTCAATTTCTAGGCATTTAAGTGTAAAAAGTACAGAAATCACAAGATATTAGCTATGTATTTTTTCTATTATACCCTAGTGTCTCATATTAGTAGTGATACCAACTCTCCCATCCATTATGTACAGAGTTAGTTCAATGCGTGTCTTTTATTCTACCCTAAGCCCCTTTGGGGCAAAGATTCTTAACTAGAAAATTTCTGAGAACATAGCCAACTCCATAATAACTATCTAATAAATACTTGATTTTTAAAATTAAATTGATAATTGAAGTTAGCGCAAGAACTGGGTGCTGAACAGGGCAGGAGAGCTCAATCTGAGCCAGCCTAATTTAAAAGTAAACCGAGCCTGCGTTATTGCTACTTTTCACTCTCTGCTCACCAGGGCAGTTATGTGCTTGTTTAGTTTAAGCCTACAAGAAGAATGGACATGAGTATGACATGGGAAAGGGGAGTCAGGAAATTGCTCACCTTCTTGATCATTTTGTCAACTCCTCTGTCCCAGAGGAGACATTTATGTAGCCCAGAGACATTGTCAAGCTGAAAGAAAATATAGCTTCATGTTTTCTTTCTCTGATTTCTGTAGAAGTGGAAATCATACATTTTGCATGCATTTCATGGAAGGAGCAGATCTTCAAAAATAAATAAGTAATTAAAGCCCTTTTCATTTGGTAACATGTGAGTGCGGTCAGTGAATCCGACTGACGATGTCAGTGTACACAAAAAATAAAAAGCTTACATTTTGAGAATGAAATAGAAAGAGAGGGAGGAGCAGGAGGAGAAACACAAGGGATCTGTGAGTTTTAAATTTTTGTTACATGTAGTCACTTAAGCCACGAGTGATAAATGAACAACTAATCGATCTATGATACAGCATAATATCTTGAAAAGCAATTACTAATAATAGAGGAGCATTATGAAAACAGATACAACTATTAGGAACCAACCAGATAGAGTAGAAAGGAAAAATACTAGATTTGTAACAAAGTAGATTGCTCTTAAAGATCATAAGAGATGCAGTGGCGCATTTGACTTTACGCTGACAAAGAAAATGTTATAAATCACATCTTTCTGATTTGGAAGTACTCTCAATGCTTGAAGTTTTATTTCAAGGGAAACAGTATTAAATGCAATAAATCTGAGCTTTTTATTCATTTTGTGACTTGATCCTTTTGTAGTAAGTGTAATTCTCCATGGGAAGTTACCAGCCGTCCCCACTTCTCCTAGTAGTACCTTTTCCCCTGAAAGGATGTTCTCTCGGTGTTTGCCCACATTGCCCTCTTGGCCACGGGGACTCTCATTATCTCTAAACTCCTTGCTCTTCTCTTCATTGATTTGGACTCCTTGGTTGTGACATTGTAACTTAAAAAATTATTTCCTGTGCTAGTTTCACAAAAGGACGTGAGACAGTCTCAGACTTAAGGTTATGAATGGTATGTATAATTTGTTAAAATGAAATAAACATTATTATAATGTTAACTAGTTACATTCAGATATGATGTTGTTAGACATTTTGCTTTAATGTTAAATATTTCCATTCAGATGTGAAATTCAGCTCAATTTTATTTTTTTAAGAAGCAAAATAATAAAGTGGAAAAAAAGTATGCCTACTAACATGAAGGTATTGATAACTACATTGGCTGTGCTTGAGATAGGCCTGGGGATAAAACAGAGAATATGGAAAAGTGGATTTATTTAATGACGATTCTCTCTCTCTCTCTCTCTCTCTCTCTCTCTCTCTCTCTCTCTCTGTCTCTCTCTCTCTCTCTCTTTCATCTTTCTTCCTCCATCCTTCTCTCCCTTTCTCTCCTCACACTCCTGTTCCAAGAATCATAATGTATAAATATTACATATCATAAACAGGATAATCTAGCAGATAGCTTATGTGACATTAATCATGAAGCTGAGACTTTATGAAACACATAATCAGAAGAGAAGACCAAGGGTTATGTGGTCTTGTGGTAGTAACATTTAGGCGATCACAGCAGCCAAGAGGAGGTATTATGCATAGCATGTGCACACAAGCACATAGGTATTTTTGAAGCTGTTAAGAAAGGGGCCTATACTGTGGTCTTCAAATCATAGAAATCTTTTGATTTTTACTAAAGAAAAGAGCCCAATTCAGATTAAAAAAACTATTTCTTTCTCACTGTATTAACAGGGAGAATTACTAATGTGTAAAGTGAGAGTTGGGAAATACACACATTTTATGAAATAGAAATTATCCAAGTTGCAGCAACAAATACACTATTTAAAAAATTAAAGGCATACCCTGAAATAATAAAACAGCAACTTGATAAAGGAATCTTTAAGTCTCTGCTTGTAAGAAGTGCTTGTCAGCCTGGAAACCAGAAAGTGCTGGGCCGTCTTTGCAAGGACTTTATGCGTGCCCCCACATCTCATCTGCAAGGGTGTCCAGAGTTCATCATGGGTACTCGCAGGAGGTAAACACTTGGCCGACATCTGGCTCCCCCATGTCAAAGCTTAGACAAGCCATCTTAACTAATTTGAACTTCTTTTACCATCGGTAATTGAAATATGTCATATCCATCTTAGTAAATATTTGGAGACGACTGAATGGAAGAATTATGTAGAAATCGGTGACCACATTGTTTGTTAAATTGTCACTTGCATTGGTTTTGAGGTACCTCTTCCTGCACCACGGTCTGCAGCAGGGGTGGTGGTGGGAGTGGCGACAACTCTGGAGCAAACTGCAAGTGAGAAGGTGACTAAGGAAGTGCAGGAAAAAAAAAAGGAAAAAAAATCTAGCCAAGTGAAACTGTATTTATTGCTCATAATTTTGAATTTGCTGTTTATATTCCCTTTAATCACTAGGATAGATAATAGGGTGTAATAACAGTAAGTAGACAGTATTTTATTTTTGTTTTCTTTTTCGAAGTCGCCCCCCGCCCCCCCCAGTATCCCTAACATCAGTGATTGGATTTTACACCCACTTGTGAGCAAAGAAAATTGGGAAATACCATATAACCTGCATGAGCCAGTGGGCAAGGTTGTGTTTTGCTCGAATTAGCTCTCCTGGGGCCAACGGGACCATAGTCCAGGTATTAATTTAGCCTAAGTGGCTCCCACTTACACTGTTTTGGTTCCTACGGTGACTTCTGCTCTGGTTTACTGGTATATAACTGTTTCCTCACCTTTTCATTTCCTGAAATTGCACCAAGTACAGTATCTAAATTTTGACTAATATAAATCAAAGCGCATGCCTTCCTTTCAGCAAAGTCCCCCATTTCAACACGTGTGCAGGATTTTCCTTTTTAATGCATTAGACATCTGTTATTGCTAATAAGGATGAAATGTCATATGTTAAAAACAATAAAAGTTATTAAAAGCAGTGCAGGTCTTAAATATTTTTAAATTACTTGTGTTAGAAATGTGTTTTTTTTCCCTTTTGGTGTATGAAAGAGTTCTAAAGCTATGAATATGCATAATTTATGAAAATAAGTATGTATGTGAATGTGTGAATATTTGTATGTAAAGCTTTTGGGGTTCACATTTTCAGGCACTAATATTCTTTTTAAAAATAATATTAATGTTATTTATTTTTTCTGTAATATTTCTCTCACACACATGTAATACATGCACTGTAATTGTGTTTACCTTTGTGCTAAATGGAAGATAAAACTAATACAGTTTAACATCTGAAATTTCATCATAAATGTTAAATGCTTTTCTGATTAGTTAATACATAACTGCCTTAGTTTAGTATAGATACTATTAAGATGTTTGTGTGTTTGTGCATGTGTGTGTCTAGAAAATTGTGGGTGATCTCATCTGTGTTGGAAGGAATATGTTAACATTTGAGCTGAAATTTTCATTTCAATGTCAGTGGAACTAACGTACAAATTTGTTAAATGCTTTTCTTGAAAAATTTAAACTTCTATTTATTTAAAAATAAATTTTGTTTTTATCTTTTAATCTGTCCTTCTGGGGAAGACTATCAGAATATGTGTTTTATTGAAGATAGATTTACAAATGAAAATCTTTATCCAAACCCCAAGGATTTCTTTAATGTAAAACATTACAAAAGTAGGGAGCTAATCTAGGGTATTAGAAGTCATGCCACTGGGCAGTCTTGCAAGGAGAAAGGGACAGTGATAAGACAGGCTGTGAGCTGCCTGGTTAGTTTCTGGTGCCTAGCATCCATAGAGAAAGTTGACAGAGTGCCACCAGTTAGCGTTCAAAACACTTTAAGTATTGTTCAGTTTGGAAGGCAAGAGTTCTCACCTATATAACCTTTCAACTAAGAGTAGAACTTTTGCGGTGTATGATTGTAGTGCCCATTTTAATTTAATATAAGATTTATTTTTATCATTTTTTGACTATAAAGGATAATCGCAAGTCTGGAAAACAGATAAGAATCACAAAATACAATCAATTCTGTATTGAATGTAAAATGATTTATATCTACTGAAAAATGAGCACACACATATGTATGTATGTGTGTACATATATAGATATATTACAAAAATTCCATGTAGAATTCCATGTAAAGACTGAAGTAGAACCTTGCTTTGCATCGTGTTATATGAAAACTTTTTTTCTTATTACTTACTGGAATTATCTTTATACAGCAGAAACTATCATCATACAGCATGCTTGTAAATTGCTGTAACTATTCTAAATAAGTTCTCACATTTTTTGACATGGGATATTTTTCGTATTTTGCTATTAAACAGTACTCAGGCACTTAATTTGCAGTCCAGTCTCTGCATTGCCTTGATTAATTCCTTACACTAAATTCCTACAAATGAAATTGCTGGAGGCAAGCTGTAAGAACCCACAGAATGTCATAATACCGTAAAATATGGCTGAAATCTTGCCAAACAGAGCTCAGGTTCTGAGAGTGCTCTTGAATCTTTTCTTCCTTCTTGAAATGATAAATTACATGGATTGCAGATACTATTGAATCTTCCTAAGAGGCAGCAGCTCTGCTCGAGGAAACATTCTGCTTTTCTCATTGAGTCAGTGACCCTCATCTAATCAATGAGGGTTCTGTAGGTTTTCTGGATGGCAATTCCAGACACTTTCTACCATTGTCTGGATGCTGGTCTTAGGAATTATATTTAAGCTCGATATACTTACGAGGGGCCAGTGTATGGTAAAGAATTTGAGCAATTTGTCTGCTTGTTATATATGTATAGATGTATAGATAGATAGATGTAGATATAGATAGACATTGATGCTCGCTTAAACATATTTTGGTGACAATTGATGAAAATATTCAATAATCATTAGCATTACAGCTTAAGTTTCAACAAAGAATTTTGTTAGGAGAAAAGAATGAAACTACTAAAGAATAGTAGAGAAGGAAAAAAAGTCAAGACTTCTTTTAATATTTGAGGTAGGAGTAAAAATATTTATATAGGCACAGTCCATTCTAAAATAACTTCCAGTGCATTCTGATGGAGGTCCTTTTGCACGAATCCATGTTTGCTTGTGTATAAATCATACAATGTAGCATGAAGTTGAATTTCTGAAGAAAGGTCTGGGGGTGTACAGGGTAAAGACCACGGGGCTTTGCTTGAGGTCTGGTGCATATTTTCATGTGGATGTAATTTGGAACGACTTTTATTGTGTTTTACTGTATAATGCTTTTGCATTTGGGGCATTATTCAGCCTGTTTTATGATAACTTTAGAAGCAATTGATTGCATTTGATGAAATGTAGAATATTAATAAGGAATATGAACTTTAATTTGTGGCTCTATCATTTTGAAACAAAGTGGCATTTAATATATATGTATATATTAACTGAGCTCATCTGCTATAATTTTAATGGGCTTCAGTGAGATTAGGCAAATGAATAGTGATGAAAGAAATGGCGTAGCATGTTCAACAAGATCTGCAATTAACCAAACCGCTACTTGTCAAATGCCAGTTAACTACAGTCACCACAATTTTCTTGGCTAAAAATATGAAATTCATAGTCAGAATATTTGAGCTTGGGTATGTTTCCTGGATCGGAAAAAGTTTTAGCAAATTTCAGAAGGCCTTTAACCATCAGCCCTCAAATGAGTCACTTGAAGTCAAATGAAAAGAAGCAAGATATTTAATACTTCTCCTTTTAACCTTCTAGAGAAGGAGGGAAAATTGCATAAAATACTACATATAAAAATAGTTACCTATTTTAACATTGAGAGATTATTTGCCAGTTAAGGCCTACTTATCTTTTCCAAACCTGTTAGTTTGTAAATAAAACTGGGCCAAAGATTGTAAACCTTTCCCTGAAATATTGTGTAAATCCACTAGTGTCAGGGTGTCAAAAATTTGTGTGAATGAAAAGGGCAAAGCCAGGCTTCGAGGCTTAAAAACTGTGTAAATGGAAGATATGACCCACGATCTCCAAACCTGCCCCTCAAAACCCATTGTCCTGATTACTTTTTTATTGTTAGACACAGTAACAGACATCTACAGCTTTTGGGAGGATTTATTTCACAGTTTCAGAAGGTCTCAGTCAATTCATAGGTAACAGGCAAGGGTGGAAAGCACCTGGCCGAGGCCCCACGGGAGGAAAGCTGTTCATGGCATGGCAGACAGCAAACCTAGTGAGCCAGGAAGTGTATATTATCTTTCTGGGGTGAGTCCCAGTATCCTGCTCCTTCTGACCAGACCTCTGCTCTTCACAGCATGCGATTCCAAAGGTAATCCACAGCATCCAAATACATGATGCTTTTGGGGGCATTCCAGATCTAAACTATAACACCTATGTTTCTTCTCTAATGCTTCCAAGAGAGGCCAGTTTCCCCCCTCCATAATTTCTTTCTGTGGAAGGCAACTGACAGATGTTTAAGTTCTCTGTTAGATAAGGACTTCTGTCTCTTAGAGAACCTAAAGCAAAGATGACCATTGTCCCTTTTCTGGCTGACCGGGCTTTCAGATGGCACATCAGTGGAGATCTGGCGTCCATAAGTGCTTGGTAAGGGAGGTAAGCCTCCATTTGTTATCCCTGACAACAGAGCTTTCAAGGTGAATTTGCTCAACAATGAATTTCCAGAGGTTTTACCAAAATAAGTTATCACTTTCTTAGTTATAAAAACCTTAGTGTAAAAAACATTAGATTGGTTGGAGGAATGGCACAGCAGTTAAAGTGCTTGCCTTGCAAGCGCTAGGCCCTGAGTTTGATTTCCCAGCACCACATAAAGCTGGGTTTGGTGGCACATGCCTGTAATCCCAGCACTCAAGAGGCTGAGGCAGGAGGATTGTTGTGAATCCAAGGCCAGCCTGGGCTATGTAGGAAGTTTAGGACCAGCTAGCACTACAGAGCAAGACCTTGTCTCTAAATAAATAAATAAATAAATAGATAAATAAATAAAAATAAAAATAAAAACAATGAAACAGTAAAGGCTATTTTAGGAGAGTAAAAGTTACAGTGACCGTATTGGCAGACTGGAGATTAGGTTTGCGTCTGTTGTGAAGCAGAAACCTTACCTTTATATTTCTATGCTTAAAAAATATTCTTTAAATTAATAGCTACATGGATACAAAATACCATGTTGTATACAAGATTCGGACTCTTATTTATGAGACAAAAGATAGTCTATTTTCTATGGCTTTGATAAATAGTCTTTGAGTCCTTCTAAAAGATTGACTACTTTGCTCTCTACTTTGTTCATTATTGAAAGAATATAAACAGCATTACCAATATTGGCTAAATACTTATTTTTTGCGAGACACTATACTCAGATTTTAATATTATCCCTCTGTTCTTTAAGTAACACTGTGTTTTAGATTTCTAGTTTATTGATTGGGATGTGTAGGTTCAAGTTTTAAATGAGTTATGTGATTTAGTAAGTATGAGAACTAATGTGCTATTACTACCAATTTACACTTGAGAATGGATCTGACCAAACATGTTAGCTCAGCCTAAGGGAGCAGATTCAGACACTCACTTTTTGTCTGTACTTCTTAAGGTCAGAGTTGAAAGTCAAGTCCCAATTTTCATTTCAGAACCCATGTAATTGTCACGCATCAAATTTTGGTTTCACTTTCATAAAACACTTGCAGTTGTAGAATACAACTCAATTCACGTGTCTTTGACTCCTTAAAATTCGTGATAATTTACATTTGGATAGTGCTTTATAGAGTCAAAGGATTTGCCAATGGTCGTCTCTTCATTTTTATTTTGAAGTAATTATAGGTTCATAGGACAGTGCAAAGATGTATTTATTTTATCCAACAACATTTATACTTAAATATACTGATCATATAATTGTTTCCAAATAATTTTAATCCTTTGGAGTTTCATCTCTAAATTTCTTGTCTGGGTATATATCTTAACTCTACTATTTGGCATTTGATTGCTCTTGGGAAAATTATTTAAGTTCTTTGTTCCATAATTTTTTAGCACTATGAGAAAAACAATGGTGTCTGCATCCTAAAATTGTCGTGAGGACTTTAAAAGAGCAGAACTCAACACAGTACTTCGGACATGTCTGTCAAATGCAAACAACGCGATAATTATGTTGCTATAGAAATTACTGCTTATTATTATAAATGTTATTGCATTATCCTTCATCCTTCATTGGATCTAATGGTCTAATAATTTAACTGTTCACCTTGTTATGATTTCTGTTTTCTCCTATATTTCACTTACCTCTGGGATTCGGTATATCCAGCAGTTCAAAATCTGGCCAGTATCAAATATAAATCTGGTTTTACTACCATTAAGACACTTCCAAAATTATCTGGAGTAAAATAATGGTGTGTTCATTCATTCAAACATATTCATTTAATGTTTTTCCCTTTCTTTGTTCACCAGTTGTTTGATCTGTTTCCCTAGTCTCATAGGCATTTTCTTTCCTTTTGAAGACTGGAAATCATAAAAAAAAAAGCCCACTGTCTATAACAGCTGCTTTGAGGTCATCTACGTTTGGTAGCTGCAGGTGGAAAACTCCTTCACAGAGCCCTAAATAGAAGGCTGTAAAATTTGGCCTTTGAGGGAGCCAGACCATACCAGCCTTTTGTATAATTTATCATCCACAGAGCATGTTAAGGTGCTTTTGATCTTTGAGGGCAATACCGTTCAGAGTAATGTGACCATCAGTCCTCGTTAAGAATCCCAGTATGATGCTGTCTTCCACGACGGAGGGCTCTTTAAGACGCTGCACTGAGCATGCTCTCCATTCCATTGAGTGATGCTAGACTTTGGTGAGATTCAGTCATGAAGATTAATTGACAGAAGATAATTGAAAGGTGATTTGGAAACAGTAAAGCACTAAGCAAACAGAAGGTGTTTATCACGACATCATATCATACTTGCCAAATTCTTAATTTTACCCCTTATTAAAAGTTCATTATCTTCTGCCAGATTAAGAGTAAGATTCTACCAAATCCTAGTCATAAACAGGGTTCTATAATACATTCATACTTGACATTTTCTTATATTCCTTTAAGAAATGTATTATAGGCACAAACTGAAAGAATTCATACCATAGAACACATTGTGGAAATTTATAGGCTTTGGTTTGTAGAGACTTCAATTTTTTCCATTTTTTTGGTATTTCATTCCTGTCAGATTACATCGCTTCTTTCCTTTCCTTGTCCTCAAAGCCAGGTTTGGTTTTGAACTTCAGATTCAAAGAAACCCCAAAGTCAAAACAAAATGGTTAGAACTGCTGACTCGTGTTTTGTAGCCTTTTTATAGTCCTGTATTCACAGGAAGAAATGGTGCTGACCAGAATTTGGGCCTAACTTCACCCAAAATGTTGGCAAAATTCAGGAACCTTGGAGTGAAACTTGAGCCAAGTTATGGATATGTAGCTAAACTTCGCCCCTTTTCTAAGAGCCTTTAAAAATATAGTTTCATAAAATAATACCACTTTGTAAAAACTCCTTTAATATTTAACATATAAATATTAGTCATTAGCTTTTTTGATAAAAATAGCATGATGTAATCTATAGCTCATATTAAATGACTTCCTATTTTTAAAGTTACAGGTATATTTTGGAACTGCACATAGGAATATGTACTTGGCTTCATTCTTTTTGAAATTTCCTTTGAAGATGAGTAATTAAGAAGAAAAGCATCCTAAAATTGTGCTTTATCAAGTTTCACAATTTTTACAGCCATATTTTAGGCCTTCTAAAGAAGGTTCTCTTTATTGTGAAAATGCTCACAAATGTGACAATAAACACCAATCTAAGGGTCTAATCATATATTTATGCGTACTAGCAGAATATTGGATTTGGTTTCCTCCTCTAAATTAGCCAAATATGTCTTTGAATCAGGCAACTAACTGTAAAGAATTATCAGCTCAAAATGGCTCCTGTTGGTGGAAAAGACTTCTGGATATTTTTTCTTTTCTTAGAAAGCTTAATTATGTCTTTCAAATATGATTTTGCTTATATCTTTCATGGTTTACATTTCTGAATACTAATAGTAATATGATAGCTAAGGGAAACCTAGTTTGAGACCAAAAGGCAGTTTTAAGTCAGTAAAGAGTATATAAATAAATCTCTTCCAAGCAACATTGAAAATGGCATTAGATTCTAAATGTCCTGAATCACTTTAAGATTTCAAAACCTAATTATTGTAATTTTCCAGATGTAACTGACACCATTAACTTTTATTAAAAAAGAAAAGTTGATGGGAGTTATTAAAAAGTCAATGTCTAATGATAATCTATTAATATTGATTTAGCAAGAATGGAGTCAACAATTTTAACAATGCATTGTGTGCTAAAATTTTTTTTATTAAAATGTACACTGCCTATATGAATCTAACAAAAACATTTGCTTGGAAAATATGATGATGCATTGGATAAAGTCAGGGGTATGGATTGTCTTGTCTAGAGATCTGATGGAAGGAATAAGTCAATCTGTTTTTCTGTACCTGATTCATAATAGGCTTGAAATTATTTCATTAATAGAGTGATGATAAATATGCATTGAAAGACTATATTTCAGGACATGTCAAAACTTACAAAGAATAAAGGAATTATAAAGAGTAACAGTTTAAGAACAGTGGATATAATTCTTCTTGTAATAATGAGTAATGGAATAATAACTTTCTGTGTTAAGATTCTTTAGGTATTCTTCACTGTGAGAAGAGGCATTCACTAGATAGATGGTATGTACCTGCTAAGAACATAACACACCAGGATATTTGAGGAAGAGGATTAAGGATGAGGGACAGCCTTATCTACTCTCCAGGCCCCAGTGATGCTGATAGTCCCTGACTACCTAGGTTTGCTTTAGTTCAAGTTTTCAAAGTACTGGTAGTTTTACAAAATATTAAGGATGCCTGGAACTGAGACCTGTATTTCTTTATTAATTATTTAACACTTTCAGTTTTAAAAAAATATTATTTAATTACCCTGAAGGCGTGAAGAAAGGCATCTTTTGCTAGGTCTTTCAGTTTTACCCTGTGTGCACACTGTCTGCATAAAGTCAGCGTTTCATGTACCGAATGAATGACCACAGAGATGAACAGGCAGGATTGATGGAATCACTGGGGTCTGAAACGAGTTCGGAGTAGAATCGGGCTGCATCTGATGATGAGCTGAGAGACAGTTACGTTCCTGGCAGATACCAAAATGAGCAATTTAAAATGTTTCTTAAAGTGCAAATACGTTAGTCTAGGTATCTGCAAATGGCCTAGAGGAAGAGAAGAAGGATGATTTGACTTTCCAAATAGTCATTATATAGGTCTCAGTTTATTTCAACACATGTGCTAGAGAATTAGAAAAAAAAAATTCCCTGGCATTTTCTTTTATTGTTTAGTCTTAGCTGTTGTTGTTCTTCTCATTTCTTTCCATCCTAATATGGGAGAGGTGGAGTTAATCTGGAGAGAAAGGCAGTCAAAAAATATCACGAGAGGAGGAGGCTCATTTCAGAAGGAATCTAGTTTCTTTTGGGAAGGGAACCAGAAAAAAAAATTAAATTTCAAAGTACTGATGGGGAGATGAAAATTCCTGTAAGTCTGATGGGTCAGGGAAGGAACTAGCAGGACCGTCCAGGAAGGAGATCTGGCCATTTGTATTTACAAACTCAAATTTTCCAGAAATTTCAGTTCTAGGTATCAAATACCAGAAATTGTAATAGTGAATACATTTATAAATTGTTGTGTGCACAACATCATTAATTTAAAAAAATAGGATGTATCTTAGCTATGCAACTGAAAAGAATTGTGGTGAAGTTGAAATACACGGATATAATGATCAAAGTCACGTGTGAGTAACACTCAAAGCCAAAGGAAAATGCTCATTGTATGATGCAAAATGAAAAAAATATTCAAAATCTCCCAAATTTGTTAAATACATTGAATTTGTAACTGTATACAAAGGAAAGGACTAGAAAGTGCAGAGGAACATGGCAACAAACAGTATGGTAATAGGAAGTGATGTAAATTTTCTTCTAGTTTTTGAGCTCTTGCAAACTTTCTGAGATGCATAGATATTAGTTCCTAAGAAAGTGAACTTTATTTTATTAAGTGTCAAAAAAGCATGATAGAGAGAATGGTGAATGACTCAGCAGGGGTATCTGCCTTGCATGAGGGCCGAAGTACAGGGTGGTGATAGCAACTGGACGGGGACCACTGAGTTTACAGGTGGGCATTGTTCGCTCCACTCCCTTTCCTCACTAGCTCACTCCTCAAAAGGACCCCAGGAGTCACTAGCAAGTCCCCCAGGAAGAATTGTGCCTCCACGGAGGGTCCAGCTCCTGGTGAGAACTTGTTTCAGCCTCATCTCAACCAAAAGCGCTTTGCAAAGGTTAAAAAAGCATCATCCCCTCTCTGTTTATTTGTTTATTAGAAATGTAACCTGGATGCCACCAGAAGGAAAGCTACCCTTTCCCCACAGCTAGCGACTTTACAGTGCAGCGTAGGAAAGGGCGCCCTTTCCTTGAGGCAGCAGATGGGAACGCTAGCTGGCGGGCGGCCGAGGGTCCAGGCACCCAGAGCCCCCACTGGCTCAGGTATGTCCACGTGCGCGAGCCACGAAGGGCCAACTACTCACTCCTGGCTGCCAGGGCGCGGAGCTCTTGGTTCTGGGGAAAAGGCCCAAGAAGCCGCGGTTTGCTCTTGGGCTAAGGCACAGTAGGACCACCCGGTCAACCGGACTCCTTTTAGGAAGTCCCGCCCGTGGAAGCTGAAGGAGGGGGGGAGGGAAAAGCGGGGGAGAGAGGGAGGGAGAGAGAGGGAGAGAGAGGAGAGAAGAGAGAGAGAGAGAGAGAGAGAGAGAGAGAGAGAGAGAGAGAGAGAGAGAGAGAGAGATCTATTCTCTGTGATCCTGGGCAAATCTGCTGCCCTCTCCCTGGAGCCCCGCCTCCCCAGCAGCCTCGTCCCGGGCCCGTAGCCCGCCGCGTCGTCGGGTGGCTCAGCGTAGGCTCTCGGCTCTCCGCGGAGTTGGGACTCCAGAGGGGGAAACTTGAGAATTTCTATTTGTTTTATTTGTTTTAAGTAAAGAGGAGATATTGGACTGTACAGAAGCTGCTAAGTCTATCCTATGCCCTTTGGGCCGAAATGAGCGTCCCACCCACTCTGCCCCCCGGAGAGCGGGCGCCGCAGGCTCGCCCCCAGGCTGACGTCCCGTCTCGGGTATCCCTCCTGCCTTTCAGAGGCTCCGGTGGCCCTGCTCCAAGAGCCGCCCTCCTCCTGCCCGCTGCGCGCTCCCTGCGGCGCCAAGGCGGCCGCTACGGGTCCCACACCCGGCTCAGCCGGTGTCCCTCTTCTCGCAGCTCTCCAAAAGCTCAGTCATAAAGGAGATGTAGACGATGGCCAAGCGGAGCGTCTCGATCCTGGACAGCCTCTTCTCGTAGGCAAAAGTGGGCACCTTCCGCCGCAGCTGGTCGAAAGCCTCGTTCAGGTTGAACATCCGCTTCCTCTCGCGGATGTTGGCGGCCTGGCGCTGGGCGTAGGTGATCACCCTTCTCCTCTTGGGACGGCCCATTAGGGAGTCTCCTCTCCCACGACTCTCTTCTTCGTCTTCCTCCTCTTCCCCTAGGTCCGCTTCGCCCTCCTCTTCTGCGCACCCCTCCTCCAGGTGCGCCAGCCTCCTGGGTCTTCCCTCTCGGAATGCAAGTGATGGGTCCCCAAAAGGAACCCCGGGTTGAAAGTCGCAGAGGAGAGGGCGTCCCGGGGAGGCCAAGGACAGATCTGCAACGAAGTCCAGCACGGTGGGGTCCACGCAGCTCTCCGGAAAGGCTGCCATCGCTTCGGCTTGGCCCTGCGTCTCATAGGTGTCTCTCAGGGCGAAGTGAGGCTGGTGGTGGCCTTCCTAAGAGCCTTTCTTCTGGTAGGGCCCCATCACCCGTGGGCCAGGGAATGCTAATATTTATAGCCAAACGATAATAGGATTACTTGCCGGTGTAGGTAAGGTTGTGAGAGCGCCCCTGTAAGGGACTGTGAAAGCTATTCTTTTAGGGCTGGTGGAAGAGCAGGCGCGCCGGGCTCTGGCCTCCAGTACCGAGATCTCTTCCCTGAGCCACGCGGGACAGTTCCTTCTTGGCAACAACCCTCGCCTCTTACCTGCTGTGCTCTTTGTGTCTGGCCTCACCCCTGCGGCCGATTTTAATGTTCTCCAGGCCCCTTTTCGCATGTAGCTCTTTCATTTTGGCGCAGATTAGTCAAAGCGAGGATGTTTTCCAGCGCGGTGGCTTCTCCTGGGCTTCAGAACAGGAGTCCTGAATCTTGCCACCAACTGCCAGTGGCTGTGAAGCAAGTGCATGTGCTTTTGATGATGTCCCGAAGAGGGGCCCTTCCTTCCCGAGGTGGAGGGGAGCTGTTTGTCTGGTATCCCAGTGCAGCAGCAGGCTGAAAGGCAAAACCTTCCATTAGCTTAAGTAAGCATGGCAGGGGGCCCCCCCAGCACATTCCCCAGAGTCGCTGTTGGAACCGGCTTTCTTTTTCCTTTTAGGGTGTTGGCAAACATCTCTCCCGCCTTGATAGAAGCCCGACCTCTAAAGTCTGTTTGGATGCCATCAGCCTAACAATTGAGATACTTGACTTTCCCTTTCCAAAAGTTACCTTTTTCTCATGGTAAGGGATTTTATTTGAGGGAGTTATGATGTAATAAGATGAAAAAAGGAAGTTCGGAACGTTTTCTCCAGTTAATGTTTCTTTGTACAATTTCCAGTCTTGAGGACAAAGCAAACACACACCCTGAAAAAACTGCTCCAATCTCCTTCAAAAAATACCACTTATCTTTGATGAGCCAAAGAGTAGGTCAGCTCACCCTCTGCTGAGGAGTCTTTGGGCTTTTGAATTGCAATTTATATATTTGTGAACAGAAAAATTTGAACACTTTCATCTGGCTTATTTTCCTCATTAACTTAAAGCATTTTACTGGGGGATTTAAGATAGTACACCATACAGAATTCTGCTTAAGGATATTTTTTGCTACCTTTAGATACGCTTTGAAATACAAAAGAGATTTAAAACTTGCTATAATAAAAATGCACTTTTGCTGATTTCCTACAGTCCTTAATTTAACAAGGTTCCCTCTTTTTACAGAAAACTATAGTTAATGATTCAGTGTGTAGATTTAAAAATCATAGACGCAACGGAACGTGTGAGAAAAGAATTTTAAAGATACACTACAAGAAATAGTGTAAAAACACGAGTACAGAGTCATCCTAGTTCCAGGCAGAAACTCTGAAAACATCTTCTATTAAGGAGGTTAAGTTGTGGCCTTGATGGTTTATTCAGGACATTGGACAGCTCCCAGAAGCCGACAGTTTCTAACCAGTGAGCACAATTCCTTTCCTTGTTTTTAGCCTCCCCAGTGTCATCAACAGTACGGTGAATACAGATGAGTATAACATGCCGTACGTTTCAAGAAAATAGAAGAAAGAATTTTGGAAAGTTTCCCCATGAAGAAATCACAAATGTATGAGAAGACAATGCTTTTAATGTGATTTAAACACTGTGCCCGGGTTGGGGCGGACCTCAGCGGTTAGAGGGCTCCTAGCGCCATTTCCCAGCACCACATAAACCGGGCTAGTGGCGCATGCCTGCCATCTCTGCACTCCGGAGGCTGAGACAGCGGATTGCCCAGAGTTTGAGGCTACAGTGAGTTTAGGGCCAGCCTAGACTACAGAGAGCCCCGCATCAATTAATCAATCAATGTTACACAATGTTTACATTTATTGAAACATCACATGATACTCGATTAATACGCAAGCATTTATGTTTTAGGGTATAAAGGTAAAAACGATTAATTTTAAAAATACAGCATGATCTTGAGTTCTTTTTCTGGTTTTAAGCTTTGATCTGGGCTCTTCCTCAAACTTTTGTCCTTGCTAGATTTTCTTTTCTCTACAATGTGTTTGCTTTTCAGTCTCCAGATTGAATGGAGATAACTAAGATGAAAAAAAAAGAAATTTTTGTTACTGAAAAATGTCACTGAGTACAAATCCCTTGTTACAGTGACTTATTTAAGTTTTGTTAAATGTCTTGCAAAGGGAAGACTAAATAAAATCTAATAGAAATGTCAAGAGTGGTTAATGGAACAGTAAATAGGAGAAATTATTTTGTTTTGACATGGAATAATATGATTTATGATTCCTATTCAATTTAATGTATTATTGAACATTGGGGAAAATTTTGCAGTTGACCTTTTAATTGTTTCTTCATTTACTTTTTCTTTTAAATGTAAGTGGCCCAAATACTTGTGTCAAGTGAAAATTAAAATACTTTAAGGTACTAAATGAAAGGAAAAATGGAAGATATTTAAATTTTAGTAAAAAGGGATAAGAAGCTGTTTTGAGGCTTAGGAGACAGTTTTCCCACTAAAATCGTAATCGTAAAAAATAAATATTTAAGCTATTATATCAAAGAGGAAACTGTAGAAAAATTAATGGCACTAACACCCAAGTTTGGGTTAAAATAGTAATAAAAAGATAAGAAATTTAGGAAAAAGTCAATAGGTATGCTTGTAGCAATAATTAATAATATTTAAAGTTTTTATTTTATTATAAAA
Source organism: Ctenodactylus gundi (assembly GCA_004027205.1). Taxonomy (NCBI): domain Eukaryota; kingdom Metazoa; phylum Chordata; class Mammalia; order Rodentia; family Ctenodactylidae; genus Ctenodactylus; species Ctenodactylus gundi. Next base: position 569,747 of record PVKB01000721.1, on the reverse strand, counting down.
TCTTAAGATTGCATAATCATGCCACAGAAATTTGTTTATTTTATGAGATATTTGATATATTTTGTAATCGTGCTGACATAGCTGGAGCAAAGATGCTAGAAATTTAATTAAAATAATGACAATGATTTCATTTTCGTTATAAATTATAGGAATAATAAAACAATGTTTTGATTACTTTGAAATGTGTGCTATTTTTAAAAGGCTTTTGGTTTCACACTTCATCTGTATACTAAAGATAATAACTTTATAAAGTATTAAGTGGTTTAAAACAGTTCACTCCATTGGAAGGGATCATTATTTTCATTTTTGGATTTTAAAGTTAAGAAAGATTTAAAAAGCTCACTGAGAACGAAAGGAAATAAAATTCTCCCTTCATTCCTCTGAGTTCTAGGCCTGTAAATTGTAATTATTTAGGGACCTTTTGAAAGCTTTTCATAAACATTCTCCACACATTTTTTGAAATGTACAGATTTTAAGAAACCGTCATGAAATGAAATGTTTACTTATTCGATTATCTCCTTTGTTTCTACTGGCCATTCCCTTAAACATTCTGTGTAAGCTATTGCTTAAATTCAGAATCAAAGAGAAACAAAAGAGCAATTGACTAAACAAGTTGCTTAATCAACAATTCTCAAAGGGGTGAGGGTGGGGAGAGGGATTAAAAGCAGTAAGCAAACAAAAGCAGACTTAAAAAAATAACCGAGGAATAGAGTGAGACCCTGTCTCAAAAAAGGGAGTAAACAAGTAGCTGATTCTCTCAAATAAAAATAATTCCTTTCTTTTTTTACAATTCTTTTCTCATTATTTCAGAATCACTATGATCTTTTAGAATGTGACCATGGTGGACCCTTGTCATGTTTGCAGGAATCCTGCAATACCTAAGAACAGTGTATTCAGCCGATGTGGAGAAGGGACTGAGTCCTCTTTCTGTTCAATTGCCAATTATCTATAGCTATGGTCACAGCTAATTTTTGAGATAGAAAAATATATTTTCATTTTTGCATTTTATATTGCAGGTAAGCCTTCTTGAAGCTTATTATGTATGCTTTAAATTTCACAATTTATGTATGTTCCAGTTAATAAAATTTTATAATGTGAACATACCCATTCAATCCAATGCCCAAATAAGGAAATGAGTGCTTCAGTCAACTTTGTGATGATATCTAATAGTGTGAAACTATTTTACCAAGTGAGCCCATCTGTATTATTGTCATTTAAATCAAGAAACAAAATGCCATAAACATCCTAGAAGGTTTTCCTCACAATTTGTGTCCCCAGTGTCTGGGCACTAACCGCTCTCCAAGATGTCTTTAACTAACTTGTGAAATTAGGTTAGCCAAATTTTGGACATTATGTGAAAGTAAACCACACTGTGTATACTCTTTTGTGTCTCCCACCCAACATTTTAAAATGAGATTCATATATATATCATTTTCGATGTTGAATTGTATTTTATTTTGTGAATAGTTCATTATTTTTTGCTTTTAATTTTGATGAACATTTGAGACATTTTCAGTTTTTAGCTATAGCTATAAAGTGTCTGCTCAACTGTTTTCCTAGTTATTTAAACTGAATTTAGTGTGTCCTTGTCAGATATATGTACTGCAGATGTCCCCTTGCAGAAAGTGGCTTTATTGCCCTTCTTCTGGTATACTTAAAAAAAAAAATAAGCTAGACAAGTGGTGCCTGCCTGTACTCCTAGCACTCTTGAGGAAATTGGCTTAGTAAGATCCTTTCTCCAAAAAAAAAAAAAAGAAAGAAAGAAAGAAAAAAGAATTGGCCTGAGAAATAGCTATGTAAATATCCTGAATTCAATTCCTAGAACCAAATTTTTTTCTTTAAAAAAAAGCTTTTTCTTTACTTTTTGTGGTGATAAATATAAAATTGGCTATCTGAAAAAATCTGAGGATATAGTTCAGTGGTATTAAATACATCCGTTATGTTGTACAGCTTTCATCTCTAGAGTCCTTTTATCTTGTAAACAAATCCATATCCATTAAATAGTCACTTCTCAGTCTCTCCTCAGCTGGGAGCCACTGTTCTCCCTTCTGTTTCTGAATTTCACTTCTCTTGGTAGGAAGTGCAGCATGGAGGCAAAAATCTCATGACCACTCCACCATAACCAGGTATAATGCATTCCCTTTTCTTACTGCGTGTTTGGTGATCAGCAGATTGGCTGTGGGGCAGTGACACCCCTTTGTCTGTCCCTACTGTAATGCGTCGGGGACTGGTTCTGTGTATCAATTAATAAGTGACAAGAATCAGAGAAAATAATCAGCTTTGTTCTTGAGATTGAAGAAGTGAAACTATCTCTTGATTAGGATCAGATGTGTGTTGTTTTGCCGCGAACCTTCATCTGGGAGGTGTCCACCAATCTGTGATTGCTTGTCTCCTATGTAAACCACCCGTAAACCAGCTTTCCAGTAATAGGAACTTTGGGCCAGCATCCACCAGCTTTGGGATCTGTGGGCATTTAGAACAGCAGTGTCGTTCACCTCAACACCTTATCCCTTGTTTGTCCTGTCATGCACTGTCCCGGTTTGGATCTGGCGCGCCTCTCAATAGCCGCATTTCCCTATGGATATTGTGTAGAGTTGGGAGGTGGGGCCTGGCTGGAAGGGGGCGGGTGCTTGGGGCTTGACCTGGAGGGGCTTGTGCTGGTTCTGCCCTTTTTTCCTGATTTCTCTGCCTTCCGCCGCACTGTGAGGATATCTGCTGCTAGAGCTCTGGTCCTGGCCCTGCCCTGATTCCGGCACCGCCATGTGACTCCACCGTTTTCCAGCCGCCCACCTCTGAATGGACTGTGACCTTTTGAAACTGTAAGTTACAAGAAATCATTCCTCCCTAAAGTTGGGGATGTTGGGTATTGAGTCACAGCGACGAGAAAGTAACTAAGACGTGTACCAAAGAGCACACTTCGTTCCATCCCAGGTGTTCCATATAACTGAAATCAGAGTGGTTTGGGCTGTTATTGTTGTACCTGGCTTATTCCACCTAGCATAACCGCCTCAAGAGTTACTCATATTGAAGTATGAACCCGATTTTACTTTCTTTTGGGGGGAAACTAAGTCTTTTCTGTCAAACATGCACCTCATCTGCCTCTTCTTCCTAACATACTGACTCCATTTTTGTGTTTACCTCTGTCTTACCATCTGCACTCATTTCCTCATTCCTCTTAACTAACAACAGGTGTTATATTCCTTGGTCTTTTCAAAAATAGAAACAGGTATTGTATTACTTGCACTTTAGCCAATTGGAAAAGAGTCTGACGCGCTATCCCAGCCAATGGGCGATGGCGTAGCTCCCCCTTGCCTTGCCCCTGCTTGAACAGACAGGTGTGCTTGCTCTCTGGTTTTCTGAGACCCATGTACCCTTGGGAGCAGAAGAAAAGTTTTTTCCTTACCAAAATGCTTTGTTGATTTGGAGTGTTTCTGTGGCATCGAGCCAAGGGCCCTAAGCCCTCTCTCAAAAATTTTAAGGTTAAATAATGTTCCATTGTATGTATATTCCACGTTTTTCTCATTCATTTATTCACTGATGAACATGTACGTTGCTTTCGTGTTTTTGCTATTGTGCATAATGTGATTTTGAACATGGGCATCTAGACATCCCTTTGATGGTCTGCTTTCAATTCTTTTGAGTGCATTCCCATGAGTGAAATTAGTGATGATATGCTACTTCTATTTTTTAAATTCTTGAAAAGCAGCCATGAGTTTTTCACACGGCATTACTTTTTTTTATTCCTACCACTACCACACAAGGATTAGCTCGTGTCTTTACTAATGCTTCTTATCTTCTATTTTTTCTTAAATAGTAGTCATTCTAACAGATAGGACATATAATTCCATTGTAGTTTATATGAACACCTTTTAATTTCTTAGTAGATATTGGCCTATCTTATTTGGAGAAATACTTAAGTCTTTTTGTTGATTGGAAATGATTCCTCTCGCTCCCCAAGTTCCTTTCTGTCTTTCTTTACCTCTCTCTCTCTGTGTCTTTCTCCCTCTGGACCCCTCCTTTTCTCTACTGGGGACTGAATCCAGGGCCTTTGCACTGAGCTACATTCCATCGTTTTTTAGAAACTTCTCAGGAGGATATCTATTATAGATGTTGCCTTTCTGCTGCTAATTGTGCCTTTTGTGTTACATTTAAGAAGGGGTCGCAAATGCTCTCTTGAAAGACTGTGCCTTATAGTATCTTCTAAGTTATGTTTAGACCTTTGATCCACTTTGTGTTAATTTTTATATCCAATGTTAGGTAAAGTTCCAACTTCATTCTTCCAAAGGTGAGGATCTAGTTTTCTAGCACCATATGTTGAAAAACTACCTTTTCCTTTCTTTAATGAGTTTTGGCATCTTTTCTAAAATTATCTGGTTATATATGTTCAGGCTAATTTCTGGTCTCTCTTTTAATCTGTTGTTCTACATGTCTACCTTAATGCTAGTACTTCTTTGTTTTGCTATTACAGCTGTGTAGTCAGTTTTAAAAACAAAAATTATGAGTCCTTTAATATTTTAATGGAAAATGGTCTTTTTATTGTAGTTTAAGTAATAATTTTTAACTTCTTGATGTGGTTTGTGTCATGCACAAAGAATGTTAGCTTATTCCAGTGTCATGAAATTAATCTTTAATGACCCCCCCCCCAAAAAAAAAAAAAAGTTCATTTTCTTTCTCACACACACACTGAAAACAAAAGTTGGATGTTTGGTGTCTGGATGGTACGGGGGCAGACAAGATCTATTTGTTTTTCTACAACACATTCAATTGGCACAGTATGATTTATTTAAAAAGACTACCCTTTTCTTTAAAAATTATTTTATTAAGAATTTACAAACAGAAGGGTACCTTTTCACTTCTTTGGAGCTCCAGGATAAAATTTAAGAAATATAGAAAGAAATCAGTTTTGATGTTTGTCTACATTTACAGCTGGGGCATTTTCACCTATGTGTAAATAACACACATTGTTGAATTAATCATAATTCTGAGTTCAAATAAAAATACAGGCTTCTTAGAATAATTTAGTTCAAAGAATGAGAACTGTTTTCAGTAATAGGTGAAATAATAAATAATGTAGGCATTAGAAGTCACTCAATCTCTGTGGCAGTTACTCGGCTTTGCTTTTTTAGTGCAAGAACAGACTCAGACAATACACAAATGAATGGGCCTGGCTGTTGTAGCTTGGATCGGGAATGTTCTTACAGGCTTGGTCACCAGTGTGACTCTGTTGGGGGATGGTAGAGGAGGAGACGGCCCTAGCGGAAGGCTTTGGGTCACTAGGGGCATGCCCTTGAAAGAGGTCTTGGGCTTCAGGCTCTCCCTCTTGCTCTGTACCTTACTGGTCATGAGGTGGGCAGTTTGGCTCCACTGTGTGTCCCTCACCACAATTTGCTGCAGGCCCCAAAACAATGAGTCAACCTCCAGAACTATGTGTCACAACAGCCATCTTTTCTGTATAAATTGATTGCATTAAGTATTTGTTATAGTAGTAGAAAACTGACTAACACAAACGTATCCTCTAAAATTTTATTTACAGAATGAGGCAAAGGCTAGACTTTGCCTTCTAATCAATTTCTTGGTATCTGCCTTACAGAAAAACCATATCTGTATGTTCCCTGCTTCAGCAAATATGGAAACTTACTAAGATAAAGAAGTCAACATTATAAGTGAATATGAAACTGTTGAATGGATACCTTGTTGGCAGGAGTAGATGTAACCACAGCAAGGGTGTGCACAACTGAATCTAGCTTGTGTTTGAAAGTATCAGAGGGGTTATGGAGCATAACCAGAGGACGATCTGCACAGGGGAGGGGAGGATACCCACCGAGTTAAAGCTACCACTGCAGAGATGCAAGGCTTACTTCCAGTCACTGGACATGATTACTCAGTGTGATTTTTTTAAAACTTTAGTTATTACCAGGCTCTGGGTAAATTATGTGTAACTAGGAAAAAGGAAAGAGGAGGAAGATTTCTGGACAGAACATGTTTGTACTTCATGAAGAGCTTCACATTGTCAGAGAGGATCATTACCTGATTTTGCCTAATTCAATACAGGGAGGCAGTGACTTTAAGGAGTTCATACTTTTGCACCTACACCTCTCTCCTTTTGCCATAGATCAGCACTAGGCGCAGTGCCTCCTTACCCTTTCTGCCTGTTAGTGGTAGACTCATCTGTCCTTAGTCAAGATAGCCACATTTCTCTCTCCCTACTTTTATTTCAACAGAATATGAGCAGACATCGTATGTGCAGCTTTGTGTTGCTCTTTTGGAAAGGAAGTTGATTTTCTTCTACTTGGTCTTTGCTTCATCATGGACCAGAATGTTTGTATGTTGGTGAGTCAGGATTAGTCCTCTAGACATGGGCTTCACTTAAGGGAGGGTTGGAAACCTGACCTATAAGTGACTACATAGTACATGTATACATTTTAGATCTTGTGGGCTGTCTAGTGTCTGTCACAACTACTCATGTTCTTCCTTTGGATTGTGAAGAAGCCCTGGTGATACCTAAGACTTTATATATTAAGGTGGGTGGCAGGCGGAGCTGGGTCTCAGGCCATGCAGTGCTGGCACCTGTCCTTCGGGAAGGCTGAGCATCAGGTAGTGGGACTCGAGATCATTTAGGAAAGCAGAGCTGAGCCTCTGAAATGCTGATAGAAGGTAAGAAACTGAGGACCTTCGCATGTCTCAGATCTCTCTACTGAGGCTCTGTGCTTTGTGCCAGCGTCTGAAACGCTAGATGACTTGTCAGATTAAACAGACAAATATGTGGCTTGATACCCTTTTAAAGTATTTGTAAAAACTGCTTAAAGTAAGGTGCTTTGTGTCTCAGGTTTTACTTCTTCACATGAAATAATTCCATTTCCCTTAGCCTTTGGGGTAAATCTATTTTCCAAATTTTCAAGTATATTAGTTCTTACATTAGTTGTTGTTTGAACCTTCTCCAAATTCTTCACTTTTTGAAAACATGTGGAAAATTAGAGAGGTGTGAAGAAAAAATATCCCCCAGGATGCTATAAACCACTACCCTCAAATAATTTCCATTTTTCTCATTTCCTATATTATATTTTTGCACATAATTTTTAATAGTGACTTTCCTTTGTAATAAATTTTACAGGTCTTACAGTCATCCTTAAAGCTATAAATTCTTTGTATATTTGTAGATTAAATGCTGTGTGTGTGATTTTGAAATTTAATATTTTCAAAAGTTTTTATTATTATACAATTTGTGTTATGGGAAAAGTATTAGCATTAAGTTGAAACATATGAAACTGTCAAAATCAAAACAGTTTTAACCTAAAAGGGGCTGTTCTATTTGGTTTGAACCTGATACATTTAGATAGTTCTATTTAGTAAATGGCAGAATTTAAAAATGTAATTGATTACAAATTATTTGTGTACATTACTTGCATTAATATATAACAGAATGCAACAATAGTTTATCTTGTTGCACACTGCATTTAGTGTAAATTTAGCAACATATTGCATATTTTTTGGAAAAAAATTGAATACTTAAGACGCGCCTGATCCTCATGAAAATGATCTTGCAGTCTAGTATAAATTGGTGAATAAGAAAGGAAACACAATTTAAACAATTCTTAGTTGTGCTGAAGTTGGTAAGTTCTAAGGAAGAAATTGTTCGTTACATGGAGGATCAGGAGTGCCAGAGAGTTGGCAACAAGTTGCTATTCTTAGTAAGACAGTCAAGTAAAAAAGTAAACACTTGAAAGCAAGTAGAGAATTAAGTGCGCATCAGGTGAGAAGCTTCTGTGTAGTCACAACTGGCTTTATAAAGAAGATAAGGTGGAGAGCCGCCTTGGCTACTGAAGAAACAGCAGAGGCCCCTGGGACAGAAAGGAGGCAAGAGAAAAATGCCACATGACGACGTTCGTGTGGTGGTATGGAGCAGGTGTGTGTCATGAGGAGCTTTGTCAGAAATTTAGCAAATTATTTATTTACACTCTGGAATTCTCGTATTAGAGAAATTACGTGATATTTAATCTTCTAAATCTGATTCACTTCGCTAAGTATTATGGGCTCCATTTTTATGCGTTTAGCTACATGTGATTCCTATCTATCCGTCGTTATGGCAGAGTGATATTTTATCATATATATATATATATATATATATATATGTTCCACGTTTTTCCATTGGTCTTTGATGGATATTTGGTATCTTCGATGATTTAGCTATTAATAGTTGTGCCGCTACAAATACGGATATGCATGTGTCTCTGCCATTATATGTTGTTTTTTAAACCTTTGGAAAAAATACCAAGAGCAGATCTCGCTGGTTCAAATGCAGTATCTCTTCAGGTATTTGAGGAATCTCCATACTGCTTTCCATTGTGGTTGGACCAGTTTATAGTTCCACCAGCAAGGTGAAAGTGTTCCTTTCCCCCTGAGTCTAGCAGCATCTGTTACTTTTTGAGTTCTTGGTGCAAATCCTTCTTACAGGAGTAAAATGCTATCTTAGTGTTCTTTTGATTTCCATTTCTCGAATGGCCAAGAATATGGAAGAATTTTTCATGTATTTGTTGGTCTTTTGTATGTCTTCTGAGAACTATTCCATTCTCCATTTTTAATTGGGGGTTCTATTTTCGAGGGATCTATTTTTCTTCAGTTCTTTGCATATTCTAGTTATTAGCCTCCTCTCTGAAGTGCAGGTGGTAAAATTTTTTCCCCATCTGTCAGCTCCCTCTTCACTCAGTTAATTGTTTCCTGTGCCATGTAGAAGCTTTCTAATTTGATATAATCCCCTCTGCTGATTTTGAAAATTTTTTTGCATTAGTTTTCTTATTAAGAAAATCTTTGCCCATATGTATATCTTCAAGGGTTTTACCTATTTTGCCCTCCAGGAGGTTCAGTGTTTCCATTTTAATATCTAAGTCTTTGATCCACTGTGATTTAGTTTTAATAAATGGCAATATGTGTGAGTCTAGGTTCATTCTTCTGCTTTTGAATAACCAGTTCTCCTAGTATCATGTATTAAACAGGCTATCCTTATTCCAGTGTGTGATTTGGTCCCCTTTGTCAAAGATCAGATAGCTGAGGCTGCTTGAGGTTGTCTCCGGATGCTTTGTTTTGTTCCATTGGTCAACCTCTCTGTTTTTTTTTTTTTTTTTTTGGCAGTAACATGTGATTTTTAGTCACTGTTGATTTCTGATATAACTTCACATCCAGAGTTGTGATTCCACCTGCCTTCATCTTGTTGCTCAGGTTTTCTTTGGCTATTCTGAGTCCCTTTTGGTTCTATATAAATTTTAGGACTATTGTCTCAAGCTCTGTGAAAATTGTTGGTATTTTGATAGGAATCATATTGAATCTGTATATCAGTTTTGGAAATGTCATCATCTTGATGGTATTAATTCTGCCTGTTGAGGAGCAGGGAATGTTTTCACATTTTCTAATGTCCTCTTCAATTTCTTTCGTATTTTTTTCCATTTGAATTATGCTTTATTATTTGAAAGTCATCATTTGAACAATATTGAATGAGGAGAAGGCAGCAATGACTTAAAAGCAAACAAATCAAAAATTATATAATAATCAAAAATTCACAGGGGTACACGATTCGGGAATTTAAAAATTGTATTATTTATGCATTTTGGCTGTCTTCTTGTCTACACACACACACACACACACACACACACACACAAACACAGTTCTATTGGACATGTTCCCAAAAGAAATAATAATAAAGTCAATATACCAAAAAGACTATTCTCAAAAGAAATTAAATCAACACACCAAAAAGAGACACGCATACCCATGTTTATAACTGCACAATTTACAATATCTGAATCCTGCAAACAACCTACCTGCCCATACATAGAGGAATGGGTAAAGATGATGTGGTACCTATGCACAGTGGAATACTATGCAGCCATAAAGAAAGACAGACATGAAGATTTTGAGAGAAAACAGGGCCACTTTGATTTAATTTCTTTCTCTAGCACGATGTTGTTTTTATTGTAGAGGTCCTTCACTTCCTTGGCTAGGTTTATTCCTGGGTATTTAATTTTTTTGAGGAACTTTGAGAATGGGATGATTTCTCTCAGCTCTTCCTCAAGGAATGCATTGCTGATTATTAGTATCAATTTTATATCTTGCAATCTGGCTAAATTTGTTAATTAACTCTATGAGTCATTTTGTGGAGTGTTTGGGGTCTTCTATGTAGAAGAATGTGTAATCTGCAAATAAGGATTGTGTGACATTTTCTTTCTTACACATATTCTCTTCATTTCTTTCTCTTGCTAGATTACTCTAGCTAGGATTTCAAGTACTATGTTATATAGGACTGGTGAGTGTGGACAGCCACGTAGTGCTCCTGATTTAAAGGGAAATGCTTTCAGTTTTCCCCTGCTTAGTGTAATATTGACAAGGTTTTCCATACATGACTTCTCTCTGTTTGAGATAAGGTTCTTCTATATCTGTTTTCCTCAGTTTTTTTTTTTTAAATCATGAATGGATGTTAGATTTTGTCAAAGGCTTTTTCTGCATCTATTGAAATCATCTAGTGATTTTTTGTCCTTTATTTTATTTAGATGGTGCATTACATTAATTGAATTATAAATGTTGAGCCATTCTTGCATCCCTGGAATGAAGCCAACTTTATCATGGTGTTATGCTCTTTTTAATGATTTGTTGAATTCTATTCACCAGTATCTTATTGGGGATTTTTCATATCTATTCTATTTAGAGATTGGTCTAGAGTTTTCTATCCCAGTGAAGCCTGTGTCTGATTTTAGTATCAGAGTAATGTTAACTTCTGCAAATGAGTACGGCACTGTTCTTTCTCTTTCAATGTAATGGAATGGTTTGAGAAGGACTGGTGATGGCTTTTCTCTGAAGTACTAGTAGAGTTCTGTTGTGAATCCAACCACTCCTGGACTTTTCTTTATAGCTAGAGACTTTGTTCCTGCCTTGATATTTATGCTTATTATGGAACCAACCAGGTATTCTATGTCTTCTTGGTTCAATTTTGTTATGTCATATATATCTATACTTCTTCCAAATTCTCCAAATTGTTGCAATATAAGTCTCAAAATAATTCCTTATGATTCTTTGAATTTCAGCCATGTCTGCTGTAATTTCACCTTTTTTATTTCTAATAGCATTGATAGGGCTTTTTGATTCTTTCTAGTCATTATTTTAGCTAGTAGCTTATTGTTTTAAGGAACTCTTAGATTATTAATCTTTTGCATATTTTTAGCTTTAACTCATTAATTTATGCTCTTTATAATTTATTTTCTTCTACAATTTTGATTTTTTTTTTGTCTCTAGCCCTTTGAGTTGCACCCTTGCATTGTTTATTTGAGATTTTTCTTCTTCAATGTGTGCATTTATAGTTACAAATTTCTCTCTCAGGACTACTTTCATTGTGTCTCATATGTTGTGGTATAATGTGCTTTCTGTATCACTTAGGTCAAGGAAGTTTTTGATTTCTTCTTGGTTTCCTCTGCAATCCATTGTTTGTTCAATCTTATATTATTTAGTTTCCCTGCATTTGTGTAGTTTCTGTAGTTTCTATTACTATTGGTTTCTAGTTTTATTCTACTATGATGTGAAAATATGGGAGGAATTATTTCAGCTCCTTTGTACTTATTCAACATGCCTTATGGCCTATAATATGGTCTATTTTGGAAAACGATCCATGAGCTGCTGAGAGAAAAAGTGTATGCTGTTGATATTGGATGGAACTCCTTGTAAATATTAGTTAAATCCAATTGTTCCACAGTGTAGTTCATCCCTAATATTTCTTTGTTAGTATTTGGTCTAGTTGACCTGTTTGTCTGTGATTGTTGGGTATTGAAGTGCCCTATTACATTGGTATTGTGACCTATTATTTCATGTCCATTATTATTATTACTACTATTTTACATTATTGGGTGCCTTGATGTTGGTTGTGAATAGATTGACAGTTGTGACTTTTTCCTGTTTGATTGTTTCCTTAACCAGTATATAATATCCATCTTTGTCTATTCTGATTTATTTTAGCTTTGAAATCTGATGTGTCTGAGGATAGTATTGTTATTCTTGCTTGTTTTCTCGGTCCAGTTGCATGAAGTACTGATTTTTATCTTTTTATTTTCACTCCATAAGTTTCTTCACGAATAAAGCATGCCTCTTGCAAGCAACGGATTATTGGTATATGTTTTCTGATTTAATCATCTTTTGAGAGGATAACTGAGGCCATTAACATTGACTGTTATTACAGTGGAACATTTTAACTTCTCCCCGTATTTTGAAGGATATTTTTGCTGGACATACCAGTCCCGATAATTATTTATACTCTCGTAATACTCGAATGGTGTCTTCTTATAATCTCCTGGCCCTGAAGGTTTGTGTTAAGAAGTCTGTAGTTATTCTGATGAGTTTGTCTTTGTAGGCTACTTTACGTTCTTCTCTTGCAGCTTTTAGAATTCTCTCTGTGTGTTGAGTGTCTGAGATTTTGATTGCGATGTGTCATGAAGAGGCTCTTTTCTGATCAAGGGTGTTTCATGTTCTGCATGTCTGCAGTGGTTTAATATTAATTTATTTTAGCAGATTTGGGAAATTTTCTTCTAAAATTTCATTGAATATGGCCTTTATATAATTTGTACTGTCTTGTACTCTCATAGTTTTGAGGTTATTGCTCTTTGAATCATCCTTTTGCCTCTAGGCTCTTCCTTTTCTCTCTCTTTCTTTTTTTTCAGTCATTACTGAGTATATGGTCCAGTTCATCAACCTTATCTTCAAAATCCAGTAATTTATCCTCAAAATACTAGAGCTGATTTCCCATGTTTTTATGTGAGACTTTCAAATCTGGAGTTCAGCTTGGAACCTTTCAGTCTTTCTATTTCTGCACTAAAATGTTCCTTCATTTCTTGCATTCCCTTGTTTATCTCTTCTTTTTGTGTATTTAAAAATAATCTTCATGTTTTTTACCTAGTAAGATAGTTGTTTCTTTGATTAAATCCCCCTTTGAGCTTACTCAGCATCTCTGGTATTTTTTTCAAGCATATCTTATGTTTTGTTTTTAACTTTCTTTCCTGTAGTTCTTGCCACTTCAGGGTTCATGATATCAACTTCTGGGGAGTTGGGCTTTTTTTTTAAAGGCAATACATTGCCTTTTTTACTCATGGTTCTATTGCTCCAGGTTATAGACCAGGTAGTGCCAATGGCACTGTCTGTTACTGTGCAGATTTCATTCAGATTTTAGTATTTATGTTGTTTTTAGCTTACTCAGCTAATAACTTTTGGGGGCTTTTCCCAATGGCCAACTTCTTACTGGTTACCTAATTTCTTGCATATTTCAGTGAAGGAGGAACAGATTATAAAATTGCATGTGGTTTATGCACAAGATATTTGTTGGCATCTATTGGAAATCAAGTCAATCTGTATGCCATCACCCACAATAAGATTTACAATAATATTATAATCTTAAACTAAGAAATTATTGACAGAACCTGCTAACCAGTTTCATACTACAAGTATTCTACCCTTAACATTAAAAGGCACAAGCTATTCTGTCAATGCATCTATCTGAATAACCCTGATACCGACTCATCAATGTGTTTTACTAGTAGCAGTACTTTATGACGATCACTAGTAATATTGCCCTTTACGTTGCTTACCTAGGTAAAATCAAGCTGCTAGAAGTAGGATTCAATCCTTTAACAGTAGGATTCAATTCAGTGGTAAAACTTAGAACATTTGCTACTGAAATATGAAAACAAATTATCCACCTATATGGCCATTACACTCTTAACATTAGAAATGCGATCTATACTGTTAATGAAGATTTCTATACATACGGTCTAGCAATATCTTAAAAGAGTTTGTTGAAGGCAACACTAAATTATTGTTGATCATGTAGAGAAAAATCTACCTTAATAAACTATGTCTGGCTAGATAGTATACGATTATTGTTTTCCAGCACTTCCAACTATATGGCTACAAGTTACTTGTACTTAAGAGTATTATTAATTGGAGTAATAAAGGAAGGCTGAGAGCAGGCTGAGACAAAGGTTTACCTTTGGGCGTGTTCCGGAAAACAGAAGAGCATCTGTAAGACAGAGAAAGAGGTGAGAGGACTCCCACCCCAGAACACAGCAGAAGAAAGCAAATAAACGTAAACAACAGAAACAATAGTAAGAAGAAACAGGGAGAGTTGTGAGTGAAATAGAGTATGTCTTTGGAATCTCTAGAAAGACTATTTCAAAAAGGCAGAAAGGCCTATTTGAGACAGAAAGAAACACAGTAACAAGTAACAGAAAGAGAAAAAAGAGAAAGGAAACAAAAGGAGGGAAAAAAATCCCATATTTGAATAGCAGAAAAAGTACAAGTTTAATCTGCCCATTGAAATGACCTGAAGAACCCCCTCTTCCATTACAAAAAGAAATACTCCTTTGTGTCGATGTGGGAAAAGTCTCCAAATCCAAGCCCTTAGATCCTGCTGACCCAGGAGGAACAGGTAACCAGTTTCCCTTCTTCTTCTGTGTCCTACTCTGCAAAGATGCCCTGCTCCAAAGTTTTCCCTGCCACTCCTGCTAATGACCTTCACTGCTTTTCCTCTATTCCTGTGGCTCCATTCAGGCCCAGCAGATCCTCTGCCTCACTAGGTTAGGCCATACAGGAAATTCTCTCACTACGTCTCTGTCTTCCTGCTAAATCATTTGGAGCCATTGACAAAATGATCCTTCACCATTGCCATCCTGGCTCCTCCCTGTTGTGTATATATTTTGAAAAACATTCATTAGAGTCTTCTGATAGAGGCTATGTAGAACAGGAGGAAGGCAGGCTGTTAAGAATAATCCCAGGAGTTTGGCTAGCTGAAAAGAAAGAGTTGCAATCCATTGACATGAGAAGGACCTCAGCACAGGGAGATATTTAATAATGAGTATGAGGAGATCAACTTTAAGCATCTCAACATGTTTTCTAGAGAGCCAAGTGGATATATTGTATATATTTCTGTCTCAGTGTACAAGTCATCACTCTGTCTTACAAGGTGCCACGTTTTTACCTCAGAACCTCTGAGGACTCATGCCACTGTCTTTCTTCTCTTTCACTCTGCTTTAGCTACGCTAGCCTCTTTATTGCTCCTATAATAATATCTGCCTCTGTAGCTCTTGCTGCAACTTTCTCTTCATATGTTCACCTATTCTGTCAGTTCCTTCAAGTCCAGTGATAATCCCAGCTCATCAGAGAAGCGCTCTAGGAGATCTAGGGTGATCCCTTACTCTCCTAAACTCACTTCTCTCTCTCCTCTGTTGTGCACTTCATGATTTCCCTTTCTTTGCTTTTCCTTCATAAGAAAAGCCATAATCAAACTGAGAAAAGCTTGATATCATACTACTAGTTTGATACCTATGAAGGGAAAGATTGAAGGACTCGGTACTAGTCAGGGAGACCCTCAGGCTAAGATTCAAATTGTAAAAAGTCTCACTAAAAAGCTAGCTCAGTAGTAGTGTCATAGGTACTTTTTTCTTTTTTTGGATGGTGAGATATTTTACCCAACGTTCACAACTTAAGAGAGAAAAGGTTTATTTTAGCTCCACTTTCAGAATGACTCAATTTATTCATGTACAGACAGCGACTATGGAATCGCGTGGCAGAGGGGTCTAGCTGGAGGAAAAGTAGTTTATGGCATGGCGACAGGAAGCAGGGCGAGTGAGGAAGTGCCGAGCTACCGTCTGTCCTTCCGGGTCATATCTCAATGATCTGCCTCTCCTGGGGTCAAGTCCCGGACATATACCTACCCCAGTTCAAGTCACAAATTCCACACCTTCAAGCCAGGCCCCACTTCTTAAAAGCACGTGGAATCAGTGAATATTCCACAACATCCAGATACACGAGTCTTTGGGGGATCATTACAGATCCAAACTGTTACAGTCTATTTTTGCCTGATGTAACATTCCTCTGAGAGAAAAAGAAAAATAATTTCCTTATCTTATTGGCAGAGACCTTGTTCAATCCGTAACAGAGTTTAACGCTCCCTATTGAGTTCTGTTCCCTCGTCTCTTCCTGTCCAGCAGTAGTTTCCACATCACTGCCTCTTCTACCAATTCTCTTTTCTTCTTTATTCTTCATAAGTACTATCCTTTTGTTATAGTTTGGATCTAAAATGTCCCCCCAAAGCCTCATTGTATATGAAAGGTGATTGGACTATGGGGGATAATTAATCTGTCACGTGGAGTGTTTGATTTCAAGAGCTCTTCAGTGGTGGGGCCCAGTTGGAACGAGTGGATCGCTAGGGTTGTGACTTGGAAGGGTGCCTCTCCCTCACTCGCTCTGCCCTTTGAACTCCGTTTCCTGGCTAGGCCCTCGAGCAAGCCTCTGCCATTGCCAGCTGACCGTGAACACATGGAGACCTCTGATTGTGGGCTAAAATAAACCTCTCCTCCCTTAGATTCTGGGTGTTTTGCCCTTGTGAGGAGAAAGTGATATCCTTGAACCCCCTTTACCTATTTCATTCCATTCCCATTGGTCTTAACATAAGTGCAGGATTTTATCTTTCTTATTATTAATTTAATCTTTTGTACCTTGAACAGTATTTTCCAAGTTGTAAACAGTAAATAAGCAGAATTTGAAAGTTGTAATCTGAATTACATTTGATAACTTTCCTCCTTCTTATTAGGCCATGGGTTCCTTCCATACAGCTCTAATAGTAATAATAAATAACAGTATTAATAATCTTAATGCTCGGTAAGCATTTTCTATGTGTATGTACTACATATATTATTTAATACCACAAATTCACACAGCAGTTTTGTTTATTTCCTCATTTTTAAATGAGACCTCAGTGGACTGAGTTCATAATGCTTAAATATTCAATTCAAGACTCAATTGTAGGTCAAACTTGGGAGTTTTATCCCCAAATACAGCTTCTCACTAGCATCTGTCTTAATTTTTGTGACATCAGCACGGTATCCAGCATGATAATTCCTCAGTCATTTTGAAAATCCTTCCATGGAATTTATACCTTTAATTTTGTCTATATTTTATTTGGAAACTTATTTTCATAATTAGTGAAGCAGTGGGTTCAGTAGATATCTTTTATTAAACAACTTCCTTAAGTAGTAACAACACCAAGGTTAGCAGTTAGACTTACTTCTGTCCTGTATTATCTTTTCTAATTTTAAAGGATTATTTAAGCTTAAGAACACTCACTGTGTTAAAACCAATTACTCTGAAGTCAAAGTCTCCCTGAACATTTTTGTGCTTCCTGACTCACCAACCCTTGGAAAGAGTTTTCTGGCTATGCTGCCACTGCATTTAGACTCCTTGTGGCTTCTCCTAGCTATCATTTAAGGATTACAGAATCTCCATATTGGTTAGTATCATGGATGGAGAAAATTATTATCATAGTGGAAGCCATTGCTGACTTGATCTCTGTGGGTCCTGAAAAAAGATGACCTTTGGAGGTGCTCTCACAAGTGTTGCTCTAACCAAGAGACAGTTCTAATTTTTAAAAGCAAATTTCTCCTCACTCTAGCCAAGTTACGCTGTATCAGTCATCCTATTTGGCAAGGTAGTTATTTGTTATCTTACTGAGCGGAAGACCTCATTCAGCTTTCACTCCTTGGGGATTTCATGGAGTTCTACAGTCCAATTTTGAGATTATTTTATTCCTTCCTTGGAAGGTTACCCTAGCTCACCCACACATCCCTAACATTAAAACCCCTTAAAAGCCCCATGGATGCAAAGGGTTAGATGAGTAAAACTGCTTTGGAGGCTTCTGCTTGGTTTTTATTTTATGTGCTCATGTCAACTCAGTTTCTATCTCTTATCAGTATCGATACACTAAAAGGACTGACTGTGTGACATTCTAGCAGATATATGCAGAAATTAGGCATTACAAACATTGCTAGTTGGAATGCAAAGTATCGTGCCTAATGTAGAAGACAGTTCAATGGTTTCTTAGAACATTACATATATGCTTATGCCATTATCTCGTTGTTTACTCTTTGCTATGTATCTAATAGAAATGAGTGTGTGGCTGTTGCACACAAATGCTCACAGTAGCTTTGTTTGTACTATCTCCAGGCTGGACACAATCCAAATGTCCATCAATAAACAAATGGATAAACAAACTGGGATGCTGTGGGATGCTTCACCGCAGTTACATGCTACAACGTAAATAGCTCTTAAAATGTTATCTTAAGTTAAAGAAGACAGACAAAAATTACAGTACTTACTTTATAATTTCATTTGTAGAACATTCTAGAAAATGTAAACTATAGAAACAAATATCAGATTAGAAATTGGAGTTAATGAAGGATACAGGCTTAAGAGGGAAGAATTCGAAAGGAACCTGAGGACATTATTGGTAGTGACAGAAATGCAAAGCCTTTTAATTGTGGTAACAGTTTCACTGGTTTATATGTATGTCAAATGTACCAAGTTATGTTTGAATATGTAGTGTTTTCATTGAAGTTATACGTTAGGGAAGCTGTTTTATTTTTTTTTAAAAAAAGAATTATCTCTAATGGACAAAGTTCCTTGAGCTATTTCTGTATGTTCTTTAGCTGATGAGATTTTCACTTAGCATACTATGTGGCAGACAGCACAGGTAATCCCTACTGGCCAGGTTTGAAGAATATAGATTCTAGTGGCTTCAGGATGGAACTGTGTTTGTTAGATATGAACTCAAAAATTTCCAAATACTTAAAAGTTGTTGTTGACAGCACAGAATCATAATCTATGATTCAATTATGCTTTTTTGAGTTCAGTCTCCAAGTTTTATATCATCTGCAGCTCAGTGAGATTTTCTTTTGAGATTTTTTTTTAATTCTGTGGTTTGAATTACGTGTATAACAATGTGGGGAGACTTTTGTGAAGCTCTTTTTGTCATTGCTTTAGTTGGCTTTGGTGACTCTGGAACAAGGTTTTTGTGTAAATTTTAAGTAACTTATTTTTAAATAGGCCACATATACTGAGCATGTTTTTAAAGTGTCTTGATTATACATATATCATCAAAATGAAATCAATGCAATCCTCATCCTAAACTTCAATGGAATTTATTGTGATTTTATTTTGGAAGCTTGGAAGGCTTCTCTTTGTGGTGAACAATTAAATGTAAGACCAATGGTTTTAGTAAATACACTAAAAAATATGAAAACCACATAACCCAAGTAGTTATATAATACTAAGCAAACTTTCTGAAACATATTTTTAGGGGTATATTCAATCCAAAGTACATGAAATCAGCAGTTTTCCCATGGATTATTTTTTTGATGGCTTAATATTCTGGTTCTTGCATGATTGAAATTATAGTTGGAGAGCACTGAAGTTTATATTACAATAAAATTCCCTTCTTCTGCTGTTCAATGAGTATGGTTTTGATTAATGTGATGGTTTTTAATCTTCCTGTTGGAGAGATTAGTTATTATGTAAAAAAATCCAAATAATTGTTTCTCAAGCTATGTAAAGCAAAATTATTTCAGATTTTTTCATAAGTGGGTTAGTAAAAGGCATATTTTATGCCAAACATGGTACCAACATTATTATAATCTCGTTCAAGTCCTCAGTGTTATATGTTACCTTTTTGAAAATCAATATTACAATTTTATCTAACTTTTAATAAGTTGATGGGACATTTAATAATAATCTGTAAAAGTTAGCCCCTTTTAAAGGGGTATTATAGGTTTCTGAGCATTTAGACATGTACTTAGGAGTCAAGGCACTCTTGTGGGTATGAGGCTGGAGCTTGTGATATCTCTATTAGAGGGTGGTGAGGAGGTGATCACTGACCCTGGGGCGAGCTACGAAGCTACCCAGGGACTACATTTTCTGGATTCATGGCTAGAGCACAGCACCCACAGTTGTTCGCAAATACCCACACTGCTGAGCAATGGCGCAACACAAGCAAGATAAAATCTAAAATCCCGACCGTCAGAAACACTCAGAACTTCATCCTGCAATGCCTCTTTGGGGTCCTCATTTAACGAAACTTAAAATCGTGTCGAATACATTGGAGAAAGTTGTTAGGAGTCTCTCTGTTATCATAGAACAGATACTGAAAGGTAACTTTGGAGCTCAGAGAAAATAAGCTGAACATAGAGAGCTACATTAGAAAATGAAGGGACTCAGTCGAAAGTGTTTTCGAAAATTTATTGCATTAAAAATAATACATTTAACGTTTAATCAGCACATAATTATCTATGAGGTGTTTTCTGTTTCTAATATCAAGGTTTCAAATGCCAGTGTATATTTTACACTTGTGGCTTCTCAATTTGAGCACTAAAATTTTCCTTGCATACACTTGATCTAGTATATTTAATTTTTGTAAATATTATTGCAGTAAAAGTAGTTTTATATGCCCAAATTGTTATAAATATACTTATTTTCTCATAATAGATAATTGAAAATCATTTCCTCTTATTATTTATAGCCATATTGATGAAATTGATTTGTCTTTAGTTGAGGAATTGATAGGGCTTTAAAAAACAAAAACATTAATTTAAAAATTTTTCTATCAAATTTATTAATTCTTCTAATGATTCAATATTGAGATCAAATTAGAAAACGTGTTCCAAAATTGAAAATTAAATCTATAAATACTAACAACATTTTATTGAAAATTTCTTGTTGATTTGCAGCCATTTTTCATAATGCCATTAAATATAGCTAAACACTCTTGTGTATAGATTTATGTTAAAAGTGTATAAAAGCATTTTATAATTTTCTGAAAGTCAAGATAAACACAAAGTTTGTATTTTCCTAGCTAGGTCATAAATAAGCTATTTTCTTGTGGTTTCAAATCTAGCTAATGCATATGCTGTGAAATATGGATTGTAATTTTATAAGAATGAAACCTCCTAAACTCCATAGATCAAAGACTAGGTACTTCTCTGAGGCCACCCAACTTACAAACTCATGATTGCTTTTTAAAAATTGATTGTTAATCAATTAGAGTAACGAAATGCAATGCTACAGGTGACTTTTTGTGTGTATACTCTCACGTATTTACGATATTTATACATAATTCAACTGAGGTACCACCCATAACTCTCCTTTAAGGAAATCTTTCTAACTATGGAAAGATCTAACTGTGGGAAATGTCATCTGCAGAGAACATTCAGCTGTTGGCTCCTGTAGGATCTGCTGCAATACAGAGGCCTGTTTTGTCTGCGGTTATGTTCTTCTGGGGCAGCACACATCTTATGACTGAGCAAAGACAGTCTGGTTTTGTGAGTCCATTTAGAAATATTCTGAAAGCTAGATTTCCCTTCAGAACCTCCTCCCATAGCTACCTAGCTTTTGTGCACTTTCATCTCTGTGGCCGTGACTTCTCTACCCAGCTGTACGTTCTCTTGTCTCCTTTTACAGGTGTTGGTCCTTTAAAAAAGTGTGTGTGTGTGTGTGTGTGTGTGTGTGTGTGTGTGTGTGTGTGTATTTTTCTTGGTGGCAAGTAAGGTGGCAATGCCTATGACCTCAGCTACATGGAGAATGAGGCAAGAGAATCTTAAGTTTGAGATCTACAGATCCTGTCTTGAAATGAAATAAAGATATCTGAAGATGTAGCTCAGTATTAATAAAATGACACTACTTGTATTAGTTTGGGTTCATTCAAAAGGCAGAATTCACAGAAATTACAACAAAAAAGATCTATTTGGAAGGCTTATAAGTCTGAAGATAGAGACAGTCCAAGATGGTGGCCTGAAAGTTTGAGAGCTGGAGCGTCTGATGGCTGCTCAGCCACAAAGTAGAACATCGTCCAGGACTACAGGACAGTGATGAGATTCTGCTGTGCATCTCGGTTGTTCAAAGAACAATGGTGAAGACCAGAGACTGAAGATCGATCTGCCCCTGAAGATCCATGAAAGAAAGACAGGCGCAAGACAGGCATAAATTGAAGCAAATCTGCGATGAAGTTGGCATCGGTAGACAATTATGATGGCGAGAGCTTTTCCAGAGGAAGATGCTATAACAGTCTTTCTTCTTCCTTCTTTTTATACAGTTGGACTTCTCAGTTGAACCTCCCACAACCTGGTGGGTGTTCCTTCCTCATTTGCTAGCCCACAAATCAATCACTCTAATCCAGGCTAGTTGTCAATTGCCTAATCTAGGCGTGGTTCCCCAAACCTAATCCAAGTATGGTTCCTGATTGCTTCAAGTTCACATAATCTCTCCAAGAGTCACATACATATCTAACATTAGTGAGGCTCTGGGCTCAATCCCCAGACCCACCAAAAAAAAAAAAAAAAAAACATACATTTTACACCTGCTTTCATTTGCCCAATCTTCAACAATATCTCAATATCTGTCTACTTATTAAATTTATTTAAAAGCACTAATTAGTTGCATATCAAATCCTGATGGTACTGTAGTTTT
Source organism: Ctenodactylus gundi (assembly GCA_004027205.1). Lineage (NCBI taxonomy): Eukaryota > Metazoa > Chordata > Mammalia > Rodentia > Ctenodactylidae > Ctenodactylus > Ctenodactylus gundi. Next base: position 547,436 of record PVKB01000721.1, on the reverse strand, counting down.
CTTTGAGGGCATGAATGGGGAGAAAACGAAAGCAATATGAAACCTCACTGTAATTCTAGATTGTATTTTACAAATCCAAAATGAACTGTAGAAAACTTGGGTGGCAGGTACAAAGATTTTGTTTCCATCATCAAAAGTACCATTTTTCTCTTTTTGATTAATTGTATACAGCATCTGTTTTGATATATCAGTAGATCAAATTGTTTTTTAGGCTTTCCTATTTTTTCCATTAATATTTCAGATCTTTGTATGTTATCGGTTATATTAATTTAATGTGTTCTCTGTTGCTGCACAGTAGTTTACCATGTACATATCCTCTTTTCCCAGTGGTAGTCTCAGATCTCAAACTTCTTATTACCATCACAAATGATCCATGTACAATTGATGCATGATCCCATGAGGTCCGCACCACACATTTCATTCATCCTGAAGCAGTTCTGTTAATGCTTGTTTGGGGATAGCTCACATTTCTGTGTGTAACTTTGAAGACTCATATCCCATGTTTCTCCCTGGGAATTTAAATTGAAAGTCATAGGAAGAAACCTGTTAATCTCAAATTAAGGGTCCACTGATTTTTCCCACAGCTTCGCTAATGAAGTGTACCGAGTCATCCTAGTGTAGCTTAAATTCTGTGTGACTATCAAGAACTGTTGAAATCATCATTAGAAAATACTTAAGGAAAGAAAAATTTTCCCAGAGAAGGACATGAAAATTGTTGCTGTCATTATAAAGTCATTTGAAAGTAGCATAGCATTTGGTATGCAGTCTGTCATAACTTCTTATTTTAAAAATAATTTCAACTACTGTGAAAGAATTGCCATTTTCTGCCCTATAATCATGAATCTTGGCATCTTTGACATTTCATTTGGGCTGAGCTGCAGCTAGGATCCATAAACAACACCATCTGCCATATTTTTAGCCAGTAGCTCTTGTGAATAACAAATATACATGGAACATTGGTGTAAATGGCACAGCGGTTAAAGCTCTTGCCTTACCAGTGCAAGGCCCTGAGCTCGATTCCCCAGCACCACATAAAGCCGAGAGTGGTGGCGCATGCCTGCAATCCCAGCACTCTGGAGACTGAGGTAGGATTGTCTCGAGTCCAAGGCCAGCCTGGGTAACACCAGTGAGTTCAAGACCAACCTGAGCTACAGAGCAAGACTCTGTCTCAAAAAAACAAATACACATGGATGGATACTTGTTAACACTGCGTACCATTTGTACATGATTTAACATTAAAAATTCTAACAAAATAGAGACTACTTTTTAAAAATTAAGAATAATTAAGCCTATTGAATTGTCACTGTTTGACTTCTTTCAGAAATTTGAGAAGTTAAACATTTTCCTATCCAAAATAAAATTTGAGTTCTTCTTTATTTCCAGCCAAACACTTAGTAAGGTACACTAAATATGGCTAGAACTATTTTTTTTTTCCATTGAGAGATGGAGTCTCTGCTCTTAAGACAAGTAGTTCATGTGAGTGCCTTGGCCTACAGAACGTGGTGGTATGAAACTGTTTCTGTTCGTAAGTATACCTTTGAAACAGCTTGCGGATTTTAAGTCTGACTTCTTAACATGTTGGTTCTGAGTCCAGCCAGCTTGCATGTCAGAAACCTGAATATGCTGGGGGGTGGGGGGGGATGCTGTGAAGCAGACCAGGCTAGTGGTATGGAGAGTCACCGGGAAAGGGCTGTCTAGTCAGTTCCTTACTGTTTCAATGAATTTAGCAAGAATAACAGACAGTGGGGAAAGTAGCTTTTACATGATCTTAACTCCAGCCTCCACCTGACTGTTGTTGCAAGAGAGACCTCAGACAAGAAGCAGTCTCCTGATCTTAGAATGATGTGACGTAGTTAATTAGTGTTCTATGAGACTAAGTTTTGGGGTGATCAACATGTAACTCTTGATAGGAGGAATGTTTGACCTCGAAATTGTTGCTCAGGATTGCAGGATGTTATGGTATATTTATGCTAGAACAAAACTTGTCAATGACGTTGTGTGCTCTTTTTACTCTAAAATAGTATATTTCTATCTGTGTTAACTGGGACAAAAACAGAAAAGAGGAAGAAGCTAGTGAAAGATTTCTGTATGCTGAAGGATTGGGTTAAGTTTGAAATGTATTCGTGCAGTGATTTATTGGCTAGAGAAATCCAGAAAAAACAAAAAGGAAACAAATGTGTTTGCAACTGGGAATAAGTCTGATGAGTCTACAAATGATTCAGCTCCTATGAAATAAAGAGTATTTTTCCTAGAAAATATTTCATCATCCCTCAGAGAACAGTTAGCATTTGTGTGGGAGGACCATAAGACTAAGGAAGCCTTGTGTTTGGTGAGCAGAATCTGCATTTATGTCTCTATTTAGAACTGCAGTGTGTATTATCAGAATATGTGCAAATTTATGATTCTATATTCGTATGATTCCAAAGATATTCTGTTTGAATTTTAGATCTGTACTTACTGGAACTGGGATCTAAGGCAAACTACACATTTTTCTAATCTGTCAAAGGAAAACAATAAATACAACCACTTTATAAATCTCTATTATGAAATAAATGAGAAAATGTATGAAAATTGCAAGGGAGATATTCGAAATTATTATATAAAATTGTGATTGTTAAAGTAATATGAGTCATATGAATGCAGAATAAAACATAACAGCAACCAGAGAGATTGTTTAGAGATTAAATCTGTAATATCTTCTTTTTTATGGTACTGGGACTTGGACCTACGACAGTTGCCCTGAATTTCATCCCCGACCATCTCTAATTTTTTTTTTTTAATTTTGAGATAGAGTCTGACTAAGTCATTAAGTCCTAGGCTGGGATCACGCTCGCCATGCTCCAGCCTCAGCCTTCTATTTGTTGAGATTACAAATGTGTTCTTCCTAGTTCCCCCATTTTTGAACAGACTTCATCAGCACAAGGGTCAAAGAAACCCCAGTCCTTTCTATTTAAAATTATTGCAAAGCTTATATTTTCTTAAGTAAGTAGTAAGTATTGGGATGTCGCTACAGGGTATTTGCTGTGGATTTTTGAAATAGATTATGTGTATATTTTGAAAGCATATGTGTTCTGTAGTGTAGACCAGGGACAGGAAGGCTACACAAGTCCCCAAGGATCCAAGTAATGAACAGTGTTGAGCTGAGATAAAATTTCTTTCTTAGGGTAGGAGAAAAGACAAATAAGATAAATATTAATAAAATAGAGATTTTTTTATTTTTTTTGTGTTTTATGCATTAGTTGCCCTCATTACTTTTGCCTTACAGTCCTGGTTTTCTACATGTGGACAACACACACTTATTGTGCTTTTTCATTTTGGGGAAGTGGCATATTTTGTTCTTATACATTTATCTCTCTCTTTTTTAAACTAATGCTCAATGTTAACTTTTCTAATCTAACACATCTGAGAAATGGGTTTCATTCCAGTAGAGGTGTCCGTTTTCATTATGTTTTAACAGCATCCTAAAGTTTGCCTAGTCCGACACTGGCTCGGGCTGACATCCATACCACTATACTCAGAAAATTTGTTTCCTCCAATAGATTATAGGTGCTTTGAGGGAAGGGACCTTTGAGTTTTCATTGGTACATACATTCTTTGATACATAGATAATATTCTGTAAGTATTTGTTGAATTAATGAATAAAGAGATAATTGAAGTCAAAGGGTCCACACTACTGAAGCATATCTGGAGAAAAAATGTACCCTGCTTCTGCCTGGAGGCTCTGACTTGCTAGTTGTATTGTCCCTTCCCAGTTGCCTTTGGAACTAGTTGAATATTTTTGTGTGCATGAGTGGATATGTGAGTGCACACAAATATTTGTTTCTCTTTCCATTTAAATTTGTATTACACATCACTCTACTTTCTATCACATATTATGTAAGAACTTGAGTCGTGTCTACATTAAGTAAAACATTCGGTTGCTAGATTTAACCCAAAATACCAAGTCTTCACTGCAAACATGGATATTCCCATAAGACCACATCGCACTGTATAGTATTCCAAAAAAAGAGGGTGACCTGTTTTCAAAGGTAATAAGTAGCATTAACAACAAAGAATGCAAACACCTCATGAAGCAAGGCATCTCTGGACATGGGAAGGACTCGTGGCTAAACATTTCAGCAGAATCAACTTCTATTTCTTTGATCTTTACGTTTTTCCTTTTGAATATCTACACCTGGCATCTGTTGTAAAATACCTAGCATCTGGATTCCAAACCCAAATGACATCCACTCAGGGAAATCCCTAGGGATAATTGTTTCAAAATAAGCTGATTTGCACTGTATGAAGAACTTTCTTTAATTTGGGGAGGCCAAATTTAAAATTATTTTTGGAAGAACCTATCATGCCTCTGTTGGTATTGAATCGGATCTCCCTCATTTTAAATACATACTAACTAGTATTAATCTAGTATTTTTAGTAAACAATGATTGGTTTTATTTCTTGGAGTGTCTGTGTAACTTTCTCCTTCAAACGATTTATTAAATTCAGGGGAGACTATTAGCAAAGGACTTTAATATTTTCCTTATTTATTGTCTATAAATTTTAGGTATCTAAATACAAAAATTTGAAAGAAGCCAAATATGTTCTAACTGTATATCATTATGACTTCTTTTTCCTAAAATTTTTATGAAAATTGGGTTAGGAAAAGTGCAGGAATTAACAAGAAACAGAGAAAGCAAAAAGCTAATTTTTGTTATAACTTTATAATGTGTATATATAATTCTAAGGTGTATCTGCATCTTTAGAGGCAAAATATTTCTGAAGTAGGCTTTATTTAAAATAGACAATTATGTGAATTAATACTCTGAGAAAATTTGCAAATCATATTTTCTTTAAGTAGATTTTAAACTTGTTTTTGGATATAATAAAATTGATGTTATGTTGGTAAAACGATTTGTTACCTGAATATTTTTAGGTTTTTAATTGAAAGCTACTTGGTTGTTATGCATTTACATGTGACATGGGTTATGAACTTTTATTTCTAGTATAACCTGATTATTGTTTAAAGAAATCATGTAAAAATTGTATTCATGGCAAATTGACATGTACAATTAAAATCTATCCATTCAGTCAATACTTTAGTTTCTGTTAATTTCCCCCTATTTCTATTGATCTAAATATCCAGATGTTTGATGTTAGATGTGATTGTATGAAAGCTCTGATCTGCAATCCTATGGCTTACTGGATTACCCGTTACCCACATGGTTTAAATTAATAATAAAAAAGTGAACCAGGAAAGTCTTGCAACAAAAGAACAAGACTTTATTATATAACAGAATTGCAGATGTGGAAAGGTGCTCAGAATGCAGACAGAACATTTCTGTTTCCTAGAGCATCTGGAATGCCATAGAATCTCTAAGTTATCAGGAGCTAATGTTAGACAGCCTTGGTTTGTGATTAATTTAATTTTCAGAGAAACTTCTTAAAGCTTTGTGCCATTCATCATCATAATGTCATTTTTTGCAACCCTAAAATGATTTACAAAGTCAACTTTCCTTCCCAATTTCTAAAACAATATTAAGACATCAAAAAGTTTCAGATACAAACTTCAAAGGGCAGCCAAATCAGAGATTTCTGGCTAAGACAGTTTAGATCATTTAATATCCTCTGGTTTTTCTAGGATTAAATTACAGCCTATAGAATTCTTGGAATCTGGCTAAGGAAGTATTATATAATATAACATGGCAATTTTGGGTAAGCTGGCGAAGACTACCCAGGGAAAGAAACGCATGCCATCTTTTTAAACTTATCAACCTTTCAGTGAGCGCTTGGGAAATGCTGTAGGTGTAAGTTATCCCAGTGTGATCGCCAGACTCTGCTCAGTAGGGAAGTGCTTGTGGGTAGGCTCAGGGTGATGTTCATATGGGGACACTTGCTTCCTTCTTTGTGGTCATCACATAGCAGTGAGGCTTAGAGTCAAGGAGTGCATGAGTGGTTCACAAGTGAATGGCCAAGGAGGGAGGAGCCAAGAGCTCCTTTTGGCATGACCACAAAGGAAATGTTTACAGATGCTGTGCTTTAGAGGGACAAGAGTGACTTCTGATTGTTTTTGCAATAGCATGACATGGTATTCAAGAATCACAACATACGTGATTCTGGCTGCAGCATAATCCTGTGTGTATCCACTATCCTTTCCAGAGGAAATTTGCCATTTTCTAAGAGAATCCCACTCAGGTTGAAATTTACGCGATAAAAAGAAGGTTTATGAAGTAATTTGGTTTGGAGTTTTGACTAAGCCTAAAACAAAGCGATTGGTGTAAGATGGGAATTCTGTATGTCTGTTAACACACACATACGTGCTTTTATATAAGATGAGAAGGTCATGGGCTGCGAAGGACGTGAAGGAAACTGGATCTCTCCTAGAGTAGTCTGTATCGGGAGTTATTGGAGAAATTTATGCCAAAATTGTTTTTCACAATTTTAAATTTCATTAAAAGTTTCAATGTGAGTATATTATTTTTAACTTGAATTCTTTACATCTGTGCACAGAAGTATCAGTAATCTTAAGCCAGAAAAGTATGATTTAAACAAATTAAAGTGTGAGGTCTGTTTCAATATTTAATGCATCTAAACTGTAGTCTTAGGAAACCAGAGTTTACTTTGTAGGTATATTTCAATTTGGCATAACTAAATGGATCCAAGCTCTTATTGGTTCAAGCTGCCTTTCATACTGTTTCTAATGTGTGGTGTTCCTCCACTATATTTACATTTCACATCTTAAAGTCGAAAACGTTATTTCATCAGAATGTGGCTACTCTTTATTGGGTTTAAAAAGTGGGAACATACCTCTGCATTTCCTTGAATGTGAACTCTAGCTTGAGTTGTTTTATGCCACAGTTTGGGGCACTGTTTCTCCCTCTTCTGTCCTCCTACCTAGTTACTAGGAGGTTTTTGGTGTGCGAAATGCTTACCATAAAGGAAACATGCAGAACGTGTTCAAAGTTGGAGCAGGCATAACCATTACACTACCATTGTTTACACAGTCTTTCCACAGTAATTCTTTATCATCATTGTAAAGATAGGTGAATGATGGGAAAGAATTGTTAAGTCAAGAGAGGAAAAGATTAGAAAGAGCATTGAGGGGTGATATACATATCCAAATAGGGTGAAAGGACTTGCAAAGGGGAAGGAGCAGCTGAGTTAAGGCTTTGGAGCCTCACTTAAAAGCATTAAAACTGGCGCTAGAATAATAGTGAATAGAGAAAAGTACAAATAAAATTGGGTTTGGCTTTAGGAAGTTCATCAGTGATCAAATGCGACTGTCATGCTGTTAGGCTACCTTTCCATCACATTGTTATTTATATCTGCAATGGTCCAATGTCTCATGTGTGTAGATGTAGAGCTTTTGGAAAGTGACTTGGTGACAGAGATGCTAATACACTGATGTATTACACTGGCTCAATGCGCTGATGAGCTCGTAGCTAAATGTGCTGTTAAGAAATGAGGCCTGGTCTGAAGAGGTGGGTCACTGGATGTTTGAGACCTGCAAGGGTGTGCTCTTGCAGTGACTCCACATGGCTCTCTCTGCTTCCTGGTTGCCATGAGTCAGCAGTGTTGTTCTGCCATGCTTTTCCGCCATGCCACTTGTGTCTCGGAGCCAGCCACCTGTGAACTGAACCCCTGAAACAGTGAGCCGAGATGAGTTTTTTTTTCTCCTTCAAGTTGCAGGTTTCAGGTATTTTAACCTATGATAGAAGAGTCACTAAGAAAAATTTGGTACCGGGAATGGGATGATTTCTGTAAGGTTACTTGACAATGTTATTCACATATCTTTGAAACTGGTTGGTTGGAGAATTCTGGAAAGTTTTGGAGGTTCAGGATGAAAAAGCCCTAGAATACTGTAAGCAGAGCTTGATGGATGACTGTGCTGGGAGCTCAGGAGACCAGAATACTGAGAGGAATGTAAATGGTAAAGCCTAGGCTCACGGGTTTCCAGACGTAATGACACCATTGGAAATTGGATGGACAGCCATTTGTGTTATATCATGGCAAAGAACTTGTTTATATTTTGAGACTTTGTGGAAGGCTGAATTAGAAGGCGATGTGAGAATTAATTTGATATAAAAACAATTCAAGGCACCCCAGTGTTCAGGCTGTAGGATGAGTATTACTCAATGCTTTTAGCTATATTTACAGTAAAAGTTAGGAGTAAAATATATAATGCTTAATAGAGATGGGATAGACCACAAAGACAGTAAAGGTGTCATCTTGTGGGAAGCATCCATTCTTTGTAAAGGGTACAGTTTGTACCTCAGCTCTGTGCACTCACTGCTATAAGGAAATGTGAGTTCTAAGAACTATGGCTAACTCTGACTACATCACCAGTAAAAGAAAAATTGTATTTTCTTGCTGTTTAAGTAGGTACAGTCAACAAAAGTTATGTAAAATCTTGCTATCATATATTTTATATCATTTCAATACAAATGCTTCACATCTATCTGACTTTATAGAAGAGTAATACTCCATTGTGTACATATACCAGTTTTGTATCCCTTGATCTATTGATGGATCTTTTGATGGTTCCCACAACTTAGCTGTAGTTAGTCATGTTGCTATAAATAGGATGGAGAAATGGCTCAGTGGTTAAAGTGCTTGCATAGCAAGTGCTAAGTAGGTGAGTTCAATTCCCCACCACCATATAATCTGGGTATGGTGGTGCATGCCTGTAATCCCAGCACTCAGGAGGCTGAGACAGGAGGATTTCCATAAGTCCAAGGCCAGCCTGGGCTTTATAGTGAGTTCAGGACCAGCCTGAGCTACAGAGCAAGACCCTATTTCAAGAAAAAAAAAATGAAATGAATAGACCTGAATCTCTATTATACATTGCTTTTAAAACTTTTCTGGAAAGATACACAAAAGAGATATTGGTGTATCAAATGCAATATATATCTTCAGCCTTCTGCAAAATGAGCCAAACTCAGAAGGTTAATATATATCACGGTTTCTTTAGTATGAGAAACTCAAAATAGAGGTGTTTTTTAGAACCAAATCGGTGTGATAGGGATGTTGAGGAGGATGAGAGAGGGAGTGGGTGGGCCAGTAATGGGTTGTAATGTTGTCATGATATATATGTGCACATATCCTTAGGCTTGATGTAATGTAGCCATTATATATCGTATATATACAAATGTATACATACATATATACATATATATATATATATGGAAAAAGAATTAAAGAATGTTTGATGAGACAAAAATAATCATCTTAGAGATGCTTGGTAAAGGATCTCAGTAGTGTTACCTGTTTAGACTCAGCTGGTGTGTGTATTTGTGAGAAATGAACTTTCTAGATCATATGGATTTTAATGAAGAGGAGCTCTTCGTTTTTAAGTTGACTTTTTCCAGTGAAAATTATACCTTTTTGTTTAAAAATATTTAAAAGTATTTTATTTACAAAGAAAAAATGATGGTGACATAAAATGAGGAAGCCTAAAAAATACCTTTCAGACTTAATATATTATCCATATTCATATATAATATATAAATATACATTAATATTAATATATTTCATCAAGTAATGTTACAATAAGTCCTATATAAACTAAATTTATGACTCTAATCAAATAGTTTCAGGATTTTCAAGTCAGAAGAGTAAAATTTCTTTGTACCTCTGTGCCTTTTTGGTCAAGGGTGAGTATTAAAATACACATATGAATTAATATAAATGATCCAGAAACTAATCTCTCTTTAATTGAAATAAATAAATCTAGAGAACATAGAATGACACATAGAGGAAACTTCAGGTTTGTGTAGATTCCTTCTTCAGTATTTACTGGTGAAAACAGAGGCAATGAGTCCCTCAAAGACATGTGCTACCTCGGTCAACTTGACCCTTCTTGGTTGCTGATGTCAGACCCCACCCTTTGTGTGTCTCAACTGCAGAGGCCGATCTGATGCCTGAGACAAGGTACTATAAGCCTCCGTTTCAACCCTTTGTTTTAATAATGCAAAGGGAGTAAGACAGACGCACCAACATACCCCACTGGGAGCTCCTTAGCACATCTCATACAGGTCCTCACCGATGGCATCACCTTCCAGTTCTGTTCCTGCCAATAGTGATGACCTCTTGCCCCAACTGGGAGCTCTCAGTGGCCCTAGCCTGGTAGTTTCTACTTTCTAAGCGTGGCTGTCTTCATGCTTTTCTAAGTGGCCTAGTGGCGCATTGCATATATGTAGATGTAATGTCTGAAAAAGAAGGATTTCAGGAATTATAACAATAGGACTATTTTTGAAGACAACAAACAGGTTCTATGTAAAGTCTGTATTGCTTTAAAAGTAATATGCGTTAGGCGTTGCATCCCCAGTACATGCTGCCAATAAATTGTAAAGCTCAAATATCTAATTCAATAAGCTCTGACTAAGAATATTTAGAATTTTGTGTACTACAACAATATATGTTACATAGAGTTGGAGGGAATGGTGATGCGTGGTTACGTGACATTATGTGCCAAGTAGCATCGTATTTAGTACTCTGTTTCTATGTTTTAGCCAGATTTGTGAGCGTATGTATGGGGTTTATCTACAAATATGCATGAGAATGTATATGCATGTTTGTTGCGCACTTGTATAGTTACTCCTGCATATGAGCAATGTAACGAAATGTACATAGAAGTTTTCTCTAGCTTGTAGATATATTTTTAAAGCAGTATTTTGGCAGCTTAATTGTTTCAGGGTCAACTAGATGGTTCTTCCAATGAATTCTTTGTTTTTTGATAGAATTTGAAAAATGAAAATGTAGTTGAACAAGATAACGGTGCTAAGCTGTGCTGCGTGGCCGCCGAGTGGCGTGCAGGTCGTTTTTTAATCGATAGAAACTGTTGCATGGGAAGTGTTGTGCCTGAGGATCAAATTACAAAGGAGACAGTTAAGAATCTATGGATTTATCTTTGAATCTTAGCCATGAACTCTCCCCTACACAATTCAAAGGTTTAGCTATGTTGACACAGAGTCCCCTCCATTGTAAAATTAGTTCCATTATTTCAAGAGTAATTCCTTAGCCAGGGCGTGGCGCATCTGCTACGTACTCATTTGGTGGATCAGGAACTTGTTTAAACTCATTTATAAACTGTGAATTAGTAGGATCAGACAGAATTCCCGGGTTATCTGTTAAATTTACTTTTCATACTCCTGAGGTCACCAGGGAATTTAAAGACTGAAAATTTCAGGATTCATTAGTATGCTGTACACATAGTTTAAAATACCACAAATACAATTATATAATCCTATGTTATTATATCTCAGTTTTCTTCTTATATTTCAGTATCTATCAGAAACAAAAATTTCTACAGTCATTTCAGTCACTTTCTTGTTTTAAATTTCTTAGAAATGGGGAGAACTGCTGTTGACTGCTTTTAGGTGACAGTGATTCTTTCTTATTGATGTTCCCTTTACAGTTTTGAAGTCACACCTCTGGCTGTCTCTCTGGTAGAATAATCTTCTTGCATTCTGCTCGCCATTGAATTTGACGAAACTGAGTGGTCTAGCATAAATGCTCCAAGTAATTGCTGCTCAGTGAACTTCGCTGTATCACAGGGCATAAAACAGAAATATGATCTCCTTAATCTTGATTCTATTTTCTACATGTTCCATAACTTCCACCATCAATACAACCAAAGCGGCTGAAAGTTAGAAAACTGTGATGCTTGTCTTCAAATCCCTTTGCACTTAGGTAGTGGGTGTGAAAACAGAAATGCAAGAAACAGAACACGTGTGATATATGAATCAAAGTCTCTGGGCCATTTGGTGTGAAACAATGTGATCCTTGTAGCTCCTGCTAATGTATCATTCAGCTAATGTCTGAAGAGGACTGAGTTTTCGATGGTAAAAACAGCCTCCTGGAAATAGACTTTGCATTCAGTCCCTTGCCTGAAACTCTGCTGGATTAAAACAAAGCAATAGCTTTTTCTTATGAACCTAAAGTAGGTGTCTGAAATCAGATATGTAACAAATACGTGGAAGTGAATTTGCTCACATCATTACTGGTTTTTCTACAAAACTAACATCTCTCCGTTTCAATTAAAATTCTTAGCAAGTCAAGGTGTCACATGTAGCACATATAAGTAGAAGAAAATGTGGTGAATCGGATTTTCTACAGGCTATAACTTAGCTAATTTTGCGGGCAGTGGGTCTCAAATATGTTCATTGTAATTGGGTACAATGCACACAGCCCCGACATCTGATTATTAATAGCTAAAGCATTCTTTAATTTTGACTTTATGAAGGTGGTATACATAATTAGCAACAATCATATCCACCATGCTGGTTTCTATTAGATTAATCTAAGTGTTATTTGATGAATCACAGAGGAGACACTGCAGATCTCAGAGCACTTCTTTCAGGATCTGGTGAGAGTAGAAATGAGTAAGAGAGAGTCTGGTAAGGGAATTGTACTGGTCTGGCTTTATACAGCTATGAGATTTTTCTGATTCCAGCTATTCTTTTTGAATGCACTGTGTGCCCACTTTGTTTGTTTGTTTGTTTGTTTCAGTGGCCTCATTTCTATTTGTAGAAGATCTGGTTTCTACACTTACAATTGCTGCGAGATCTCTACTGATTCATACCATTGCTATGGAAGCTTTGTTATATTGCCACAGAATACCAGGAGGCATTTATTATTCTGACACGACTTTGCTCAGGGAATGAAGCACTGGGTCAGCATTTTAACTGAAGTATGCATGCCTTCTGATCCACTGGCTCTCTGCTGATGGTGAAGGATCAGGGCTAAGCATGTCCTACTCTTCATGGCTAGCTCCAGAGTTCAAAAGTTATCCTTTTGAATGGTCCTTGTGACACAAAGTTAAATTCAGTTAAACAATCCTTGATTTAAAAATTCTCACTTCCTATTCCCTCGCCAAAAGAATTTCAGACACATCACTAAGTAATAGGTTTAGCCACCCCGGTCTCTGGTGCTGGCGCCTCCTTCAATGCAGTTAGACCTGTGAATTGCCAAGTTCACACCTATTGTCATCATCAGGGTTGTAGTTGCCTCACTTACTTTCCTCTTGGAAAGTATGCCTGTGCTTTCTTGAAGAGTAGTTTTGACTTCCAGGGTGTCCTTTCAGTTCTCCCTGCCTTGCCTTGCTGTCCCCATCCCTGGCTGGTCGCAGGGGAGGGGAGGGAGCGGATGTGATGTTAGGATCTTCTGCCTTTCTTCTATTTAAAGATTATTTAAACTTGGAGTGTTTTCAATTTAATGCTGAAATCATGAGTATTGTATAGATTAATTCTTATCCTTTTTTATTTTATTTTTGGGGGGTAAACAAGGAGATGTGCAAATGTGTATCATTATTTCCAAACCTCTATCATTTGTATTTTAGTGAAGAGATTGTGCTAGTTTATAAATATTATTGCAGGACTACATGATATATCATAGACAAAATGATCCAAAAATTTCATCTGGAACCTATTTGCTCCTTAAGACAGATTATTGATTTTCTTCTATCTGTTGGAGATTTTCTGAGGACTTTGTGGCGCCGTACATAAGGCATTATTTTTTGCCAATTGTGTTGACTTCCCAAATGCCACTGGTCACTCGTATTACTCCTGTCTTCTGCCTCCTTCTGGCCAACTTCCCCAGCCTTGATTTCTTTTTCAAAACTATGGTGCTGTTAAGGGTTTTCAACAAATATTTTTCTAAAAATAATACGTATGGAATAACATTTACAGAATATATATGATTAGGACAGCTGGGCTTTTTATGTATATAAGTAACGCCCATAGCTGGCCCGTTGCCTTGGGCTTTGAACGTCAGCTTTGCCTCTGAGTAGCTGTGTGGGCCACAGTACATGTGTTTCTCTTCCCTTGAATTATTTTTTTGAAATGATATTATGTATTATGGGAACAAAGAAACAAAAATATCAGGGGGTTTCTTTTATCATTGTGAGAATAGGAACATATACTGATGGCTAACCTTACAAACCCAAAAGTCAGGTATCAATTTCCAGCAAGACCAAACATGTATTTCAATTGTTCGTGTCAAGATAGATTATTACATAATAGAAAAATGAAAACATTTAGAAATCAGTTCTTGTTTAATTTTTGAGTATTTAGTCTATTAAAATATTGTGCTAAAATAGGAGTAGATTTTAAAAATAGTTTTCTTCAATTATCTTATGTTTTTGCAAATTTGGCTTTACTACAAGAGCCTCTAGCCATTGATAAAATTTTATTTTAGTATACTAAATGATTATGTATTATAAAAATTAACATATTTTTGATGCATTATACTATTTAAATATAATAGTTATTAATATATTGTCCTATTATCTTCACATAGCATCTAAAACACTTGGGCAAATTTTAATGTATACGAAATACACCATGATTCATTGCAGTCTGTCTGTTGTTGTAATGAACAATACGCATATCGGTTTTACCAACGTGACTTAAAGTCTTTAAGGGTATAAATTGTATCTCTATGTTTTAGTTCAGTGGTCCACATTAATGGTCATTCTGTAAATGTCTGTTCCTTAAGGTACTGTTTTTTCAGCATATAGATTTTTGAAATAGTTGCAATTTCCCTCCCCAAATTGTTTTATAATAAATGTGTTTAATTTTTTTTAAATTGGGAGGTTTCTTTGTGGAAAGACTTCTCAGTGTTCTTGATTGGCTTATGTATGTTGTGAATTCCCAGAAGTTATAATATGTGTGATTATATTCATCCATTCAGTAACTTGCTGTTCAGGGTGTTTCATCGGTGTCTCCATTTGTTTGGGCTTACACAGTGAACAACAAGTCAGAAGTTGTCTTTTAATGCAGAATTCTTTTTCCAAGGAATGTCCCTAGAAATATCTACCACTCTGCCATATATTGTCCATGTATCATTTTTCTCTGTCCTTGTTTCTCTCATTCCCCACCCCCTTGTTTGTGTGTAGTTTTAGTACTGAAGATTGAGCCCAGAGCCTTCACACTGAGCTACCTCTCCAGCCCATTTAATTTTGATGCAGAATCTTGCTAATTGGCCCAGGTTAGACTGAAACTTGTGATTTTCCTGCTTCAGCCTTCCAGAGCTCCTCTGTCCTATATATTTTTTGAATTAAGATTATATGTACCATGGTGCATTTTTCTCCCTTTCTCTGCTTCTACTTCCGCTGCTTTTTATAGACACTCAGTGCCACGAAGACTAACACTGAGTGCTTACTGAATATTCATATGCTAGCTGTAAATAAATGAACATCAAATTCACTGAATAAGGTGACAAGTCAAAAGTGCCCAGTTCTCCTCATTTCAGCTTTATTTTTCATTGTCTGTCGCTTTTCTTCCTATACATCCACCAAGCATAATATTTATATGTGGGATTATTTTCTTAGATGTATATTTTCTCCTAAGTTTCCAGTCACTGCAAAATTACAGGAATGCTAGAAAATTAGAGGTTTGATTATTTTTTGGTGCCTGATCTTCTTAGGAAATCATTTCGCATTCCAAAACCAAGTTTGTCCAAGAGCAGACACAGATTGCATGGCTTGTTTGAAATTGTGAAAATTCCCACAAAGAGATTGCTGCTGGAAAGTGATGTAGAAGCTAGAGACGAGGCCCTGCAAGATGACGGTGCTTTATTCCCATGGGGAGAAACGGGCCCCAGAGAGTGGCTGTCTGTGGAGAGCTGTCGCTGGCCCTCCTGTCTAAGGTCTCAGCTCTCCTTCCCAGGCTTCCAGGCCAGGGAGCTGGCACGCTCTAAGGTGCATCAGGAAAAGTGTCTTGCACACCTAAGAGGTGAGGGCAGAGCCAAGAAGGAGCCTCGGGGACCTTTTAAATGATCACACAACTTAAGCCAGATACTTATTCTATCGAAGTAGTCATTTGAGTTATAAACATGAAAATCTGGATTTTCTTCTCTTTTCTTTCTCTTAAGAGCTTAGCATTTCATCTTATGTTTCTGCCAGCAACAATAATGCACTTTTCTTGCAGTATTATGAAGTAGATATTTAATGGAATTAAATAAGTAAGGCTTTACACTCTTCAAATCACCTTTAACAATTATAAGACACGCCATGATTTCCATTTTCCAATTATTTTTGGTCTCTTAGCAGCAGCATTTCACCAATCCAAGCAAACAAACTGACTGTACCTCCATCCCTTTCTTTCTATAGTCAATGGTGTGTTGTGGAATTTTAGAAAAATGTTAAGATATAATAATATCGTTGAGGTTGGTTGTTCATTCAAATTTAATTTCAGTTCATTAAAAATTAAGGCTGCTTCAGAATTTAGATAGGGATCTGCTTCTGTGCAGTAATTTCTGTTTATTTCTCAGGGAAAGCTTACGGGATTAGTACAATAATTCCTCACGCTGGGTCTCTGCACTGTGCTTAGGATTTAAATGAGGGTGTGTAATTTAGTGACGGCCTCTTTTTCACAGGGTTTTTGCTGACTTGGCTCCTCTGAAGACAGCACCCACAGTTTTGATTGGCCATAGCAGGTTGACAAACTTTTCCGTAGTGGTCTGATAGAAGGTTTTGTAAGATTGATAGAGAATTGGTGAAGATATTTTGAATTCATTCATACTCTGCAGTTTTCTGAAGAGTAAAATTAGATTTTAAGTTAAGAACAAAACAAAACAACATCAACTGGTGTCCTGCTCATCCTTGAGAGCTATTAGGCATGCGGTCATTATCATCCTGGTTTTAAGTCTTCACATCTATGACCTGGGCTGACCAGTACATCTCACAAATCTGGGTCCCACTGTTCCTTCAACCTGAGCCTGGACTCTCTGCAGAGTGTCTTGCTTGTGACAACTGCTATCTGTGAGGCATTGGGCTATTTTTCCTCTATTTCTACTGGCTCTAATTATTTCCCTTTCTATTTTTTATGGTGCAAATTAGTGCCATTTTTGGAAAATGGATGTTTTTTTTCAGTGTGAATGACTCTGTTGACACTTAGTAAAAATCCCACTGCTAAAGAAGTTCTTTTGCACCAGAGGTTAGTGGTTTTAGCTGATCTCTCTTAGATTGGTCAGAGAAAAGATGTGCAGGGGTGTTCATTTGGACTGGATGTGTAGCTCAGTGGTAGAGGTCATAGTTAGCATGCACAAGGCCCAGGGTTCAATCCTCCATAATCCCTTCCCTCAAATTTGTGTATTATCTGGAAGACAGTTTTTCTCTTCTGAATTATCTGCAAACTTTTATTTCTCAGAATGTCTCTGCCTCCTGCTACCAAATCTAATGACCTGCAGTAGAGGGAACTATAATTGGTCTATTTATCCTAGTTTTGCTAAGAAGGTGAGATGTTGAAATCTGTAAGGGGGCTGGTCGTTATAAACTGCCTCAAAATTGTGAACGTTATTGTTTTCTTGAAGGTAACAGTGGAATACAATACTAGCTACATCTTTGAACCCTGGGAATAATGTGAAGGATCTGTAGGGACAGTGGGTTACTACAGAAAATATGTAAGGTGGTGTGTGCCACTATATGCCTGATGTCCCAACTCCTTGGAGGCTGAGGCAGAGGAATCCCAAAATTGAGACAAGTTTGGGCGTCTTAGTGAGACCTCATCTCAAAATAAAAGCTAAAAGGGGCTGGGAAGTGCTGAGTGAAAGAGAGCTTCTGTGATCCACCTCAGTCCTGCTGTGCAGGTATGCACGGATAGCGGATAGCGTCCCACCATGGGAGGGAGAGGAAGTCTGGCATTAGTGTTGGAATTATTCAGTTTTGACTCTTTATGCTACAGTGGAACTAATGATATGCTCATCAGACAAAGTGCATTTTCTCCTGGCATCCTCTTCCTATTAGAACTCAGGGAAACAATTAGTGTTATCTGCTCCAGAACTTCAACTTGCCAACTATAAGCCAGATAGAAGGCTCTCTACAATAAATACAAAACTTTACCTGTTTTTTTCCCCCTAATCATGCTTCTCAATATACTTTGTGCCACTTTTCCTCACAAAGACTTCTCCTTTGGCTTCTCGGATGTGGCTGGCATTTCTTGAGGTACAGAAGTGGTCTCGGGATCAGTATGTGTCTGGTTTTGGTCACAAGCTCTTTCCATTAGAATGGAAGGCAATATTTCAAGTGGGTACAGGGGATAAAGGAACAGTGGCATAAGTGGACTGACGTGAAGGTTTTATTTGAGTCAGTGGCAACTTGAAAGGTTTATTGGTGGCACAGGGATGCAGGCCTGGATGCCGAGTCTGAAGATCTAAGGGTTGCTACTCGGGGGAGCTTTGTACCAGCCACTTAACCTTTCTTTCCTCTTTTTTTCAGAAGAGGATAAGATTACTAACCCAAACTGAGAAAGGACAGAGAGATAGTTAATTACGTGGAGGATTCTGAGAATCAAAAGTCTCAGGAAACCTATTCTTTAAACACTTCATTCTCCCTACAGTATTTTTTTAATGTTAATCTTTTCCTTGTTCTCCGAAGTTCTGGATTGTGTTCTGTTGGAGCCCATCAATTATGACTCTAAATCTTATAAAAAAGTTTCAAGATGAATATTATGAGGTGACATGGTAATGAAAACAGATAGAGTCTGCTTCTGGTCAAGACTTTTTTTTTAACTTAGCTTTGGTTTTGATTAGAGTTTAACAGTGTCCTTTAACATTAGACATAGAGTAGTAACGGATGCATATGTGGCATTGTATGTTTTGCAAAGGCTGGCTCATGTTATCTCACATTTAACCACAAAAACAGCTAGAAGTGAAATTGGATGAGGAGTTCAAATTTCAGTGCCATTCACGTCCTTGTCCCAGGATCCATAGACCGTGAGAGGTAGAAACAAAAGATGGATTTTCTGGCTCAAATCTAGGGCTCTTAACAGTACCCAACACTACCTCATCAAAGACAAAAAATACATTATTTCTCTGACATACAACTGATGAATCTTGTGATTGATCTATCTTTCTATCTATCATCCATGACAAAAACCATGTAAAGTCACTGATTCGATCCCCCAGGTAATCCTCCTACCCACCTTGCTCTCAACTCCAAACCTTTCCATTTATTGTTAATAAACAAACACTCCTCTTGAGTTACTAGAGCTCTTTTTGTATTATATGTCCTCATGCATTATGAAAAATGGATTCGTGTACTTTTTAAAAATCAATCTAGATTTGGTACTTTTTTACATGATGGTCTCATATATCACAAAACAAACTCTTAAAGATATTTTGGCCAAGAAGTGGAGGAGTGATTTGAATTATAATACAGCTGGCAACATCTTAGGCATCATCGGTAATTAAGTCCAATTTGACATGTTTATCACTTAGCGCAAACAGTGTTATCTGATATGGTGTCCGTAGTTCCTGATATTTTATTACGCTTTGCCTCTTCAGTCTGTTTGCTGGCATTGATTATTAAACACTTAACTTTCTAAATTGGGGGCAAATTCTGCATGGCCGTTTTATGTTTCCGACATTTCCTTGTGAATTCACCGCACGTGTTGCTTCTACGTGTTCCGTGAATACAAAGAAACGAAAGGACTGCCATGACGTCACAGGTACGCTGGGTTTGATGCCTGCTCTCTTTTCTTAATCCGCCTTCAGCCTTTTAAGTGGTACAAGGGTCGTGATAACAACGTGCCAGGACCTAGGGGGAAACGCAAATTCCCGCGCAGCTGCCGTGCATTGGACCGTCTGGTTCCCTCGTGCTCTCTGCAGCTGGGAGCCGGGGGCCTGGCTGGGCCCCCGCAGGAGGCCGCTGCGCCCGGCTGCCCCTGGCTCTCCGCGTGTGGGTCTCCTCTGCCTTGCAGGCTCTTGTTAAAAAGATTATTTTGTTAGATTTTTTTTTTTAATTGAGCCATCGTACAACGGTATCCGGCTCATCCGATTATTTATTAACTGCTCAGTGATTGAACAACCGAACGTGAACTCAAGCGAATGGAGGCAGGATCCCTGCTCCGCTCTTTCCCGGCTGTTTCCCGTGCGGATGCCCACTGCCTCACTGCGTAGTGGAGGTCGCTGTAGTTCCCGGGACGCTCCCGCGAGGCTGAATGAATTGTGCTGCGCCGTGTTCCTCAAATGGCAATGGTGCTGCTTTTTGGGGGGAGGGGCTTTCTGTCTGTTTTATTTGCTATGAATAAATCATAATATACTTGGCTTTAGTTCAGATCTATACATAAAGCAATGAGCTTGTGCTTATTGCTTCTTTTCTGCATACTGCATCTAGACAATTACCAAAAGCAAAGAACAAGGCGTCAGTTCTTCACTCTCCCTTGCACAGCAGCCTGCCTTATTCTCCACAGAATCCCTTCCTCCCAGCGTGATGCAAGCAAGGCTGTGGCAAGCTTATATTCCATGTCTTGAAGCTTCCTGAGAAGGGCATAGAAGAACCTTTATCATGTGCCTGCCCCTGTCTACCCAGTCTCCAGTCTTACTGCAGCAACAATTCACTGTATGTAGAGACTGTAGTCATAACAACGATGGCGAGTTCTCCATTCCCCGATAGTCTGTGTTCTTCCATGCCCCTGCCCATTCGCACGTGCTTCACTATCCTTCCCAACAGACAACGTCCATGCCACACGGGGGAACTTCTTAGAGTTCATCTGAACGTTGGATTCTGCTTCAAAGTTCTTCCTTCTCACGTGGCCGAGGCTTCCTGTCACTTGATCTCTCACAGCACATTGCTGGCAAATCCGTCCACAAGGAACCTGTGATAACAAGTTGAATAGCCAAATTCTTAAAAAGAAAATATCCGATTTGTGCGGAGGCTGAGAGTAAGGTCCATACTTTCTGCAGCTAACATGGCGCTTCCGGCTCAGGCTGGCTTCTGGAATGAGTCATCGTGAAGCTCTGTGATGACATTTTTGTTGGCCTCCCTGTGTTCACCCGTACTCTTCCCCTAGAACTGACTTCACCCTTGTCTTATCGTGGAAGTTTCAGACACTCCCAAACATTCTGCATGTTGGTTCGTCTTTTGATTGGGTTCTTCTCTTTGTATAAATTCTCAAGAAATATTCCAAAATAAAACGTGTTCCTCATAAATAATATCTTATAGTAGCTGACCTGAATTAAAGTGAAAGAATAATTTTGTACAGCTATTTGCAGCAGATATTTCATATACATAGACAAACATATAAATACCCAGTTATCTATATCAAGCATGTAATTTGCATGTATATGTAATGTAGTAGGTAACTCTATGAAGTATCATGCAGCAGTTAGCAGGAAAGAATGTTCGACAATTTGCATATATCATGAAGATATAATACCAAGTGAAAAAGTAAGAACTAATAAGCAATATATTGTTACAATTTCCAGTATGCCATTTCTTTAGGTGTTAATGACAATGAGATGGTAATGGTGATAGGTTTGTCCTGATGGTGATGTAGAAACTACTGTAGCAAAGTTAATTAAGTTCCAAAGATTTGGTTATTTCTTAGGCAGCTAGCAATTAAAGTGGATTTATTAAAAAAGAAGGCAGGATTTCCCCAATGAATAATGGTAACAAAAAAAGAATTTTATCTTAGAAAAGGGTACTGCTATTCTTTTATATTAAAGTTGGGTTTGTTATATTGCTTCCGTATTTTTTTCTGGAGATCAACCCCATGGTCTTTGTATTGAACTACATCGCCAACCTTTTTTTTTTTTTTTAAAATTTTGGCTGTGAGACAAGGTATTGCCAAATTGATAGATTGTCCAGGGGTGGACTCGAACTTGCAGTCTCCCTACCTCACGTTTCCAGAGTGCTGTGATTATGGGCCCATACCACTGGACCCAGTTAGATTCTTCACATTTTAAGTTCTGTACTCTTTTTGAGAAGGCTATAAAAGTAAAAGGACTAAAGAGTAATAAGTATAAAATATTCAAAACTCTTGGTTTATTTAAGAACCCAAAAGGCCAAATCCTTTCTTTTTCCTGGTATTTTTACGTAAACTAATGTGTTGAGTGTTAACTACTTTCTGTTAAGATTTGAGAAGGTGAACAGAGATATTAAGCTACTTCTGCCCTTTTGTCATCATAAAGGTGATCTGGGTGGCAAAGGTAGACTTCAGAGTGGGCAGTGCTTCAAAGTGGAGAAGGTGACACCTCAGTAATTCTGTGGAAAATCTAGAAGTTTCTGTGCCTCTCACTGTATCTCGCTTCCATATTTCTTCAGTTAGAAGTTCGCGTGATTATCTTCAGCTGGTCTGTTTCACTCACTGTTAGATGTATCCAACATCATTAACTCCTGTGAAGGTTCCTGTGAAGTCTCCTCCAAAATATCTTTCAAATCCTTCTCTTGTATTTCACCATAACTTTTCCTTCCTTAGATGCAACAGCCCTTTTGTTTTATAGTGTCTTTTCCCTGTAATCCATCTTCCCATATCTGTTTAAAATTGTCACTGGCTTGTTTAAAGATAAGCTATCCTGTTACCCACAGGAGTCCAGACTCTTCTGGATGACATTAAAAACCCTCTGCAAAGTGACCTCATGGCCACTTCTGGTCCCATCTTCCCGCACAGTTTCTCCATGCAGCTCCCTATTCCGGTGAACAAAATGTGACTAACGCCAGAGAAAAGCAATCCTCCCTTGGGGGAACTTCCCAGAAAAGTGGGGCTTATCCGAAGTGCTTCCACTTTCTTTGTTAATGTG
This sequence comes from Ctenodactylus gundi, assembly GCA_004027205.1. Classification (NCBI taxonomy): domain Eukaryota; kingdom Metazoa; phylum Chordata; class Mammalia; order Rodentia; family Ctenodactylidae; genus Ctenodactylus; species Ctenodactylus gundi. The sequence goes on along the minus strand of PVKB01000721.1, from coordinate 524,936 downwards.
TATACTGTAGCACCTATTCCAGCACAATATGCGTGTGGCAGGGGACCCTAGCCCCTCTTACAGAGCTTGACAAGGCCAGTACAGGCATGTATTAAATGCTACTTTGAAAATAATTAGAGTAGCTATCTCGTTTTGAAGTTTAAAAGAAAAACAGGAAGTGGTAGAAAACTAGCAAAACAGATCTATCAATGAGTCAATCATATGTTCCTCTTAGAACTTAAATCTATCAATTGTGTATTCCCCTGTAAGATTTTATCTCTGTGTAAATTTCTTCTCAGGGTAGGGGGAGAGGGGGTCAGAATAGATCATGGATGTAGATGTTTGCAGTCTTTTTGCCACTCCCTTTACCAGCTCACTCTGTAGATGCACCTATGTCCCAAAGCCCGAATAACTGCATTTATAAGGAATCCCGAAGAACTTAGGCAGTGAGTTTCTCACCTTAGAATTGATCGGAGCCAAATTGGGCCCAGAATCTACCCATAGACCTGCAGGCTGGGAGTCAGATGTTCGAAAATCCCACAGAGTTCTTTTAAAAATACGCTGCTAGTGTTACTTTATAGTGAACTTAGACAAATGTAAGCATGAAGGAATGTCATCATTTCTATGATTTTGGAGTATAAACAACAAAATTAGGAATCAAGCCATTAACTTCTTATATTTTGGTTATTTTCTAGCTCCCTTTGGGTATAAATAAAACATTGTTTTTATGTAATTTGGAAAGTTCTCTGTAATCTTAGTGGAGATTTTCCCCCTATCATTTGTTTAGAGAAAGAGACAAAACTAGTAAATTTAGGATTCCTTTGTGGAAAGCCTCCGTAAATGAAACTAATGAATCTTGATTCAATAAACTTGAATGAATATGTATTTTGTCATAGTTGAATGATCTAAGTACTCTGAAGTCAGATGTACTTTCAATCTATGCTCATAAATGTAAATTCTTAATTATGATCATTTTCAGGGTATTTATCTGTCTCCTGGTGGCTGTTGCTACTTTGGCCCCTTTTATATGTTTTGGATGGAGAAGGAAATACAGTGCTTGCATTCCTGTGGTTGCCATAGCAACGAGAAAAAACTGCAGCTGTGATTGTAGACTGAGGTCATTTCAGCCCTGGAGACTTAGTAAATATTAATTGTGGAGAAGAAAGCTCTTGTTCTTATTCTTTAATAGGTTTTAAAAAAATAAAACCGTAAGTCATTATATTGAGGTAAATTTTGACTCAAACTTACTGTCCGTTAGCTTTATGCCAAAGATAAGATTACACTTTAGCTCAAATTCTAATCCTTGGTAGGATTTTGCACTCAGTTTAATGAATGAGCTGACTATAGCTGATTATTCTATGATTTGAGACAAAGGCCTTTGGTTTGATTAGAAAATGCTTGTATATTCACCTACAGAGCAAAGAGCCAGAGTTCTGTCAGGTGGTTTTGTCTTTTGCCGATAAATATTCTATTTTAAACTTTTTTTTTTTTGTGGACCATTGCATAAGATACACAGATGTGCCTTAGGGTCAAGTAAACTCTCTGTCACACAGAGCCACTGGCACTGTGGTAGTCCAGTACAATCAAGATGAAGATTGTAGTTAGTGCTTAGCCAGTATTGGCACCTGTTACTGCTGTTGCAATTATTTTTATGGCTGTAGTAGCGACGTTGTGGTGTTATTACCTTTGTTCCAGGCACAGTACTCTCATGTGAGTTCGGGGATCAGGATTCAGGCTGCAGATGAAAGTTGAGTGTACTAAAGACAACAAGCGCCAGTTGAGCAGGAGGAGATACGGCAGTCCCCAGAGGCCAGATCCGTCAGGTAAGTCTTCAGATGCATGCACTTATTTAACTGCATCAATACATTAAAATTTGTGGGGGCAAAGAAACCTAGTATATAGGAAGCTATGGATGTAAGATAGAGGTAGAGATAGTCTGCTTTCCTACTCAGGGAGGGAAAACTGAGAGGTGAGATGACTATATATAATACAGATGCACATACATATGCATATGTAAGCATTCCATGTACAGTTGTATATATTCTATAAATACATTATATATAATAAGGTATAAAATATAATTTATACATGTAGAGAGTTCCATAAAAGCACATAGAAGGGGAAAATGCTGTTCAGACGCATCCTTAAAGATTGATAATTAAGGATATATTCTAAGATCCAAGTGGACAGGGTTTAAGCCTGTTCTGGAAAATGCAGGTGGCAAAGTCTCTACTTACAATGCGTTATAAAGATTGTACTTGCTAAAAATTGGCATTAAATGCATCTGTCTGTCTGTTTATCTGTCTGTCTGTCTTAGTTTAGAGTCTGGCTTATAAAAGAGGCTGTAAATGTTAAGCCTGTAGTACTCTGCTCTCAAATGATTTAATTAACTTGAGCCCTTTGGACTCTTGGGTCAGACTACATAGAGCTGTATAACTAAGCACTTCCACTAAATGTCATGTTTACAACCAAGAGTGCTTATCGTTGAGACTTTCAGTTTGAAATTTGAACTCATATTTTTTATATCCAAAATAAATTTCTTTAAAAATATGTCATGTCTTTTCCATTTGGCAGAGATACGAATGCTTGTTATACCATGACACCTCTCTGAGGCCCTTCTAGGAAGAAAATTTATGTCAGGCATAAACTTACATTTGAATTGAGATTACTTAACCCTACCATCCAGATCTCAGAAACCATACCTTTTGCATATGTAATTCGGAAAAGGCAAATCTACGTGCACACATGTCATCACTCTATTATTATATTGTACCTATTTTGTTTTCTTCGTAAGTGGACAGAAATTGGAAAAATTCTGTAGACGGGGGAGGACACCCCTTTTCACTTTGCTGCAATCCTCTTGCCAGGGATGCGATATATTTTTATTTTTGTAAATATTCTTAGGCATTATGGATAAAAAATTAAGAAGTGAAGTGCAGTCAATTAAAAAAATATTTAACAGAAGATTCTCGAGTTCAAGAAAGCTCGGTGAGGTGGTTACCATTAGGAATGTAGTACTTTGCCTTCCAAGTCTCACAAAATGATTTATATTTTATAAATTCTAGAGGCATTGTTGTCACACTTCAGTGACCCCATAAATTCAGTGTACTTGAGTCTACTTTAAAAGTTAAAATGCAAATTTAGTTCCCTTTTCAAAGAATGTCAATGGCTCCTAATTGCTTGTTGGGTAAAGTCCAAATCTGTTGGAATTCTTTGCTTTGGGATCTGACTCCAGCTACTTTTCAACCTCTTTATTACTTTCTTTCTACATTAAAATGGAAGAAAAGAAAGTGCCAATAATGCCCTCAAGTCCTGTAATTTTTCCAGCAAGGACTTTACAGTCATTAGAAATTCATTCTCTGTTTCCTTTTAATTAAATCCTCCCCTGTGAGTTGGGCATCATCAGCAAATGAAGGCCTTTCTTGGGCTTGATAACCTGGATTGACTTTTGCACACATTTCATTTACAAAGGTGATCCAGATATGTAGCAAATGTTTAAATTTAAAAATTACTTATCTTAAGAGACATATCGCCATTAATTCTTGTCAAAGTACTCTTATTTTCAGTTTGTCTCATCTATTCCGAAGTAGTTCTGGAGTGTCTTTACAAGGTATGATAAAAAATACAGTGAACATTGCTACTGAGTTACATCCAATGGGAAAGCAGGTTTGTAAAAAGCATTATTGGGTGTGCTTGTGTGCCTCGTTCACTGGACTAGCACCATACAGCTTCTGGTTCTTCCCCAAGTCAAAACGATCATTAGATGCAAACATTTTGAACTGACTCAGAATATTGAAGCAGCCACGAGAGTGCCGTGAAAGATGCTCATGACTTGTGTAACTGCATTAGGAAGTGGCGGGAACCATGTAAAGTGTGTTTGACGCAAAGGACAGTGTCTGGAGAAGCATTAGTGGTAATGTGTTTTTTACTATAACAAATTTTAAAACACTGAAAAATGTTCACCATATATTTTGATCCCACCTCCTAACTAGCCACAGCAGTTCTACGCTATGCTGTGTTTGCGTTTTTCAGCAGGAAGTTGTCAATTGCTGATGTGCCCTTCTTCTTTATTTAGGATTGTAATGATTTCAAGAGTTTCCAGGGGTTCAGCATTTTCTTTGAAAGAATGAAATATCATTTATTCTATTGCATATATATATATATATATATATATATATATATATATATATATATTTGCTTTTTCTAGTTATTTCTCTTCTACTGACCAACTTTTGAAACTGGCTGAGGGTTGTCTTCCTCCCAGAGTATCTTACATTTCTTTTTTGTTTTCTGCTAAGTGATTCTTCCATACTGTCTTCTAAGTCTTCAATCTCTTTATTGAGTTTGAAAATGTAGAATTATTCAAATCCACTGAATCATAACCCATCTTTGAATAGAAGACCGTGTTTCCCTTGGTACCTTTAGCGTGTGAACTTGTGCTGAATAAGCCTTGCTTATGCGTTCATTATGTAGAGATTTATGCATTCAAACTCTCCCTGCATCTTCTATGTGGCAATCACTGTGCTAGACAGTGGTGGTCGTGACAGGAACACAAATACACTGTCAAGAGGCCACAACTCAGGGAGCAAATGCAAGAAATCTATCCAACAACATTTTATAAACCACACTTGAGGGCGACCCTTTGAAGTCTCAAGTATTAAGAATGACTTTCCAGATGAGATATTTGTGAAATGATTCTTCAAGGAAGAGTGGAAATATTATTCCAAGGAGAAGGCAAAGGAGGAATTTTAAGCAGAGGAAATGGTACATTCAAAGGCCAGGACGATTAACAGAGACCTAATCTCATGGAGACCACAGTTATTTTGTCTGAAGCATAGGGAACGGGTGCATTGACAAGAGATAAAATAAGAAACATAAAGCAAGTGCTCTATAGGACCAGCAAGCTTATTCAAAAAAGTTGAATCTTGAATGATTTCAGTTTGAGGGCTGATGACATTTTTCTGTTATAGAATTAAGTTTTGTTGGATGCAGGGAGACCCGCCAAAGAATTGATTACAGAAGTTCTCCATTATGACAGCTGTTATGATTTGTTTCTGGAATGTCTCCCAAGGCCTCATGTATTTGGGTGTTGTGAAGTATCAACAGGTTTTATGTGCTGTGAAGTAAAATAGGGCTTGGTCCAGAGGGGTGGATTACTGAGGTGTGGTGGTTAACTGAGGGTATGGCAAATTACCGACAGTGTGGCCGGGGGGAATATAGTCCTCTCCTGGCTTTTCCACAAGCCTGGTTCTTTCCTTTTGTGAAGCCATGAAAAACTGTACTGGCCAGATTTTTCTGGCCATTGCCAGGTGCCCATGAGACGGCTGAGACTTCCTGAAATTATAGGCTAAATATTTTTTTGTTTCTCCTTACATAGTGGGTGTGGGGCATTGTGTGCCAGTAACAAAAAGTAACAGAAATTAACAGAAATTAGCACCAGAGAAATGAGGTTATTTCTGTGACTTTTCTTGACAGTGTGATTTAGAAGCCTTTGGAATTGGGTTGAGGGGGTCGGTTGGGGAGGCTTGGAGAAGCTGGCTACAGAAGACTTAGAATACTGTGAGCTGAGCCTGAGAGGAGAGTCTGATCTGATCTCAGAAGACCAGAATTCTGAAAGAGGTACAGATCAGAAAGGCAGAGCTCCGGAGTTTTCAGACGGGCAGAAGAACTGTATTGGCAAGTGGCCTAGAAACTGCATGCTACAATCTAGCACAAAAAAATGTGTTAGCATTTTTCCCCTTGCCTGAGACTTTGTCTGTGACCGAGGTTAAATCTAATGAATTATTTAATCTAGAGGAGAAAATTTTAAGACAACCCAATGTTTAGGCTTTCACATGGGTTTTATGTGCAGCTTTGAACCAACTCTTCATGGGAAAGCAGGAAAACACAGCAGAGGAAACAGATGTAAAAAAAAAAAAAAATGCAGTTTTGCCAGAATAAAAGATACTACAAAGTTGAAGCAAAGGGGCACATGGTTGTTGAAGAGCTTAGCATTAAACAGAAGACAGGTACTTGGAAACAGGACTTTATGAAAAATGCCCTAAAAGAATCAGGAATCGAGGTCTTTCCCTAGTTTAAGAGTACAAAGGCAAAAGATGTTGTTTTGAAAAGAGAACTAGGGCGCCCTGCAGCGTTACCTAGGAAAGAGGATTCCCAAGGAGTTTAGCCATCTAAGAATTTAGAGGCCTGTGTGTTATGGTCTAAACGGGCTAGACCACATCTGCAGCCAGTGGTAGACCTTGGCATTGTCCACAGGCTGCTTACCTCGCAGGCATGCAGAATGCAAGAATTGTGGGGTCACATAGACTTCCACCCAGGCGGTGGAAGTCTGGTAGTGTGCCTTCACCCAGAAAGTAGTGAAGGAGAACCTAAGTGCAGTAGAGACCCCCAAAATTTAGAGATACCAGGAACATGGACCATCTGCAGAGGAACACCAAAAGCTATGAATGGAGCTAGACCAAAAAAGAAGCCCTGGAGTTTGCAGCAAGAGGCAGTGCCATAGGTGTGGGGCCACCTAAAGCCTACGGAGCTCACATCTCACACAGCTTGTGCTGGGTGCTGGACTTGGAGCTACAGGATTTGATGTAACCAAAAGATACAGTATTTACCCTGCTGGCAATCATGTTTTCTTCTATCTGGTTGCTTTCTGACCTCTTATTTCTTCCTTTAGGAATGAGAATGTTTGCACTGTTCCACTGTATGTTGCAAATATTTAACTTCTTTTTGATTTTCTTGAGAGTTTACAGTTAAGAGCTTGCTTTGCATCTCAGAGAAAACTCGGGACTTGAACTTTTAGTGTAGGTGGAACTGCTAAGACTTTGGCAACTCCTTGACATGGTCTGAATGAATTTTGCACAAGGAGATGGATATGTGCCTCTTGGGGGCGAGGAGCGAATGCTGTGGTTTAGATCTGGAATGTTCCTCAAAAGTTCTGTGTATTTAGGCATTGTGGATTATCCATATTTCACATGCTGGGAAGTGGGGACTGGTCAACAGGGGTAGATTACTGAGGGTCTGGGAGATTACTGAGTATATTATGGAACTCTGAGAGTATGGTAGGTCACTAATGGTGTGATATAGAAGAATGCAGTCTTACCCTACCTTCTCCCAAGCCTGATTATTTCCTCTTGTCATGCTCTGAGCAGCTATTCTCCACTAGATCCTTCCCACCATTGCTGCCACCCGTGAATGGACTGAGACCTGAATCTATGACCTAAAATAACCTTTCCTCCCTTAAGTTATTAAGTGTTGTGTCCCAGGAACAGAAAGCACCTAAGGCTTCAGCCTTGGAAAAGGTGATGCTATTGATGATAGGAATGAAAGAGACAGAAGTAAGACACAATTTTTTTATTGAATCACTATGCATCTGTGATTGAGTGGATGTCATATAACATGTCACATTAATCCAGATTATGGCTTAGCATCAATCTGAAAAGGATATCCTACAAAAGTAACTTCTTGTTCTTGTTAAAATTTTTAATATTAAAACTACCTGACTGTGACATGTGCAGAGAAACAAAACCTGTGCTAAGGATGCAAAGTCACTTAACTTCTTTCCACCTCAGTCTCCCTATTTTAGTTCTAAATTGTAGTAAATACTTATAGCATAGAATTTATCATCCTAATGATTTTAAATTTGTATTTCAATAAAGAAGTACGTTTACACTGATATGCATTCAATCTTCTGAACTCTTATAAAACTGAAACCTTGTATGTATTAAACAATAACACCCCCTCCTCCTCTACTCCTTCTAGTCCCTGGCAAGTACCCTTTAAATTTCTGTTTCTATGAAACCTATTCTAAATACTTCATATAAATGGAGCCAGATCATAATTTTCCCTATGTTTGTGAATGTGGCAAAGTGTTTAACTGTCTTACTGGATTTAGTGTAATGTCCTTATAATTCATGATAGCACTCTGTGGCTCATTTCAGAGCTGTCTTCATTTTTAAGGGTGAATATCATACCACATTTTGCTTTATCCAGACACTGGTTGATGAACTCGTAAGTTTCTTCCTGCTGTAGGCAGTTAGACAATGATTAAGGCTGTTATGACCGTAAGTGTATATAATTTGCTTCTCTTTATAGAAAGGGTAAAGTGTCATCTGTCTCATTGAAAGTTTGTGGAGAGATCTAGTAGTCAATACAAACTTAACACACTGAGGTGCATGAATTAAGCACCTAACGAATTTTGGTTCTTTTTGCTGCATCTAGAAGAGAAAGAATTAAATAGGCTTCGGGATAGGGAAAGCCGAGAGTCTGAACTTGGTCCTAATGCAAGACCAAGCCAAGCCAAGGGTCTGAACTGTAAGGCTAATTAGGCTGGCTGGAGGAAACCAGACCAAAGCAGTCTAATTAGGATTTGGGGCATGCCTCCTCTCTACCCACTCCCGTCTTCTGATCTGTTTCCAACCTCACCATACAGCAATTTCATTACTCACACTGCTTCTGATGTAAACCAATGTTTGATTTTTAAACTAAGGAGAGGATCACATTGCAAAGTATTTTGAGTGCTGAGGAAAGGTTATCTTACATGAAATTTTAGGCTTTTTCATTTTATGCTTCAAGCACATTAGTGGTTGCAAGACCTGAAATAGACACATTTTAAGGGCAAACCAGATTAAATGTCATTTTGCTTTCTGGCAGATGGAGGAATTTAGTTCATATCTATATATGAGCTTTGTTTATTTTTATCAGATTACCAACTCTGCAAATTGGATTAATGTGTAATTTTAAACACGGCAGGCATATAGATTCATAGAAGGGCTTTCTATTTCTAGCATTTCCATCTTACATGGGGTTGTTTTTAACTTTTGGTTTTGGTGTAATGCAAAGGTGTATATATTTTTTCTTTTAGTAGCATTATGTATATCAAAATTACTTCTTTGGTGGGACTCCTTGAAAGAAATTCTGTCTGGTCACACTTTCTTGGTATTATGTAACCAATAGGACGGGAAGGTTAACGATGTTAACTTAAGAGTTTATGAAAGAAAAAAAAAATAACGGCAAATAGGAGATGCTAGGGAGATTGTGTGCTTTCTTATTCCCCACACCACATGCTATTATAGTTCTAGTCAAGGTAAGGGGCTGGACCCCTTAGCCAAGCTCAGCTCTGGGTTCAAGGCCAGTGATTCCTGGAACCTTTTCTACCAGTCTGTCTTTAAAAATATAAGTCAGAGTCCAACATAAATGCAATCTCTTCTCTAGCCTTGTGTGTCCCGGTATGTCTCGGATTTTCCAAACAGATACTCAGGTATCTAAGTGACAGAATTTGGAATTTGTGTCTAGAGATCTCTCGTTGTGTTATGTGTAAAGGTGTAATGACTCTTTGCCTCAGTGTTCCCATTGCCTAGTCTCAGTTCAGCTAAAAAGTCTCTGGAGGACAGCAGAGGATAGCATGAAGAGCGTTGTTTTAGGAGAGTTTAGAAAATACACTCAAATATGACAATTGTGTGCTTTTCTGTGAAACAGTTATAATTTTCTATTAGTTTCTCATGTTAAGAAAGCCCGATAACACAGTGATGGCTTAACAGATAGAACTAGGGTTTATATCTCAGTCTTCACAGAGTTTCACCTAGCTCTGTGTTCCATGCCATGCTACGTGAGAACTTCAGAGTGAGTCGGGAACTCTCAGATCCCGCGGGCGCTGCGTCTTTGTGAGTGGGTCCTGATAACTATGGGGTCATGCCTCTATATTTTTTTTTTCTTGTTGTTGTTTTGCTTATTCCCCATTTTTATTCGTGTATATATGTGATACACAATGATTACATTGAGCTTGAGAATTTTGTGCACATACACATGGTGTGCACCGAATTGACTCTATTATTTACATATATTCTGGGTTTCTCATATTAAAGAAGCCATGAGATATTTAACCTTCTGAGCATGACTCATTTCACTAAGCACAACTTGAGACCATCATGCTAGTGTATTTCTAAGTCTTGTTAAATTAGTGGCTTCAATTTTCATGGTACTTTTTCATTTTTGTTTTAGTGAGCCAAAGTGGGTTTCATGGACTTTAATATTGCAAAATAATTTTGGTGCCTTAATGTGTTGTTTTATGCAGCCATATATTGTGAACGTATTCTCAATTTATTAAGTATTTTTCCAAAACAATTTTTACCTGCATTATGATTATTTGCATGTCAACATTTTTTAGAGAATATAGGTTGAGTGTGAAAAACTGTAAAATTACTCATCAACTTACGAACTGTTTTCCAAAAGTGTATAATAAACAGTAAATTTCTTCGCACTTTTACCAGTACTAAGTATTAGCAATACAGGATTTTAAATTTCCATTTCAAGTAAAAATAAATATAATCGAAAATATAGTAATGGAATTACTGTATCACAACTTTTTAGCTGTTTAGAATATATAACTTTAAATAAAATAAATTATAAAAATATTAAGTTTTTAAGAAAAACCAAAGCTGAAAATACAAGATGTGGAGAAAACCAATATTTTTAAAATGTAATCTTCCAAAGAATTAAAAGCAAGGGTAAGTATCTATGTGATATTTTGTTAAAATACTGAAATTCAAGTCTTATTCCTCTGGATGTGCAGAGTTACCATTACCAGATTATACATGATCATCTTACATTTTCTTTGATACTTATGAAGACCTCAAACGCAAGAGCTCCTAAGCACTATTCAGTGTTGGTTAACTTTTCAAAATATGGCTGGACCCATTGGAAAATAGAATACAATGTGTCCATTAATTGAACCATTCACTTGAGAAATTTTATTTTGTCTTGTTTTAATTTCTTTTCAGCAGTGCTGGATATTGACATAGGGCATCAAGTATGCTTCAGAATCTGTTTTATAGAAGCGAAAGCTCTGATATGTAGGGACAAAGATAAAAAGATATTTAGAAACATATTATTACTGGTTGCCTGCATGGAAAATATCAATTTATGTTTTGATAGACTCAATTATAGTATATCTATTCTAAACAAATTTTGTAAAAATAATTCCATGCATAAACGCCTCATGTACATACATGTGTGTATGCATTCCAAATGAGTATGGATAAGAATGTTGAAGATAAATCTAAACGAGTTAAGACCTGTTATGGGGGTGAGTGGGATGGGATCCAGAATAAAAGAATTTATGAACACTGTTAGTACACCCTTCTTTATTAACTAATTAAAATGCATGTGATTGCTTTTGTAATTAAAACAACTTTTGTAAAGGTTTGAGGAGAACGTAGAAAGGAAATAGAGGAGTGAGCACAAACTTTTCATGCGATAGTTGCTGTTTGCACACCCTCTCGCTTCTTCCTTCTTTACTTGGTCTCTTTACAGTTTTTAAATCAAATTGTTACTGTGAAATAATCGCAAGTTCACATGGAGTTGTGAGAAATATTCAGAGGCCCTGTGAACATGTTACTCAGTTTCCTTTGATGGTAACATCTTACGAAACCTACAGTACAGTATCACACCAGGATATTCAGATCACAGATTTTATTCAGATTTCTCCATCTTTCCATATACTCGTGTGTGTGTGTGTGTGTGTGTGTGTGCGTGTGTGCGTGTGTGCATTTAGTTCTGTGTAATTTGTCACTTGTTAAATTCCTTTATCTACCACTGTAACCAAAATACAGAAGAAGTTAAGCATCACAGGGATCGTCGGTGACATCTACCTTTTTCCCACTATTTTTATTAATATACAAATGTAATACATAGTATTTACAATGAATTTGGATGTTTCGTACATCTATGTATCACATCGAATTCACAATCCCTTCCCATCTTCTACCCTCCCACCCCCTCCCTGTCCTTTCCCCCGGCTCCGGCTATCACTTCATATGGTTCCAGAGAATGTCTGTGTTCTGGGTTTTCCAAGTCCGAGAAACCATACGGTGTTTAACATATTAATCTTCCACACCTAAGTCATTTCACTCAAGTCACCACTTTATGCTCTGCCTCGTACCTAAACCCTGGCAATCACTGTTCTCATGTTCATGCCTGTAATGTTATCATCTTGAGAAGGTATATAAGTGGGCTCATTAGTGGCTAAACTGTTGGCATTTGCCTCTTTTACTCAGGGTTATTCCTTTAAGATTCACCCTATCATAGTTATTGATTCCAGCAGTACCTTATTTGTTCCAAGGTGTGGATTATCACAGTGTGTACAACTATTCACCTGCCGAAAGATTCTGGTTATTTGCTTGTCAGTAAAAGTGGCTGTGGACATTCATCTGCAGGTATTTGTGTGAATACTAGTTTTATTCCTTTCTGGTAAATTCCCAGGAGTGCAATTGCTCAGTTGTATGTTAGTGACCTGCTTAATTTTTGAACATTATTAGACTGTTTTCTATAGTAGCTTTATCATGCTACAATCTCATAAGAGATGTATGAGTTAACCACTTTCTTTGCATCCTCATTAGCATTTGAAGTGCCCACTGGTTTGGAAAAAATATGTATTTTAACCTTTTTTATAGATTTCACTGGGTTTTAAGTTTATAGGATAAAACAAAACATTAAGAAACTCAGTTTAGAGAACTCCTTGCTTTTATAAAACTGAAATATTTAAATGTTTAAATGATGTTAGACTGAACTCAACAGGCTTTTAGTTGCAGAACTAATACAAATATGTAAAGCAGAACTTTGATTCATAACATTCCTTCGGTATACCTTAAAAACTGAAGACATATGTAACAGTTTCTGCCTAAAACAAAGTATAAAAAGTGATAAAATTATAATTCTTTCAACAAATCTACCAAATTTTTATTGAGTATTTAACATTACCAACATTTTTCTAGGTGTTGGGGCTATAGTAGTAAAAAATCCCCGCTACAGAAAAGATTATGTTCTAGTGACTTGGGCCATTTCAGTTTTAGGGTCCTTTTATCTATCACCTTCTTGTACCCTAATTGATTTGAAAACAACTTACAGGTACATGATTTGAAAGTACTGGAGATGGAAGTGGGTCTGTAACAAAGGCATTTAGAGGATATGGCTCAAATTAGTAAAAAGAATGGACCTCCTAATATTTCACTTAGTTTTAAGCAATATCTGAGCTATTCCTCATAAACCTAGCCTCTGGAAGAGAAAAGAAAAAGTGAAGAACTTTACTGTATAGGAAGCTGCCTCAATATATGTACATGTTCAAGTCTCTAGAACATTGGGCTCTATAAGTAGCTTTCACTTTCTGTGAAATCATGAACTCCTGGTGCATATTAACTATGCAGTCTTTTGAACAATTTAAAGGGAATTGTGTCACATTCTGGATCTCTTTACTTCTACCCACTGAGGGGATACAAGCCTCACCTCCAGATGAAAATTTTTTCTTGTCATTGAATTTGAGAGATATTTCAACACCAAGTGAGAAAGTAGTATAATATGTCTTTACTTTGGGGATACAATTAGAATTTTATTTATTTATTTATTTATTTATTTATTTATTTATTTATTTATTGAGACAGAGTCTCACTCCATAGTACAGGCTGGTCCTGAACTCACTATGTAGCCCAGGCTAGCCTTGGACTCATGGCAATCCTCCTGCCTCAGCCTCCCACATGCTGGGATTACAGGCATGCTTCACCGCGCCCAGCTGTTCATGCCCTGCAGGAGTGCTGTTACCATCTTCTGGGTGCTTGTGGGAAAGGAAAGGAAGCTGTCAAGGAGACTGGTGTCAAAGAGACCTCTGTAATACCTAGGTGGCATCATGATGAAAGACAGTAGAAAAAAGAAATAAGACCAGGATAGTCAAGTAAAATAATTCTTTTCATAGGTAACAAATGAACTAACCAAGAAGAAACAAAGGGACCAAGATTTAATCGATTGTTTAACAAAAAGTACCTACTATATTTATATTAGGCATGAGTGGAAATACATTGATATCCATTATCCATCTCGAATGTGAATATTTATCATGAGGCTTTACCAGTTTTCTCAGCCTACGCTGATGCAATGCAGTCCGCCAACCCTAAGGTAGGAAATTCACGGAGGATAGACGTCAGAGGTCTCAGTTGTTCATGAAAAAGCTAATGCTTGGCACCAGTGGAATGTTGGCATACTAAAGAATGTGGCCACCACAGTACCGTGAGAGCAGTTGCCAAAAGTAAAATGGCTTAATAGAAAAATACATATTTTATCCTTGGAGAATTTCCATCAGCTTTCTATGATTTTTAATTTCAGCAGTTTTTAAAATAACGTAAGATTGAGAGTTACACCAATTAAATTTATAGGACTCTTAGGACATTAAATAGAACACTTGAAAGATGATATCCTGCATTCTGTGACCTTGTGTTGTTGACTTTAAGTCGAATAGCCACACTGAATGAAGGGATTATCTCTTTTTCAAATATTCATTTTTTACCATATATTTGAAAAATAATGATGTCTAAATTTTGTTCCCATTTCCACATTTCCAATGCAATTAATAACCAAAGGTACATGATTTTTAAAATGGATAGCCCTCACTCTTTAGGAACCAATTACCAAGAATCAGGTCCGCAAATGTAGATATACCATGAATTTATAAGAGTCATGGTCTAAATTTAAAGGCTGCTGCTCCTTTAAGGAAGGTTCTGTTATTATTGAGTCTAGATACGTTTCAACCAGACCTTGGCATAGTCTGTCAGTCATTCTTTCATGTCTCCTGATGTCAGCAGCTGCCTTTACAATGACCTCCAGTGGTTGGAATTGACCTGCTGTAAAAAGGTGTATTCTCCATAACATAAGGAATTCAATATGTTGGGACAATTTTATTCTGTTTTCATATATTCCTATAGCCTAAAATTTTGAGTTATTCGTGTTAATTTTTTTGGAGACTTAGAAAAGATCATGATTATTTTTGTTTAAATAGTCTTCGTTATTGACCATATTTTATGTGTGTGTGTGTGCTTGTGTGTGTTTAAAAGTATTAAGTGACATGACATAGTGCCAAGTATTTAGGAGTCCACCTTTAAAAGATGTTCCTTGAAATACCATGTTTTAACTTTCTTTCCTCCTAAGTACCCAGTGAGTAATATCTGAGTGTCACCAGACTGTGTTGCACTTTATAAAAGAGACCTCATACATCATTGCATTTATTTTATAGCTCCATTGAGAGACAATGAGTTTCTCTGTTTTAACATGTCACCATCAAAATGGGTCAATGCATACCTAGTTTATGATATATATGAAAAGCACAGTATGAAATATTTTCTGGTTTTTTTTCAAATTTTTTCTTGTTTTTTGGGGACGTTTCTTATGGTGACCATGATTTATGCGATGATTTTAATATTTTATTTGTCTCATATATCACCCAAAATTGCAAGAAAATGATACAGGTGAAGATGTCCTTTGCTTGCACAAGTTGATAAAAGAATAATGTTTTGTCTGTCGTAAATCTCCTTACGTGAGTCCTTTCTGTTGCAATACTATGTTAACTTTTACAAGCAAGAAAAATATAATACTTTCCAGATATCATTTCGAGTCACAATAAGTGTATTACACTAAGTACTTTATTAAAATAAATTGTATGGGGAACTGATTTTCTTTTTGAGAAGTACATTTGTCATTCTATAGCATCAACAAGTCTTTTTTTATTTCTTGGTTTATTCCCTACTTTTCTGGAATATCCTAAGTTTTTACTCTATAGTTTCATTTGAACACTGAGGGATGCTCTGCCCCTTGTTCCCCCAAGATAATTATACATATATACGCCATTTAATTCGTCTTAGACCAGTTACAATAAAAGTGCTGTGTACGATAGAGGATGCCTAAGATCTTATCCAGCTCAGAATATATATGCTTTTCTTCAAATTGAAATTTCTCTGAACAATTTTTTTGTGTTTCTCTCTGAAGACTTACCTATTTCTTTTGGGCATTTGTTTTCCTTTTGAAACATTTCTGTGTGCTTGGCAATTCAGTTCTTTGTGGCTAGTCTTTGGATTGTCATCTTTCATGGAGATTTTATAAGGTGTATTAATATATTAACATGGTAACATTTCTGCTGACCAAATTTTTCTTTCTTTGTCACATTACAGAGACTACTTCAGTTGCTTTATTTGCAATTCCTCAGAATAGATACCGTGTAGACAGTGGGATCTTTCTCTGTATTATAATACACCTCTTCTATGTAAAAATACTATTGTCATAGAAATAGGATTGTAGGGTTATATTGCATCCAACTGTACTATTTAAATATTATACACAACTAGGAACATCAAGTCTCTTGATATTTATATATTTTCCTGTGCAATGATCCTTATATCAAGGATATTACCAGTATACAACATGTGCCCAAAGGTGCTAGTTCAATTAAATTTTATTGCTTATGTTATTTTTCCATTTTCTATTGCATAACAAGACTTGATTTCACCAACTTAAAATTCTCCTGGTCCGTTATTTTTCTGCTCTGTGTGCCTTTTGAGATTATGATTCAGCGTCTCCCCCTGGGCTCTCACTGGTGCTTGGGGCCCTCATCATTCTGCTTCTGATGTGTGGACTAGGGCACGAGTCCCCTTTAGAATCCTGTTGACTCAAAGATGAACTCTGTCTAACTGACCCCTGAGCCATTTCTCTCAGTCCCTCAATAAATTTATATATTATCATTAACTATAACTATTTCTGATCCAAAAGAAGATTTTTGTTTTGCAAGGACTTTTTATGTGAGTCCCTTGCGCACTTTGAAGCATGTCACTTCCTTTGCATTTGATTTCCACTTCTCTATTCCGTTTTCTTTTTTGGTTCCAACTGATACTTATTTTTTAAACATGAGTAGTTGGATAAAATAAAAGTCAACATGAACACTCATGTAGGCTATTCTGTTTCTTAATGCTTCCTCCATGGCCTGGTGTAAAGTAGGAGTCACTAAGTGGTGACGCTTGTCTCGCTGTATTTTCAAAATGGAATCTGGCTTCTTTCCTCACACCCTACATGGAGACTGTAGTAAGCACGGTGAACAGCACCTGTGTGCAAAGCCGTCTGCGCATTTCTTGCTCATTCCTCTTCCAATTGCATTCTATCAGGGGCTACCTCATTTCTTGTTGGGTACTTATTTATTTTTCTTCTCTAAATTCATTCTTTTTCTTTCTTTGTCCATGGGAAGCCCGCAAAGGAGTAAAGAGGGACCTAGGAACTGCTGACAGTCAGCTGTAGGCTAAGCATAGTGCTTTTGTACTTGGTACCACTTTTATCTTCAGAATAGTTTTATGGCAAAAACATTTTTTCCACTCAGGAAGTTCTAGAACTTTTTCCAAAGTCACACAGGTCTTGCGGAAGATCCAAGTCTGAGCCTACATCCCATTCTAATTCTGTTATATCATATCATCTCATGCAAGGTAAAATAGTGTGTTTGAATAAAAAGTATTAGAATAAAAGGTACTTTCACTAATTCCCTTCAAAACACTCCCTCCTACTCGGAGCACACTTATCCCGCCTTCTTTGCTACTTTCTGAAGCAATTCTCTGTGTCTTTTTTGGTCATTGTCTTTGCTTATGCTTTTATGGCTGTCATGATGTCATGAGTTGGCCTGAAATGTTTACCTTTCACGGTCATTTTGGCTTTAGGAAAAAGCCAGAGGTCCTACAGTGTCAGTTTCACTGAATAAGGTGGGTGAGGGCACCCCATAATGTTTTTACAAGCCAGCCTTTCTGTCTAAAGGTACCCGGCAGCACCAGTCACCACACTTACGTGATCACACTATATAAAGGCACTCATAAAAGAATCACTTTAGAATCGCTGTGGGTAAGTGTGTTTGAAGCTTGGATAGAGAATGAAGGACGGGTACTTTGAGAGGGCTAATTGCAGTGCGTGTCTTATTCTAATATCTTTAAATTTTTAAACTTTATCTTTTGATGACCCCCAGATGACATTTCCTTGCTTACTCAGTTTTTACACCAGGGTCTCCTCAAGTTTTGTTCTCCTCTGTGTTTGGTTTGAGATGCTTATTGTGTTTATCTTCATGCCTCGGCTTATACACCATGGGTCTAAAATATGTATTTTATGGGGTACTATACAGAGAAGTACTACACAAACAAAAAAAATGAAATTCTGTTATTTGTAGGAAAAGGGACGGACCTGGAGATCATCATGCTGAATAAAATAAGCCAGACTCAGAAAAACAAATGATGCTTGTTCTGCTGTGGAATCTAAGGACAGGGTGGATCCTGGAAGCAGGGGGGAACCTCTGAGAGATGAGGAAATGAAGCGCAGGAAACTACAGTATATGAATGTGCAAAGAATGCCATTCTTCTTTATGGTGAACATTCACTAAGAAAACCCCAAAATACATACCTAACTCCAAGCCTCTGAGAAATCTGATTTATTTTTCTTTCCTTCCTTCAATCCTTTCCTTCTTCCCTCCATCTCTATCTCTTCTTCTTCTCTTTTCTTCTTTTATCTTAGATGAAGTGTTTAATTAGTGTCTATTTAAATAAGGAAAACCCCAAGCAAGTTATTACACAAGAGGAAAAAAATCTATGAAGTCCAACAGCGTGGAGGCTTTTGTAAGCAAATGGAGGAAACTTGAGAATGTCTTCCTTAGTGAAGTGAGTCAGAAGCAGAAGGTGAAACATCGAATGGTCTCTCTGACATGAGAAACCCAAATCACAACTATCTCAGGGAACTTAAAGTGAAAAACAGAGGAAACGGAAGCAGGGGGAGAGTGGCGGGTCTGAGGTTGGGTAGGGGGAAGGTCGAAAAGAGAGCAGGCAGGGCCTTGTTACCTTGTCAAGATACATATGTGCACAAAATGCTCAAGATCAA
The DNA here is from genome assembly GCA_004027205.1 of Ctenodactylus gundi. NCBI lineage: Eukaryota > Metazoa > Chordata > Mammalia > Rodentia > Ctenodactylidae > Ctenodactylus > Ctenodactylus gundi. The sequence goes on along the minus strand of PVKB01000721.1, from coordinate 506,258 downwards.
TGGAAACCTTAAATCTTGCACTTATACATATCAATAAAATGGGGGAAAACCATTAGGAATGATTCATTAGCAAATATTAACAAATATCAAATAGAGCAGTTTATTTTTTGATAAAAATTTCACATGGCACAAATCTTAACTTTTTTTGTACATACATGGGAAAAGATATTGACCAGCCACTCTTCCCTTCTTTCCTCCCTCTTCTTTCTTTCTCCTCCCGCTCTTGCACCTCCTCCTCCTCCTCCTCTTCTTCCTTCTTCTATTTCTTCTTCTCCTTCTTGTGTTTCAATCCTATGAAGCGTTACCTACACGCTACTCGTGGTAATAGGCATATCACGCGCATGGTCTTACTCCAACAGCATACTGCTCGGGAACCCAATTTCAAGCAGGAGGAAATGTTCTTGGAGCAGTTAGGTAAATCTCCAGACCAGCTCAAGCAGCTACCAAGAACCAGGCTTGGCGCCTGTTTTCCTTTGAATGTTCACCCTACCCTTTCGAGAGAATTCTTTCTGTTTTCTGAGTGTACACACGGCTTTCTCACTCGCTGCGTAGCATAAACTCTCCCGTCCTATTGTCATGTGAGAATTATACCCGTGCCTCAGAGCAATCAGTCATCAGAGGGTCCTACTTGAAACATCCTGATTGGACGTGATGCTTTCCCCACCTAAGGCTCATAGCACTTTGTAGCCCAGGTGTTCAATTTTCTGTGTTCATAGGTAGAAAGCGCAAAACCCCTACTCTTGTAATATTACCTGTTCTTGGGGGGGGGGGGGAACTATCTTTCACATAATAGAGGTGCTCTCAGTGTGTCTTGTTGAACTGATATGGACCCAACCTGGAAGTGTATTGTTTTATTCAATATAAAAATAGCAATTATATATTTAAAATGCAGGATTATTAAAAAATAGCAATTATGAGTAGAATTATTATTCATCATAATATAGTGATTAGTGAATCACAGACCTCATTTATATTTATTTCACAGCTGTCCAACTTGTTAAAATTCTTTTCTTCGTTGCTCAAATGATAACTGTCACCCACAGGACAGAAACTGTGAGAAAACTTCCCCTCACTAGCATTCATGGTGTACTGATTCAGAACAATTTTCCAAATGATGGTGAGCTCAGTATATACGATGGCATTTTAACAAATAGCTCATTAATGTTTTAGGTAATTGCCTCTGACTCCAATGAAAGAACTTCAGGTAGTTTTGCTTTGCTTTGTTCAAACTGTCCTAATGTAATTTAGCAGAACGACTGTAAGGCCTGATCCGAAAAGTTTGCTTCACATTTTCTGTTTGTTTTCTCGCTGGGTTTTTCAGTTTCCAGTTTTGGAGGTCACACTGAAGCAATTCCCCCTGCAGCCTAGGAGAGAACGGTGTGAGGATTACGGCCTGGGTAGAAAGGAATCGTGTTGCGCCTTTCTTTTCTTTATTCTCCAGCTGCTGTTCCTTAAATAAAATGTTAAAAATAACTTTTATAGGGTGGTTAATACATTCCTACCCTGTGGGGATAGGCAAGGTTCTCAGCTGCCCAAGATTCCAGGCAGACTCTAGTAATTTGGGTAAAGAAACAGGCTCTTGTCTTGAGTGCTGAAGGACTGCCACAAGGTCAAGGCGAGAGCAAGGGAGCATGACCCAGGTGACCTTGCATTCTGTATGCTCTTTCCAAGGAAGTGACGTCAGGGCAAGAGAAGGGTGGGGCGCTCAGGTGGAGAGGGGTTCTTGGCATCACAGGGGTAATTTGAATTTTATAAGGAAGATAGAATCTCTTAAATTTCTTAAATTTGGAAGGGCCTTTGTCTTTTTAAAAGACTTTCTTTTATCATTCTCTACTGAGGATTTTTAAATTTTTTTTCCTGAGCTAAAGTTAGACATTTGGTCTGCATGGGAAAGCAGCAGGTAGTATACATTCTCACTGTGACTCCCTATGAAATCCTTGCCTGCTTAGGCCTCTCAGGTTTCTTTGGGGAGTTAGCCAGGCAGAGGTGTGGTGGGAGACCCGGAATTCCAGTGGTCCTTTATTCCCTGGTCCACAGGAGGAGCAGCACTGTGTGTTGTCATTCCCCGCAGCCCCGCCACCCCCGCCTCTCTGAGGCCGAGATAATACTAAAACTGTGAAGCAATGGGTGCAGCTAATTGTACTACAGAATCTACTCACGTCTCCAATCTGTGAAAGAGATTTTGTTATGGAGAAAATCTGACTGAAGGCTGGAAAGGATTCTTGGCTGTCTTGTCCTTACTTCTCCCCAATTTTATTTTGTTTCATGTACCAATTTATAGGTGAAGGGACAGGCAGGGTATAAGAAGTGGGCAGGGAATTGACATTTGCTAAGAGTCTCTGATGTGGCTGACTAGAGTAGGTGTTCAGTCAACGACATTTATCTCACATGAGATGGAACAAGGAGATGATATTATACCCAATTACAAACTTAAGTCCAAAAGAAAACAAGTTCCTGAGGGATAAGTAGTTTTTAATATACTAATAAGAGGAAGCTCATGAAAGTTAGTAAAGCCAAGAGCTTTTATAGCACGTTGCAGTTGCCTCTGTTTGTAATACTGGGTTCTCCTAAACACATGATACCTGCAGTACTGACATTATTCCCACTTTACTGATGTAAATGCTAAATTTCAAAGAGTTCAGGTGATGTTTAGTTAAGAGGTCAACTTATGCGCAAGTGTTTCATGACTTCAGACTTCTAAGTACAATAAGTCTTGAATACCTTAGAAATTGTCTACCAATTTCTTTGCAATTTTGTAAACTTTTACCAAAGTTTTAACTAACATGCTTGGTCTTTTGGGTAAGAAAGACTCTAAGTTCTACCACACGTTGCTATCACCCATTTTCACTTTAATTCTTTTGCTTCTAGGCAAATTACAAGTGTATTCAAAATGGGTCTTATTCTATGGCTGTTGATTTTATGCAGTCTTTTCACATACCATTTTGTTTTTTCCCCCAGGGCTGATATGTGTATAATATCATGCATGTATACATTATATATGCATATTATTTTATATACGATACATGTAAAATATTACATATTATATAATATTATTTTATTGTAAAATAATATTACAGTATTAATACAGATATGATATAAATACATAGATGGGTATCATATACAGCTTGAGTTTCCCTAATCCAAAACTATAAAATCCAAAATGCTCCCAAATTTGAAACTTTCTGAGTGAGACATGTTGTCACAAGTAGAAAATTCTGCCCTGATCTCACATAATGGGCCATTGTCAAAGCACAAAGCACGAGCACACTAAAAATGTCATAGAAGGTCACCTTCAAACTATGTGTATGAGGTATAGATGAAACATCAGGGAATCTAGTGTTTGTGCTTGGATCTTATCTCTATGTAAAATATTCCCAAGTTCAGAAACCAAAGGAAAATAAAAAACAAAATCTGAAGTGCTTGTGTTTCCCAGCACCTCATGTGAGGAATGCTCATTCTGAATATAACAACATATTAGTAGGTGGCTTTATGTTAATAAATTTATATTGTAGTTTAATCATTTTCTAGTTTTTTTTTTTCTTTTATGATGTTAAGGACTCAGTCTAGGGCAAACCAGACAGCCACATTCGCGGCCTAGTATTTTTCATTTTTTTGTACTATAAGAAATATGTCTATCTTTAAAAAAAAGTGTTACACTTCTATTGTAATTGTTCTCATAGATGTTTCCTAGATTCAAATTACTGGGCCAAGGGGCATTTTGTTATCTCTGTGTGTACAATGTCTATGTCCCTCTGCCTGGAAGGACTCATTAGAATTTCCTTCATAAGCCACCTCTCTCTACTGTCCACCTCTGTGACTTCCGTCAGTGTATTAAGTTGGTAGAATGTAAGCTTAATGGGCAGTGAGGTTTCCTGTTGTTCTATTGGAGAGAGCCACCTGTGTGAGAAATTAAAAATATCACAACTCAGGGGAGCAATGAGAAAGACAAAGAGAGAGGGGGAGTGAGAAGAGGAAGGAGAAGAGGACAGAGAGGAGAGGGAGAAAAGAAAGAAAATGCGAGAAATACTGGGCTCTGATCCAAGCACTGTGAGAATTTTCACCTTTATGAACGAATTGTTCCCGTTTTTAAGGACAGAGTTTCCAGTTGGGTTTTTGTTGCAAAATTCTTTTCTAGTTATTTCTAGACTTATATCTAGTATTTATGTCCATGTACCAGGATTGACACCAGCATATGTGGAAAAATTCCTTTTACTTTTTTTTTTTTAATGTATTAACGGAACTTGTTATGTTTCTTCTTTGATTGGTCTGTTCATGTCCTCTGCCTGCTTTTGACTTGGGGAATATCAATATGTTTCTTCATTAAAAAGTTCTTTGTTTGCGTTAAAAATACTGATACATCTTTTGTATAACTGTGTCATATTTTGTGTAGCCATTTTTCCCCTTGGCCCTTTGTTTATAAATTGGGGTAGTAGTGTATGCATGAAATTCTAAGTAGTTTCCTTTTTTATTGTCATAGAGTTCTTATCACTAAAATATTCTTAACTCTCCCTAGATGAGATAAAATATTCACTGACATTTTGTGGTTGCATTATGCTTTATTTAAATTTTAATTTATATCCCTGCTGGAATTTATTTTGATAGATAAAATAGTTTTATTTATGAAAACTCTGTGTGTAAGTCACAGAAATTCTGGAGCTGTCATGAGAAGGAGTATTCTCAGGAAGAGGAAGACAAGGACAGGCCCAAGAACCGATGGTCCGGATTCAGCCATGTTTCCGGATGGGCAAAGACACAGGGTGGCCCCACCACTGGGACTCTGTCTTTACTCTTTACTCCTCGGCCTGCTTTCTCAGTGGAATTCCTCAGTCATTTCGCTTGTTTCTGCAACTTTCTTGTCTCCGTGAAACTTGTCCAATTATCGGAGAAATACTAAATCTAGCTTTTTCTTCCAACTCAATTTCCCAGGAAATTGACCTTGTTTTTCTTTGGCTATGTTGCTGAATGTGGCCTTGGAACAAGGTCATGCTGAATGAACCCTGACTGCTGGGAGTCCGTTCTCTGTGGATCGGACTCCTTATCAAAGAAACAGGCAAAAGGATAGTTGCCAGAGAGGAGGAATATTTTGAGTTGGTGAGAAAACCAATAGGAAAGTTTTCATTATTGAACTAAAGATGTGACAATTATTTTTTCCAGTAGATTTCCTAAAATGTGTTTATTGGTGCCCTATCTCTTTATTATTCATTTTTGATTTTAACATGTTTTTTTGCTATGTGTTTGTGTGTATGTATGTGGTAAAATTTTTTGATACATTGATCTCTTTGTTCTTACAAATCTATCTTCATTCACATACTAAGATAAATTTCCTATTCGTGTCATTTATGATTTTTTAAACGTATGTTCCTCTACTTTTTTTTCAGAAAACTTTATTACAGATAGGAATTAAATGCTTTCATAATAACTAATATAATTTATTAGGAAATCCATTATTTTTACTTATTTTTCATATAGTTGACCACTTTTTTAGTCTATGATAATTCTGAGAAATTTATATTTGGACATATGGTAGGTAAATTATACGTTGTTAAAAGTGGTAGTTAATTATTTTTCAAAACTGTATTCCAATTTTCATATTATGTCTCAAGAGAATTGAATGGGAAATTCAATAAATACTAACTGGTATTTCCTGACTAGCGTGGTCAAACACGTCTACCTGGCTCCAGTCATAATGCTAGTAATTGTTACCCTTACTATATTCTTTAGGAAGGATAAAACAAATTATCAATGTTTGCAGAGCTAAGATTATACACTTAGTTTTAAAAAAAGAGTTTTGTAGCAAAATGTTAAATTTTTAGCAGTTCTAAAGAGGTTAGTGATAGAATGTCTTGTCTTTGGAAACTTTTTTAAAAAGTAGTTGATATTTTTGCAATGTCCTATATGGTTAATGGTCACGTTTTCTTTGGTTTCCCCCTTTGGCTAATGTGGATAACTGTTTCCCTTCAAAAAAATTCTCAAAATAATGGAGAATTTCAAAATTATATCCAGTAGACCTTCTGAATTTTAACTTTAATAGACTTAAAGTATTAGAATAGCACTGTGTACAGGGTGAAAAACATCACTGATGACTTCATCTCAAAGAATAGAAGAAAGACTACAACATGCAATTGTTAAATCATAAGCCAAAGGATTTTTCTTCATTTATGAGGTCAAAGTATGGAAAAATTGATAAATATATATAAACCTATTGTCTTTCTGTAATTGTCTAAATTCTTACATTACTGGGTACTGTAATTTGATTTTTAAAAAATTGAGTAACAGTAATTATGGCAGGTCTGTGGTGCTATGTTACATTACAGACAGCTTAACACAATAACTGTGAGCAGTTTCTATTTTCACTAATTTCAGGATAATGGGTAACAGATTAAGTTTCCAGGGAGAACACTCATGAAAAATACTATGGAATGGACTCTGTCAGTCTAACTTGATGTATTTTGTGTGTGATCTAGAGAGAAATGCATCTCTAGAGGGAATCCCATGGTACCTTTCCTGCACGAATTTCAACCACAGATAAACAGGATAGAGAGGATCAATTGTATTATCAGCATGGTTAGAATATAGTAATCATTGGCTTTATCAGCATGGCAGAAGTGAATGTACATGTAAGTTGCAGTCACTATAATTTTTTTCTAAATATTGTCATCTTGATACTTTGTAACATTGATTAAATAGGATGGATGCACAGTTGAGAGTAGCGATGCTGGAGCTCAATTCAGGTCTTATCTTTGATGCTGGTTTTGAATTTTTGACAAATACTTTGTCTCCTTACGATTTCTGTTTCCTAAAGGAGATAATGCTAGCTTTCCTGCAGTCCTAGAAAGAGAAAAAAGATCACGTAATATCAAACCAAAGGAGTGACAAATTTTAAATATCTCTCTTGGGACCATATTGAAGACAGAGCTCACACAGAGAACAGTGGAGAATAATGAGAAACAAAGCTCTAGTTTTCTCTTTCACTAGATCCACCCCAGATATTATTCCCTCGGTAACATAAACATGATTTTAACAAAACCATCAGTAGCTATTTCAATCTTACTTAGGTAGTCAAGAGTTAATGATGCTATTGATTTCATAAAACATGTATATGTCTGTTTCATTGATTGTTGTGATAAAATGACTAAACCTTCCTTAGAGGAGCAATCAAATGATAGCATTGTTTATTTAGTAAGCATATGGCAACAAAGTTAATAGTTATTAAATGAACAATCTAACATAGGTGAACCAACACATGTAGGCTATAGTTTCTAAAGATGGATGAATATGACACCATTTCCCATTCCATATTTGGTTACATAGCCATTTTGAGAGGTGAGTCTATGTTTGTTCACCTTGAACCTGAGTGGACCTGTGAGTACACAGAAGTGACCCTCTACGACTCTGACTTATGAGGTTAATCATACAAATCAGTGCATTCACTTCTTTGGTACTTTAGCAGAGTAGCCTGAGATATTGAGCTACTGTGTGAGCAACCCAGCTTCCCAAAAGAAGCTGGCCTCTGTGTAAAGACCACAGGGAAATGTGTTTTGGCAACTCAAAGGGACATGTAGGGCCAGACCCACCTATTGTAGCTTCAGTTACTATTTGATTAAAATCATTGCTCAACTCAGAACCACTCATTTGAACTCTTTCTAGATTTTGACCTTGTGAAAAACTTTTTTAAAAATGAAATGATTAAAATTAAGTTATTTCTTGGGGTCAACTATTAGACACCATTGACAAATAAGTTTCTTATATAGCGTTTAATGATTTTTACAAATATGTCATGAAATATTTCACTAACTGCTGATACTTGAATTTTTTGGAAGAAGGAGCTATCTTTCTTTGGGAAAGCTCTTGGGAAAACACTTAAAGGCTAAGATCCTAAGTATACGGATTAACGGAAGTCAAACAAAGAAGAGAAAATTATGAATAACCTGCATTAAAAATAGAAACTACAGTGGAGACAAGAAAAGCATTTATCTGAAGGGACAGTTACTGAGCAAGAGGTGAAGAGGGCCTTCTGAAGAATAGTTTTTCCTGTTGTTTTCTTTGAACATGCAGCTGTTGTGTGCATTGATTTTTTTCCTCCCCTAAGGCAAATTGCTTCACTGTCTTCAAGGAAGCCCGCAGAACATGCTCTATTTTAAGTGTATGGTTTTCGTTTTCACTTGACTGCTATTACAGGGTTGCTCTGAATTACTTACTTGAGTGGAGGAAATGGAGAGAACACCAGCACACTGAGGAGGTTTAGATGTGCAGAGGGGAGGGAAGCGGCTCTCCAGATCTGTCCTACTTGGATGGGTATCACTTGGTTAGGAGACATGGAGTGTTGGAATGCTCAAATCCAGGTGTGATCGTAAGACAAAGAGGACACGTAGGCAAGTGCTGATGTCTGGGCCTTCCGTGCCACACAGCTCACGTTCATCACAAGGTATTTTTTAAAATAATACCCTGATTACTATGAACATATCCTGGATATTACAGGTGACTTAGTATTTCTTTCCCTGTCACTTTTTATAAAGCTGAATATAGTTGGGTGACCTCGCCTTTATTTTGATCATGTCATATTTTTAAAATTAACAATTTCAGCCTAAAAATGAAAATTTGAAATACGTATTTTGTACAAAAAATTAGCATTTGAAGTACATGTAACATAGCTGCAAATATTCAAATATTGTTCAGTTTTATTTAAAATTGTTTTTAGATTTTCTATAAAACTCAGCAATTGTCATAACTCATCCATCACCCTTAGCTAATAAAGAATCTGGACATATCAATTTAGCTTATAAAAATCCTCCATAAAGAATACCAGTATAAAACAAAACAAAACAAAAAATCCTCGAATGCTTAATGATTATATAAAAGTATTAAATTCATATTTTAAAAGCTTTTATAATAAACATCAATAAAATATACCCCAAACTATATTACATCATTTCTGAGGAAATATTAACCAAGCCCTTACATGAATGTACAAAATTAAAGTAGTACCTCTGGATTAGTAATTCTGGTGTTGATAGTTCATGGCTTACACAAAGGAAGAATTCTTATAGGCAAATTTCATTTCTATATAACCTATTCTTGACTTTATGGAAGAGCCTCCAATTCTTTGCATTTCTGAAACATACAAGAACCTCTGCCACCTGCTACTTTATAGGGTTTTATACGAGCTTCTGGCTTTTGCCTGAATTACATTTCCATTTAGAATTATGTGTGGCCTATGCATAACCTTACACCATAAGTTTTTTTTTAAGTTTTATCTCATTTCAGTGATCCATTTTTGCAAGGAAGGAAGTAATTGTCAAAGTAGTTTCTTTAATTGGATTTTGTTTGTTTGTTTGTTTTGGTTCACAATGTAGGGTTAAGTCATTCATGGAACCATCACATTTAATATGTATCTTCTGGTTTGTGGAACCTTCTTATATTCTAACAAAGGAAACTGCTTTCTATAAACTGCTCCATTTTCTTTGTGTTTCTACCAACAAGACTTGCTCTGGACTTTCTGTTGGTTTTTCCTGCCAAGATCATGTTCACTCCCTAAATAAGACCTCATGGAAACTTCTGGAAAAGGAGACGAATAAAGGAAACAATGCATAGGTATTAAGGTGAACACCGTGTCTCCATGCCACACATCACCCTCTAAGATTTCAGAATTTAAATTTGTAGCTCAAAAAAATTATTTTAGTTTCAGAGCCTTCAGGGTTTTTTTTTTTTCAAGGTTTCTTATTAGTTTAAATTGGAAATTCCAATTGCTCAATGATTTAGGCCTGCTATAATTTTAGCCAAGACTCATGGATCAAGAAATTTGACCATCACTGGCAGTAGCAAGTAACTATTGTCAATAGTTAGTATGTAAGGTCAGCCCCAGCTGAAAGATGTTTCTCTTTGCTGTCACTTAAGGAGGGAGAAAAAACAAGATGTTTGTGCCCTCTAATTTCATCTACAGCCTTGGAAGTCACTCTCTGACCACTTTGAAAATTCTGGATCTGGGAGTACAAATGAACGTATTTTTAATTTCACGCCCCGTTGATTATAGGTGCAACTTTGAAATTTCTCTTTAGCTCAGATTTGACAAATGTTACCTAGTGTTTTCATAATGACATAATAGTTTTGTGGAGTACACAATCAAAATGTCATTATTGCATTTTACCCAACCACCGAGCATGGTGGTGTTTGCCAGGGAATCTTTTCTTAGTACATGTGTTTCAAAAGCACTTACTCCGTAAATGAAAAATTAAGGCTTAGCTGACCTAGATTGAGCTGTGGGGATTTAAAATTCAAGGATCAATCATCCTGGGTCTACCTCAGTTCAGTTCTTTTTCTTTTTCTTTTTTTCTGGACAAGAAAAAATTGCTATGCTTAAGGAATAAAAACCAAAACCAAACCAAAATAAAAACACGGTGAAATAAGTGAGCATGTTGACACGATTCTGTTTTTAATACAATGCCAGGAGTAGCATTCGTTTTACATTCCCTTGAGAGACAATGAAAATTCTGTTGCTGCCTCTGAAACCTCTCTGCACGCTGACTAAAAAGTCTTCAACACATGGACAGTTTCATTTGGAAATAAACCTGTTTTCGCAAAAAGTCACTTAAATTATATGTGATGTTCTCTGGTATTTAACTTCTTACTCCGACCTCTGTGATCAGTGTAAAATTCTTTTATCTATTATTTCTGAAAAACCAACAAAAGAGAGACCCAACACAGGCAGACCCATTGAACTTTCCTTTTAAGTCATATAAGCAAAGAAATAACAAACATAAAACCTTTGAAGAGTGCCCAGTAGGTATGGAATTTTGAAAATGGATTTCGACATAGAGAAGTTTTTCTTTAAAAATGTCATGTCTTCCAAATATGTTTACTTTTTAGGAAAAGAAAATCATTGGAAATAACTTTAGCACTTTAAAGACTCAATATCCATTAGAAAAAATATGATTTAATTTAAGAACACTTCTGGCTCTATAAGAAAACCAGTCTTACATAGCAACCTGATTATACTTTAAGACATATGGTTAAATATATACAATTAACAAGTCTCCAAATACATCTTTTAACAGGTTAGTATAGTTAGAAAATGGTATGTCACCTTCTAAAGTCATGTTGAAGTTTAAGCCTCACTGTGCTACATTAAGAGAGTGAAATGCAATTTTACTATGGTATTAAAAGAAGGCCTTTGGGAAATGGTTAGGGTTAGATAAGGCCATTAAGCTGGAGCTCATAGTTGAATACTGGTAGGTTTATTAAAAAAGAGAGAGATGGTTGGGGAAACAGCTGTTTGGTACAGTGCTTCCTGTCATCACTTGTGAGGTCCCGATTTCATCTTTAGACCTGCAAATAAAATAAAAGGGCATGAGAAGACACCTTGTGCCTGGTCTCCTGCCCTGTGATCCCTTGCATTGCCTCAGGAATCTGCCAGCAAAAATGTCCACACCGGGTGAACTTGCACCTCCAGAACTGTGAGCCGAAATAAATATCTCACCCAGTCTGTGGTATTGTATTATTAGCATCAGGAAAGGGAGTGTTTCTCAGATTTTATTTGAATATTTATTGTGTTTCTAAAAAATTAATTTTTGTGGAGTTGGGGATCAAAGCCGAGACCTGGCTCTATCACTGAGCTGTATCCCCAGTCCTTGAAAATTCGTCATGTGTTGGTAAGACTTTTAAAGCCAAAGAAAATAAAGATTATGTTTTCTTAATTGTCAATTATTTGCAAACACAAGAAGTATGCCTTTTCCTTTTTTACAGCGATAGAATAATAGAACCAGAATGATTCTCAGATATTTAATAACCAATAAATAAATAAATAACTAGAATATGAAATTTTCAGATACTGGCCAAAGGGATGCACAGAGCATCAAAAGACAAAAACAAAGGTAGTGAGTGTTGTGGCTGTCCCCGTATGTGGCCTGGAGTTTCCCGGAGGCAGTGCAAGGAAGATGCGTCCGAATGGTGATCAGAGGCCTTGAGAGGTTGAGGGTACAGATGTGAGGAGGTTAAAGCATGGAAAAATTTTAAAGCAAAGTATTAGACATGAGAGAGTAACACAGACGCAGACGTCTGGGGCGCCCCTGGGGTTGGAGCCGCGCACACAATTGAAGAAGGTACGTGATGTCGGGGGAAAAAGAAACAAACCACAAGACAGAGGAGGCGGCGGAGTAGACTGTGGGGCCCCCAAAGGCAGGTAATATTTTATGCTGCCTCCGGCCGGAGGGGACGCATCTGACGTACTCAGAAGACAGGATAGAGTCATCTGAGCGGAAGGATCTGGCTGGTGGAAAAACTCACATTCCGTTAGGCTTTTCTGGATCTGCTCTTAAAAAGAAAGCCTCAAAAAATAAAGTTGAATCTATTTCAGCAATTTGTACCTCTCTAAATTCCCAATGCATAATATCCTGGAATCCAATCAGAAATCTCTAGGCTTGCAAATGAACTGGAAAATAAGAAGTTTAAAAATGTATAGATTTCTATGGATGGAGGAATGGCTCAGTGGTTAAAGTGCTTGCCTAGCAAGGGTCAAATCAAGTGCTAAGTATCAGAGTACCAGAGTTCGATTCCCCAGTACCACATAAACTGGGCGGGGAGGCACACGCCTGTAGTTCCAGCACTCCGGAGGCTGAGACAGGAGGACTGCAGTAAGTCTAAAGGCAGCCTGCGATCCATAGTGAATTCAGGACCAGCCGTATTGAACGTCATCAGGAGAGAAGCCGATATAGAAAAACCTCAAATTTCTAGAGATGAAAAATACTACCAATGAGAAATATATTGTATTTGATGACAGATTAAACATTGCAGAGAAGGGTCATTGGAATCGAAGGCAGCACCATGGAAACCATCGAAAACAACTGTAAGGAACAACAGCAACAAAATGACTGTCTGCTCAGTGTATCTCAAGGGCGATGTGAAGCGCTCAAGGCTCAGGGGTCCTGTCGCACGCGCACTACTGAATCCTGAAAGGAGGGGTAGAACAGAAAGGGCAACTGAGGAAAATGGTAGTCCACTATTTTCCAAATTTTTGGAAATTATAAAACGATAAATACACAAAGCTCAAGGAACTTTAAGAAAAAGAAATATGAAACAGCTTGAAACAATATCTCAGTCAAATAAATATAAAGCTGTGATTAAACAGAAAAGCTTTCAGCAGATAAAAAAGCAAATATTTAGATAAAATAACTGAAGTATGACAGCAGATTTGTTGAGCTAAACAAATTAAAAGACATTGTAAAATTCACATGTTTCTGAAATCAAAAGGTCATACTAGAATTCTGAGTGCAGTAAAAAAAATCTTGAAAAAATGAAGACAAAGTTTTTGCAGACAGAAACAGAAAGAGCTCATCAATAGACCTTCAGCTTACAAAGTGTTAATGTGTTAAATGCTAAATTTAAACACTGTGATAGAGAGAAATTTGTTCAATAAAGGAGTAGAAGATCACTGGAATTTACAAGTACATCATCAAATATAAAATGCAAAATATAAAAATAAGAAATATTTCTCCTACAGGTTTGAAAAACTCTTTTAAAATATCACTGACCAATTAAGACCGATAATGAGCTTGAAAAGTTGTAACATTATTGTTTTAATAATTAAAAGACAGGGATTACAAACTGAGTGCGAAAATACAAAATGCAGCTATATCCTGAAATTGAAAGTAAATTTCCAGAAACCTGAAATCCTCCTGAAATTGAAAGTAAAATTAGAGAAACCAAAAATACTGTATATTTACATGAAATAATATGTACTATGTAATCTTAGGTTCACTCTCCTGTTAACTGGAATAGCTTCTGTAGACACCTCTGCACCTTCCATCAGGAAAATACTATTGCATGCCAGATGGAGCCATTTATTCCTTTTCTATTTCTTATAATTTCTATTTAATTTCCTTATTCTAGGTTTATATTTATGTGATTGGTTTTCAGTTTTTGAAAGCTCAGCATATACATGGACTTTTAAAACACTTAAGTTCTTGGCTAAAACTATCAATTAGTAGTTAAGATTGTACTTACTCGCTTGTAATGTCTTAGCATGATTTTAGCCATTTTATTCTGTAGTTTCTAATTGCCTGCCCCTCATCATGCCTTCTGGCTTTTTATTTCTTTCTAATGAAATAAAAGTTAAGCACTTAACAGATTTAAATTTAATCACTGTATTCATCCTTCTGTACAAAATTAAAAGAACTCAAGGATTTCTTAACTCTTCTCTGTCTTAATTTTCCTATTATTTTAATCAAGTATATTTCTTCCTTCTTAAAATAATCCCAAATTTGTTAGTACTAAAATTTTTTTGGTGGTGAATTTATTACATTTTAAAAATTCTTTGCTGACCATTGCATACCACTTCTTTCTTCTGTGTTGAATTTTGCTCTTATCAAATCATTCTCTTGGGTAGTATCATGAGATACAAATTGCAAATTAAAATACATCATTACATCAGTAGCATTTTAGAAGTGACTTTAGAAACGGGGAGTAAATAGAATTTTAAAAAACACAATAAAATAACAGAAAGACCACCATACAAGACTGATAAAAAAGAAAATAAAATCAGTAGAATACAAAATCATATTTTACACTGATGTGTGGCCTCCTTGGCATTTTGGTTTATTTGATTTGTTGCTTTCACTATGTGCTTTATGTGGCTTTTTCCTGGTCTTGACTTAACAACTGCTCCTTCTTTTAAGGAGAAAGTTCATTTCAGGCTCCACTGAGGAAATTCTGCTTCAGGAGGTGTGGACTGTTTATCTTATCTCCATCCACATGAACAATAGGACTCCAGCCAAACATCCCACTGGACAGTTGAGCCTACACATGATCCCCCTCCGCCCAGCACTGGTGGCCTGATTTGCCCCTCTAATTGCAGAGACTTCGACTGCTCTTTCTTTTAAGGGCCATTGTGTTTGTTTATTCTAATGTGATTTTTATACAAATTCTTCCACAGTGAGGCAGGAGAGAAAGTCCTCTGTGTCATTTCAACTCCAACATCACCAGACAACTCATGACCAGTTTCTAGGGGAAATATAAGGAGTAATTTTTTTGTCTTGATTCTTTATAAAGGGACTTTTCCTTCAGTGTGGTGGCAAAGTGTTATTTTTCTCTTGGGTGAAATCACTCTGAGCTTTCAAAAGTATAAAACATTCTCGGATTTCTTTTTTTGTGATGATAAAACTGTTATTGGCAACACTTTCAGGCTACTTTTCAAAAAAATCTGTGGAGTCTTTGGTCTTGATAAAATTGGTATGTCTCAGCTGTCACACAAGCAACTTTAGGTGAGAACCTTTCTCAGAACAACAACAAAAAAAGTTTATCAAAGACAGCTGGCATTTCTCAACCCTCTGTGGCAGAGTTGGCTGAAATCAAGTCCACAGCCACATCAGTGCTGGACTCCTTGGTGTGACTAAGTTTGCGAGCACAGAGCTGAGAAGGAATGTTAACACAGTCATCCTCTTGGCGCTGAGCAGTGACTCTCAGATCCTTCTACGCACAATCCCTAATGTACTTGAAAATGCCATCACTTTTGTCTTGTTTGTCCTGTTTTTGATTTTGTTTTTAGTACTAAAAATTTAATTAAAGCCATTTTACCCTTGGACTACAATAACCGTGTCTTCTGCTCCTTTTTCAATTTTGAGAGACAGAGTGTTGCTAAATTGCTCAGCCTGGACTAGTATTTGGAATCTTTCTGTCTCATCCTCCCCTAGCTAGGATTAAAGGTATAAACCACCATGCCCAGCTGACTTATTGTGATGATGATGTTTTTTTTTTTTTTGCATTGCTGAAGATTGAACTTAGTAGTATTAACTGTGGGACCTTCCTTGCCCCATTTGACTTCTTTTTGCTTCACTGTTTTGTACATTTAAATTGTTTAATTAGCTATTTGTTTCCTCCCACTTTTATACAACTAACCTTATAAAAAGATGTGTTATGTTTGTTTACTCTTTGACTTCATGTATTTTTTACCTATGTTCCCATACTATTTCCTTATGTGATTATATAATTTCCTGTTTGAGAAGCACAAGTTTCAATGAAGAATACCCTATACCTTAGAAAGGCCAACTGTAAGACACAAGATTTGAGATAAATGCCTTGTTATTCATTTAGTATATTTTTAGAAGTTTAGAAGTTTGCACATTCATACAAGTTTAAGAATCTCCAGAAATCATCATGTCAACTGTAGTCAAAATGTAGAAAGGAGAGAAAAGTTTAGAAATTATTACAAAACTATTTGTTTAAAAAGCCTTTGTTGAAAAATGCAAATTAGAGTTGAAGAACCACTAATAATATTTATTAAATGCTTCTTTGTGCCAGGCATTTCTTTATATCTCTTAGATTAGATTAACATTTATGCCCAAGATTATTACAAATTATGCCCACATCGTAGATAAGCTGAGACATAGGAAAAGTGAATCAATTTATGCAAATTCACATAACAGATAAACAAGGAGATGAACAACTTAGGATAAAACTGTGTATTCTCACTAGTGAGGAATAGAACAAGAATAGGTAGGCAGAGGTGAGATTCCATGGGGGACCTCCTAATTCCTGATTTAGTGCTTTTTCCAGAGCATCCAGAAATATTCTTACAGATACCAAGTATACATACCAAGTTGTTGATGTTGATTAGTTTCATTTTGTTAAATTGAAAGGTGAAATAATTTACCCTTAAGTATTTGGGGACTTGGAGGGCAATCGTTGCCACTATCTTTATATGTTTCACGAGGCAATTATAATGCGATTGGTAGGAATTTCTTAATTCATTTTTTTACAGTCTTTAACTCCTTATTAATTTCCAGGAAGGCAGAGCAACTTTGAGTTTCAGTGAATGTAGTTTCAGTTCTTCACTGTCTGCATTCTTTTTTTTTCTGGATTTTGGGGTGACTACTGAATTTTCTAGATGGATTTATTTCTTTGGCATGCCATGGTTGTGACATAGATAAGTAGACAGTTAAAACCTAAAAGTAAGACTGTAAACATTTCTATAGAAAGTAACAGGAGATTGCTCAGTGATAAGACCCCATGGGAACAATGGTGGAAACCGATGGTCCTTTACGTTTTACTTAGTGGCAACATTGTATCTGCGTTGAGGGCTTCTCTCTCTCTCTGATTATCATTTTGCTCTTGGCGAATGTATCTGATAAACACATTTCTGGGTTATTTCTTGATGTTCAAATCGACTTGCCACGTTTAATATAAGAAGAGTTGAGATGCTCTGAGGGTAAAGGGCACTGGCCAAGATAGATATTGAGTCCCACGAGCCTCTTCCACAATTGCAGGGCAACCACATAGTGGCTTGCGCACCAGCAGCAATGTTTTAGGTAATTGGGATTCTTGTACAACTGGTCAGATCTTGGATATTTCTTCCCATGAATAAGAGGGTATTTAGCTTTATTTATGACCCAGAAAATGCATCTTTTCATTCTCAATTGTAAACTCCTTACCACAAATGTTATGTTCAAAGGTTGCTTAACCATTATGGTAGCAATGATGCACCAAGGAAGGTCATCATTGCCAGCACCGCACCACACATCTGTCATCTGTGCAAATGAGAGCTACAAACCTTCTTATTACCTTTCAGAAAACAGTAACTTAAAAAGGAATGAGGGCCTGGAGTTTTATTGTTACAAATGCATTTTGATGTAGATGATACGGTTGGAGTTTTGGCCCTTAGAAAGCACTAAAATTTCATCTCTTTAACTACTAATTCCTTAAGAATTTGAAATATGCATGAAATATAATAAGATTTACTATTGACTACACTTTGTGTGATTCTGGTGGTTTGTTGAATATTATCATAAATGTGGCTGATTAAAGATTAAATTTCATTTTATTTGTAAATTTAAGTTTTTTTATATTAAATATTTTGATTATGATTTAAAAAAAAAATTGTTCCTGATTTATTTCTACCTCAACATATTTATTTCACAACTGAAGCATTTTTCCTTACTAATTCTTTTTGAAAATTACAAAACATTTTTGTAAAGAACCCAGAACTTATGGAATATTATGGAATATTCAAAAGTAGCTTTGGCTGCCTGTATATTTTTAAATTTACTGATACATCAATCACAGTGGACAGAATAAGCTGGGAACCTTGAAGCATCATAAACTCTAAAATATTGCAAAATGAGAGTTTTTAAATTCTCAGTAAACCCTCTGAGCAGGAGACTCTACTATTAATAGGCAAGTGCAAAGTGAAAACACACACCACCTATTCAGAGCCTGACCACAAAATGTATCATGTAAATTTATCTAAATGCAAATGTCTTTGGCTAGGTGTACAGCTTGGTGGTAGAACACCTGACTAGTGTGTGTGAGGTCCTGGGTTCTATCACCAGCACTGAAAAAATTACACATATTTGAAAGTGAAATGAAGTATACTAGTAATTTTAAAAGAATAATGGGCATGAAGTAATACCGTCGAGGATCGAAAATCTGTGTATAAATTTAATGTATTAAAGCTGTTTGCCCTGTTATGGACTCAGATAAGTATATTGAATAAAATGCTCTTCAAGGCAAATGCAAACTTCCAGAGCAGAATTATGGCGTGTTTTGGCTACAAAAATCTACAGACAGAAATGAATGCATAGACTCCTTAGGGTTGTGCCTAGTGCATTATTCCTACACATGTAAGTTACCAACCTTGCTAGAATTTGGTTTAATTTGCACATATGATATTGGGGAATGATTTTAAACTAATGTCAATGAATTATCTGATGCTCTAAAATCCTAGTCTGCAGTGGAGTATGAGATTTTCACATTTCTGATGCATTTTTGAGTGGTATAAATGTTCTAATAGATGTTAGACCCTTTTAAAGTAGCAAAGTTCTAAATTAATTTAAGCAATGCCTAAGTCTTGAGTACTTTTTTTTTTTTACCAGCAGAAGCCCAATCCATCACTCAAATTAACAAGGTATGTCACTTTTTCACCAGTAAAAAACCCATTTTGGGTACCCCAAATCTATTAGCAGAACCCTGGCTACTGATCAAAGACAAGAGTATCAGGAGTCCGCGCTGACCTCCTTTCCCACGTAACCCTTTCTGATAACACGATACAGCTCGACCGTGCCAAGACTGTGTATTCTCTCAATAGCTCTTCAAATGTGCTGTCTTGATAGGCAAGTGTTTTTTGGCTTAACTTATGTGACACATGCCCACTGTATCACCTTCCTTGTATTTCAAAGTACATTTTAGGTCTGTGGCTATTCATTCATTTTGCCTTTCATCTTCTCATAGCTCACAAAGGGTGTGTAGTATTCCAGTTGTGTGATTATTTGATATTATGTGACAAGGGACACAAATATTAAGAGATTAACTTGATTCTTATATGAGAGGGAGACTCACAAGATGACCATAGAGATGACCTCATAGTGTAAGATCCCCAAATTAGTAAGTAATGAGGATCATGCTAGTCAATTCTTCCTGAGAGCAAAGAGAAATGCTTCTTTTTCTTTCCAAAATGTGTTCTTTAAAGGCAAGTAAGGATGTCAGAATCTTGCTTCCATCGTGATGATGGGTTTTGGGGCCTAATGATCCAAATATGTTATATATGAACATGGTTAAAATTTTGTAGCATGACTGGAAAAGTCAGAAAATTTGGTTGAAAAAAAAGTCTGTCTGACCATTTTGGACCCCTAAGTCAGTCATTTAATGTTTTTTTTATTTGTGATTTTAAGTGTAGCAAAGTACCATAACTATTGTTTGAATGATAAACTTATTGTACATAATATACTCTGAAGAATATAGATCCAATTATAAGACATAAAATTACCCGTTTGCATTTCAAATAATATTTAACTCCTCATAAATGATCATAAGTCTTTTTGTGGCCCAAACTCTTAGATATAGAAGGAGAACAAAGCTATCTTGTACCTCCCAATATGTTAAGAATTAGTGACGTGTTATGAATATAAATGGGAGTCACAGTGATGTGAATAGTTTAGCTGTTCAGTTCTCAAAAACTGAAAAGAACTGTGAGGAGCTAGAACAACAAAACTCATATATTCATTGCCTAACACCAGAAAAGGTAGCTATGAAATTTAGTTTTCTTTATATTCAAAACAGGGGGGATTGCTATCTATTTTCTATTCTAAAATCTGACCCTCCTGCCTGGACAAAGGGTATCTGTGACATACAAGTGACCATTTGTTTTAGATTTAAGTAGATGGATACTTTCTTTTCTTTTCTCTTTATAACCAGGGTCCCAGACATTATGGGAAGTTTCTTTGAAGTTTTATGCTAAGTACTTTCTGCTAAAGCTCTTATTTTTTCTCTGCCTTACTTACTGACTTTCCATTATGATAAGTCACTGAAATCTCACAGGCTTATTCTTAAACAAAAAAAAAAGTCATTCTCTTCTTTTTTATTTTATTTTTCCTTCTATGAAGTTTTGATGACTTAGATGTCTCAGGCCGGACATGCTCTTTGTAGTGTTACCAATAGAGTAAGTTTTCACCTGTTAAACATGATTGTCCCTCCAAAGTATATCATCACGAATCATGTGGCCACTGTGAAATGTTAAATACTAGTAACATGAAAGTGAAAGAAATCAAACTATTTTGAATGTGTCACGATCTTACTTTTATACCTTATCACTGGATCCATAAATTTCATTGCTTACTTTTTAAAAATGTGCGAACTGTGATATATCCCATGTGACTATTATCCAATGATACTCTTTCCTTATATAAAAATTTAACCTGAGTTTTACTTTTCTGTTTGTGTTTCCTTCAAAAGTGCATATTTCGTATTCCATTATCTTCTAATAGAAAATTTTGGATCACTTTTATTAGGGATGAATCACTGAATTTAGAGTGTACATGTCGAATATAGAAAGTACAGGACTTTCCACTGAAATTCTGAAACCAAGAAATCAAAATTTGCAATTTTATTCGTATTATATAAAACAACATTCGCAAAAAATCATGAAATCAGATTTTCTATGTTAAATGAAATTGTACAATGCCTTCCTATAATGGTCAAATAATAAGATTTTAAAAACATAATTTAAGTATCTAATAGTTATTAGTACAATTATAATTTATTTTCTAAAAGATCCATCTATAATTAGACATAAACTATTAGAAAATTAAAAAAAAACACATTTTATCTTCTAAATATTAAGATGGTATAAACAATATATTCTACATAATTTGATACAAAGAAACATTTTGCAGGTTTTCCTAAATTCTCTTAGAACTGTTGAAGAGATAGTTATTTCTATGAAGTTTGGTTTCTCAATGAGTTTCTCAAAGTTAAATGTGACACACAAAACTCTTGCAGGGTCCTTTTGGTAGAAATTGTACTTTATTATTTTTATATCTTTGAAAAAAAAGGATGTTCAATACGTTCTTGATGTAGGCCTCAACGCTGTATAGTTTCTGGATGCCCCAGGAGAAATGCAGTGATCTTTATTTTTTCTACTACAGTTGCTTCTTGCTTGCGAAAGGACATCAATTTCTGTAATAAAAGCACATACAGATCTCATATTAGTGTAAATATGTTTGCCTGCATATTTCTACTTGTACTGATCTATCTGTTCTAGAGTCCTTTAAAAAGAATATAGTGGAAAATACATCAGTATTTTAAACATTTCTTTTTCTAACAGTAAACTACTATTCTGAATAATAAAATAACAATACAACTGTTTCATTAAGTAGAAACCAAATAAATCATAGGTCTAATGTAGTTTCTGAAAGATAATTGTTGGAAAATGTCACGGTATCATTGTTGGTTCTTGAATGACCATATTAAAAAATACCCTAAGTAAATAAATGTAATTTTATATGGATGATATGCATGTCGTTAATTAGTGCATTTCAAAATTCTGCAATTATTATTTTGTATTCCAGACATTTCACTAGGCCCTGTGAAGTGAAAGGTATTTGACAATATTTCAGTCTTACAGTGATTTCTAGTCTTTTGGCAAAAACATACAAGTCAACTTATACTTGTGTGATTTGAAAAATAAAAGACACGTAATGCTTTGTGATAGACCAGCGAAAGAGTTGAGCTGAACCCCAAAGAGCCAGCAGGATTTACATAAGCAATGGGAAATCCTGTCATTCCAAATGATTTCTGTGCTTGTATGATGTATTAAAAGTGGTAGAAATGGTACCAGAGAGCAACGCTGAGATTGTAGCAGATGGACAATGGTGGGAAAGCAATGGCAGAGGACTCTGCAAGCCACATTGCTTAAATACCCCTCTACAGGGTGTAGGAAAGGTAGAAAGGCTTAAAGAAGATGCAGTAAATGATAAACCTTGTTATTTAGAGAAATCACCCTAAAAGTAACAAGTAAGACAGGAGTCAAAGAAGGCCAGAGACCGCAGGCCAGAGCCAGCAAAGAGATATGATGGCCCGACCCATGGCTCAGGCACTTTCGTCGGGAAAACCGGAGAGATTTACAAGGAATTTAGAACATCAGGACTTGTTTACCAACGTGAATGATTGATGGGAATTATGCTCAAAGGTGAGAAATTTAAGATTTCCAGATTTCTGGAGTTTACTAATGAGTCACTGGTTTAGCCATTAGCTCAGTCTAGGGAATTTTGTGGAAAAAAAAAAGATTGAATGAGGGCTTAGGTGGCATTGCGAGGAACAAGCTTAGTCTAGGACAGGTTTAATGTTCTACAAGGTAGTATTTAAACTTATGTGTGAATACTGAAAATACAAGAACTAAAGCACACGAGCTCTGAAAAGAATCGAAACCAAGTAGTTCTTGGCTTCAGAAATGGTACTCTCAGAGAAAGAACAATATAAGCACCCGTGTACCTTGACGACAAGGCAGAACGTACTTGTAAGCATCAACTAGGGACAAAAGAGTGCTTTGGTTTCCCAAAGAGCTAGCTTCCTTCTGACAGGAGCGATCTGACCAGGAAGGGCTGTGCGAGTGTCCTTGCATAGATTGTGGCAAAAAAGGGAGTGTAGGACACAAAGGCAAATCATACCCACGTACGGGGGCGGGAAGCATGAAGTATGTGTGTAATTTCCAGGCCTTCATTCTGACTACAAATTAAGGTTTAAAATGACTACTGAGCGATGACCCTGAAGTAAGACTTGGGACCAAATTCTGATGAGCGCTGAGTACCAGGCACTGTAGTTTGTTTAGTTGGCAACTACATTGGGGATTGAACTATAAGCTTAACTATGGTTCTAAGGGTAAAATGACCATAGCAAAGTTTTGCTTGAAGAAAATTAATGAGGTAAAAATATATGGCAAACACTGAGGAAATAGAAAAGGGCTTTGAAGAATCCTGTTTAGAAGCTCATTATAAAAGTACTTGAAGAGAAATTGGAAGTCATGCATGACAATAGAAAAGAATAAAAGAATAGATAGAATTTGATATTATTTTAAAATTAAGGATAGAAGGAAGGAGTGAGCCAATACTTTTTCTTAAAATTTGAGTTAAGAACTTTTTGGGCATATTATTAAAGCTGGTAATGGCTTTGTAGACATGGGAACACCCCATGTGACTGTGAGTTTGGAAAAAATCAGTAAGTCTGGGTTACTAGAGCAGATGATTCATCTGGCAATAAATAATCACTGAAAACATGTGAAACCAGAAAAGACAAAGACTAAATGAAAATGATGTCACTATCTTCAAGTGCATGAATTTATTAAAAATTGTGGATGTGGAGCAAAGATTAAAAATTGGCATGCTGTTTTCTCTTTATTTAGCCAGAATAATGCTACACAAGAATCTTTTTCGCTCTAGTGTTGTGGACGTATGAGATTCTATGAGTCCTAGAATTTTCTTGACACCCTAGGAAGTGAAGAGATAGAGGTGTCATGCATGAATTTAGCTTAATTTATTTGTATGTAAAGGGCACGAGTCAGTGGGAGAAAGATTGTGAAGAAGGGGCAGGATGAGGGGTAAAGCCAAGGTGAGGCAACCAGTCGGTCCACAGCTGCCATGAGAAAAGGACAGACAGAGGAAGAAGAGAACAGATTTGAGGAAGGGCATCTAAACGGGGCTCAAACTGAGCAATGAACAGGTGAGGTTCCTCTTCTGAGAAGAAGGGAGGTGGAGACGGAGCGGCGACGTTTGGCCTTCTGCTACTGCTGCCTTCAGAAGTGAAGTCCACAAGAAAAGCCGCGCTGACTGTGCCCAACAGCCGCGAGGACGCAGACTGCTTTGTGTCTGCCCTGCCAGCCTCTCTGTGTGACTTACTTGAGCAGACAGTGGTAATTCTGCATGTTCCCGCGGATACTCTGTTTCTGATGAGTGCGGGGATAGAGGAACATATTTTTCTGCTGTTGTCTTTGGTGAGGGCTGAAGAGCTCAGTGACCTGCTGGCCTGTTCCGTGTGGCCTCGAAGGGAGATGATATTTCTTTGATCAATTGCACTTCCTGTAGAGAAACTGGTATACGTACATTCTTAGGGAGGATTTTCTTCGACACAGCTGAGCATTGGCTTAGCCCAAATTACCATGCCCAATGGTTTCTTTGCTTTTGGTGGAAGATAAAAGGAATGCAGAATGAGAAGTCCTGAGCCAAAACTCTGCTCCGATTTTATCCAGGTTTGGAGAATCCAGAGCACAGAGAGGTATAATGGTTAAAACATTGCCTATTCTTACTTCAAAAAGAGCTCTCGCTGTTAATAGAAACCTCTAGTTTTGTTAGTAAGAAATTCATACACAGGTAGAACATGACTGTAGGATACAAGTGATATTTGTCCTTTTTTAAAAACAAGTAAAGACGATCTTCATGTGAACTCTTAGAACTCCTCTGTCACCAGTCATCTGCAAACTTCCTTTCCTTGGAGTCACAGCTGGGAAGCTGGAACAGTCAAGGGCACATAGCATGTCTTAGCGCCAGCGGATCTCCAGTAATTGGACTTCAGAACCATGCGGGGTCCTTGGTTCTTGAAAACCAAGCTGAGACGTGTGCAGGGTTTAACAACAAAGTAATATTTCCTGGCCAAGCTTGAAATCTCAAAATGTAGACAACATACACTCTGGACCCATTCCACCTGCTTTCAAAAGCTGCCAAGTGTTTACTTTCTTCTCATTTTGTCCCGTGTTGTGTTTTCACTCATAACACATATTTTGCACCAAAAATAATTTAGTGGCTGAGTGGAAACAGAGTCATAAATGAAGAGAAAATAGAGAAACGGCTGGCTGGTAGAGAAGCCCATGATTAATAAATTGTGCACCACGTGACTTGGCAGCTCTTTGATTCACCAGCAGAGTCCCCTCCCTTGTAAATTCTAGTTGGCTTTCCCATACATTATTATGTGGATTCTTTATAACCACTTCCCTTTCTGATTTTCCAGAGACAGGGTATAAAGTTTCCCTAAACGCCAATAAAATGTGAAATCTTATCCCCCTTTCTAGACTGCCTTTGTGCAGTCATCTTCTAAAATAAGACAGCGAAGGTCTTAAACATTGCTCGTGCTATTTTTATATCCATTCAACAGTTGCCCTTCTTCAATAATATTGCAACTTTAATTCCAACAACACTACTGAAATTATGAGGATGAATATTGAAAGACATTTTATCTTTTTTTACCTTTAAAATCACATGAGTATCTCGTACCACTGTGGGAAAAAAACCCCACGTCTTTCAATTACTACGGGTTATAAACTAATTTCTCCACCCAAGCAAAATCTAGAGATGAATGCAGTTAAAACAAATACAATGACTACAAGCCCTTTAATAATCTTAACTTGCTGACATCTTCCTGAAGTGACATGAAAACACTGAGGCTGAAAAGTTGATTTTGTTTACATAATCAGAGAATGTTCATCTTGTGAGGAGGCAGTAAGTTCAAACATGATTATTAATTGTGATACATTAAATAAAAATGATGCTTTGCTATTCGACCCTGAATCATTTGTTGACAAGCCCGAAAGGGGAGGCTTCCATTCTGAGCAGTGGAGAGTGCGAGGTTATAAATAGTTTTCATCACGTACAATGTCTTTTGAGAGCAGTTTAATTTTCTTTTTCTCTTTCTTTCATTTATTTATTTTTAGCATAGAACTTTGGCAGGGAAAAGCCTAAAATATATACATAGCATTACATCACTTGTATTAAATCATTTTGTGCTTTGAGGGCCTTCTACATTCAGAGAGTAGAAATTAGAATGGAAATATAAACTGTTCAATATGTCCAAAGGCCTCAGAATCCATACTCCCTCTGTAGTAGCAGAAAAAAAGTTCATGGCATATTTGTATCAGACCTGCAGGACAGAAGCCTTAGATATTTGAAAGTTGTCTTGGAAGGAAATTGGACGAACAGGATTTACAAAAGAAGTTTAGTAAGTTTTGGAATATAGCTTTCTTGAATTTTGAGTTTTCTCTCAACAAAATGTTAGTAGTGTAGATGATATTTTGAAGTCTCTAATGTCTTTTTTCTTGTACTTTTGAATATATATCTTTCCTGATTTTTAGACTTAGAGATTTCACTGCTTCTGACTTTTGGACTTAGGTTTTAGAGTGATGTGTTAAATAGAAACGTTTCTAAAGAGAGAGGTTAATACTTGTAGATGTGTTTTATCAAGACCATGCAGTTTTTTAAGTGAAAGTAATATTTTCAAGTTAGGATATTTACACAATAGTGGATCTCTGCCTATTGGTTAAAAAAATGTGGAGGTCTGTCTATATTGTACCGAGATTCTTAAATGTCACTGATTGCTTGAGCTGAGTTTTGGGAGTTGGTGTCATGTGAGTGATCTGATTTCACTTTACTACTGGCCCTGTTAGCATCTCTGTGTGGCTTCTTACCTCCTAGCCTTTTACCCTGCATTGGAGACTGCTGCACCTGAAGGATCAACTTCTGCTTCGACCCTGTGCCTGAGCCCCACACCCTGATCACACTGAACCTGTATCTTCTGCCTCGGCTTTCATTATAGCTTTTTGTAAGGTTTCTCCATTTCAACCACAGCTACAACTCTGCATTGCACTTGCTGATTTCTTTTCTTCTGTATGATATTTTAGGATTTGCTTCTCCTGCCTCTTCTCAGCCTACCCATACAGACAGAGCAAAAGATTTAAGTCAGACAAGACCACAGACATTTCTTTGCGATGCCACTATAGATAAGGCATTGGGTTGGGCATTGCTAGGATTCATTATTATGAGGAAATCACAAAATCTTTGGGAGTATGTCACGTAAAAATTCGGCATAAGACACATAAAATAACAGGTCACTCAATGACAGAAAAGACAGACAACTTCTGTATGTAGTACACGCAGAGGCTCTGCAGAAATCTGCATGATTTGCTCACTCCCCCTCTTAGGACCAAGAATCAAAATCTTGGTTTTCTATCACGGAAGAGTAATTTTACTTATTTTTAGAATGTCATTAAAATATCTGTTACTAAAAATTTATTTATTTGTACTGAAAACAAAATCTGAATAATAATGCAATTCACATCAATTTATAATGCATAATTATACAGATGGAGAATACAGTACCCATTTATGAGGCATTAATAAAGATTAATGCCATGTACCAATAGTTCATGTTTCTTTCAGTTTCATACTCAGTGGTTCTCAAAAGTTTTTGCCTTTAAAAATTCATTAATGTTTTCTTACCTGTTCGTATACGCAAAAACGCAACATTTTTTCTTTAGTGTATCAGAATCATCTCAGGAAAGCTTATTGCTATGAGAAATATGTTCTTCTAGGACACATAAATTTTGTTTTGCTGTTTCTGGTCGCACTGTTGGGACTTGCCTCTCAACACTGCTACTAGTTAAGGGATCATGAAGGTGTCCTGCTGGTGAGCAAGTTAGTTCACCGTTAAATAAGTCCCCAGGGCTGGAGGTTAACAGGCAAAGCTTCAGTAACAACCCTGCACAAAGGATTCACATCACACCTATTAACCTAAACATTTTGCTATAGTTATCATAGAGTCGAATTTTAATTTTCACCATTCCTGCCGACTTTGTTCCCTTTATAATCCTGCAACTGAGTCACTATTGCCATGTTGAAGTTTATTCTTCCTACTGGTTATAGCAGCATTGGTCAATTAAGCTATTATTTCGTGAGAAACAGAAATAAGATTTCAAGGAACGTGTGCTTAAATAAGCTAACTAGTTCTCCTGTGTCTTTCTTTTTATTGGCTTTCATGAATTATTCAGTTGGTGAAAATGAAATGGCACCTAGCAAAAAATTATTGCAAAAAAAACTATGTGGCAATTTCTGTATGTCAGCCAAGCTGGTGATTAATAAATGTAGGTTAATCAATTAACCTCTCAATATGGTATACGGTAGGGGTCAATAAAGGCCATCTATTTATTCTTCTGCCATTGCTGAGGTGAAGGAGTAAGGACCCATTGATGGAAATTGGGAGGCTTAAAGTCCTTCATGGTCATGTTTACATACTGTACAGTAAAAACTGTTCATAGTTATATTTAATAATATATTACTTATAATTAGTATTATATAATCATTCCCAGTTCAGAAGACATCAGAGGACTGGGAGTTTAGCTCAGTGGTACAGAGCTTGCCCAGCATGAAGCATGCCCTGAGTTCTATTCACAGCATCACAAAAAAACCCCAAACGAAATCAAAACAACTGACAACTCCCCCCCCCCCCCCCCCCCCAACACAATACGCAACACTTTTCCAAAGAAAAGAGTAGAAAAAGGCTTATGGAGGCCGAGAAGAACACTTTTCCAGGCCAACACTGAAATCTTAACCGAGCCTTAATTTAATGTGTTTGGTCCTTGTCAGTCTGTTGCTTAGCCTCAAAATCATTCTCCCCTTCTCCATGTGCTCTGCTCACCTGGCACCCTGACAGATCCTCCAAATTTATGCCATGTGTGCAAAACAAGCATTCAAATTCAAGAGATTTTTTTTCCAGAACTTTAGGAATGTATCAGAAAAATAGCTGAAACTTAATGTTACCTAGGATAAGTATGGTGAAATGGAAATGAAATGTGTATGTTTAATGAAATTATTTATACCAAAAATAATTTATTTTGTGGTCTTTTTCCCAAAAGGAGTGTGTATGAGCCCCCTGAAGTCAACAACTCAGTGTAATCCTGAAATTCTTAAAATTTGATGGGGTTCCTAAAATAGGAATATATTAATTTTGATGGCAGCTTACCTCTTCTCATACTATTTTATTTATAGAAATGTTGTTTAAAAGCACCCAAAAAAGAAAATTTTAAGAAAAGCATTTTGTATTGAATTGTATTGATTAGACTTCTCTTTTTTCAACACTTTCATTCCAAACTTTCAGGTTTTTCTAAATATTCATTTGCAAAAGGAGCATCTCCATTTTAGATGTAATTGTTAAAAATTGTGAAATTGTTGAATAAAATGCTCAACCGTACAAACGTATCAGTACAGTAAAAAGTATACTGCTGATAAGATTTTCTGATTCAAATGCTTATACACTGTTTTGTCAGAACAAAAATCACAACAAAAATGAAAGAAATAAATTCTAATTTGGGGTCAGAACCCTGTGCAAAGCAGCCTCACTGATAATTACAAATTAGGCACAATTGTGGTTAGTGTAATGAAAAGGCTCCAAAGTGTGCCATGCCAATGATAAGGGACCTAAATCTAAGGACAGACAGGCTTTGATTACAGTGATTACATCATGGTCATTAGAATTTCAAGTAACTAGCCCAAACACAGACATCATATCTTCATTTGATAGCTATGGTCTAGTAAATAGTGGGAAAGGATGTTATGTATGGATTAAGCTTGATGAAATAAAAACAGACATTCTTTTTGAACCTGTCTGGCAAAGAAAACGAAAACTTCAGAATCAGGCAGTAAAGCTAATTTTAAAGTTCAGGCTCTTTCATTCTGGAGGGGATCTGTGTAGTGTTTTTGGCTATTCTTTTTATATATATATATATAGGGAAGCCACTACAACTACTAACTAGGCACGATTCCTTTTGAATGCAAGCTCTAGGCATGTGAGGTGTTTGAGACCTTTTTGGAACATACAATGAATATTTTCAGATTTTTCAAGCCTAATGAGGTGCTAGCGATGATTGGAATATTTATTTTCTCATCAAATATAGTACAATTAAACTTCAGGCATGAGTTTTAACTCCCCAAATGTCAATCCTTGAAGGGTCTTCGGGGTCCTACCGTGCTCTGTGTGGAGAAGGTTCACGCTGAGAAGACAAATCCTTTGCTCAGGGGAAAGGGACGTGTTGGGTTTCAGTCAGAGCTCTGTACGTGAAAGCAAGCCCACTGGCCTCTGACCCCGAACCCCACTTCATATCACTACCTGTGGGAACACAGCCTGAGGAATTGTGTTGAGCGAGATTAGAGGGGTGAGTCAAAGAAAAACAAGCCTAGCACAAAGCCCAGCATGGTGGAGTTTCTCTCTATTACCTGTCTCATGGCTAGAAGATAGAGGTTGGCGTAGGAATATATAGTTTCTTAAAGATTCTATGTTAAGAATTTGTATGAAGACAAAAAAGCAGAAAAACAGATAAGTCAACCCTCAATGTCTGAATTTTGCAAAACATTTCATGTAAGGAAAGACCAAATCACCATGTTACAGCTTCATCAGCGTCGTCACAAAGCATTTATTGAGTGTCTGGACTCACTGAGCACCAATGAAACTACTAAGTTTAAAGTACTTAAGAAAAGAAACTAAATCTTAATGTAAACACAGCTCAAGTAATGTGAATTGATATCAGCTCCTTAAATTGTACCTTAAAGAAACCCATTTGGTTGTTTAAAGAAAAACTATATGGAGACTCTATGTGAAGCTCAGTTGTTTTATCACTTTGGCAAATAAGTGGTTTTATTTTCTACTTTACTGACATTTCAAATAGTGAGAGGGACTCACAAAAGTTTCACAGCAATTTTCAGGTAAGGTTTTAGTATCACAAAGAACAAAACATGGGTTAAGTTAATCTTCCAAAATGCACTTTCTTGAGTCACTTGGTCTTGAAATAAAAGGCACTGAAACTTATAAAGTTTTATAGTACCTGTTGTCCTAGCATCTGCAACAGCATTTGCCAAGGAATTTGCTGCATAGCCTAGGAAACATGTAGATATAATGCTATTGTCTAGGACCTTTAAAATCCATTAGGATACTGAAGACCTGAAGGCCTGATCTATTCCGCTAAAAAGCCTGGAAGGTGGTCATGTCCGTAAGTATATGTAGAAGCACCAGGGAGCAAGTGTACCCCTCATTTCAGGACCGCAAGACCCCACAAGTTTTGTTTTGTTTTGTTTTGGGCTGGGACCAGAAGAAGAATTACGGCAAATTTTTGTAAGTGATTCTAATGTTCAACCTCCTAGAAATCTCTGCACTCTGGGTCCTCTTATTTTGCCTATTCATTCTTAGAGCCATGCCAAGGGAGCTACGGAGAAGTAAAGTACTATACATAACATTCAACTAGTCCTATAGAGCTTCAGAGATGTTGGCATTTCCCAGCACCTTGAAGGTAGCCTTCACTAAGTCGTCCTAGGGTGGATGAATCCCCGGATCTTGGGACATGTGTTGGGAAGAAAGTTCAGTGGGCAAGGAGCTCAACATAGGCAGGTGATGGATAACTTAAAAATGAAAGCTGTCTGTACCAGTGTGGAAATTTTACTCATTCTTCTGAACAATGAGGTTAAGCAAGGGAAAAAAGTACTTGAAAAGGAAGACTGAGGTGGCAAAAGTCAACCAGAGTTCTAGGTCACTGGGGGCTCTGGTAAAAATACTCAAAATATGAATGACTCATGTGCATCCACTCACTGTTTTAGAGGCATCATACACAGTGCCATGGGGACTTCTCATAATAATTGCTGACAAGCACTACTATTTAATTATTTGTAAGAATTTAGATATTTGGGGGTATTAGCTTATCTAAGGAATCTACCTGCTAATGATAGAATCAGTTTTGAGCTCTCTCCTTGTAATAAGTGCAAGGCGCAGCATTTTTTTCTCCCCTTTACTTCATGTTTTAGATTTATTTCAACCCTTCAATTTTTTGTAATCCAGATTGGAGAACCTATTAATAATTGAAAAGTTTTGATACCTTTGGTATTGTTTATGGTTAGTGAGAGCTTCTTCCTCTCACTTTTTATGTTTATACTTTCAAATGCTCATTTCCTTTTCTTGACAGTAGTGTAAATTTTTCTGGATATTCCCTAACATATAGTGCTAATATTTGGCAATACGTTTTCCAGTTTTGTGACAGTAGTTTGGGGTAGCTTCAACAAAACATATGTAAACAGTGTTTACCTTTATTATCTAGTGACTATTTTCAACAATTTCAGTGCTAATATGAGATTCTAAGAGTTCGTGATTCTGGGAAAACATATTGATAGAATTTCACTTTTGGTTACAACTTAACACCAGGTAAATTCTAAATGTTTTATTTTATTAAAAATATAAAAACGTAAATGTATCTGTACTTTTAACCAAAAATTGAGTATGAATTGTAGAGTTTATGAATCTAAAGCCTACTCCATGAAGATGAGAAACTGATATTTCATGTTTCTCTAGTAGTTTTAACTTTTTTGTAATATGTTAGCATTTGATTTTAGAGAAGATTTATGAAATTAAAAGTTGCGTATCTATCTATCTGTATCTACTGTTTTCCTTTTTGCTGTGGAAAGTAGCATTAATTTCAACAAATTAATATGAGTTCATTAATCCCTTTCTAGTTACTGAATGCTCCTCCAAGAGGAAGACTCTAAAATCTGGGTTTTGATCTTAATATACATGAAGTACAGAAAGAGAATCCTAAGACAGTGCTAAGTCAACAAATGTTTAAATAAGAGGCAGACACTTTCAGTCCAAGACAGGAAGGAAGTAGAAAATGAAACTTGGTGAAATGCCTGTAAAAGCACTGGCGTGTTAACTGGAGGCTCAACAGAAAGGTATTATTTAAAGCAAGGTGGCAACAGCTTGTCATACATAATTATGCAAAGAATGGAAGTGAGCATGTGTCGTGGCTAGCAGGAGTGACTTGCTCATTTTAGAGAAGTGATACTGGAAACAGAAAGTAAGCCAAGCATATATATATATATATATATTTTTTTTTTCCCAACGTTTTAGACTTAGAACCACTACCCACAACTTAGAGGAGGAGAGGATTAGTTTGGCTCATGGTTTTAAAGGTTTCAGTTCACAGTGGTGATACTAGAAACAGATACTGCTCTAGATAGAAACATCAAGGTGGGGGGATGCTGATCCATACATGGCATCCCAAAACCAGAAAGCAGAAGAACCAGAGAGGAACTAGTCCGAGACCAGATACAGCCCCGGGGTCATGCCCCCTAGAGCTACTTCCTCCAGCACACCTCACGTCCTCGTAGCTTATGAGTTACACACTGATGAGGTTAATGCTCTCACAATCTGCCACAGTTACGTTCTCGTCATTGAGACAGAATACCTGACACCTATAACTTTAGAGAGGAAAGATCTATTTTTGGCTCACAGTTTCAGAAAGCCACAGTGAGTGGGTGGCTTAAAATGATGAAAAGAGATGGCGGGGCTAGAGCTGGAGACAGAGGTCCTCACAGCAAGACAGGGCACAGCCAAGTCTGGGAGGAGCAATGGAAGCAGAACGTGGCCCTCCCAGTGAATCTCCCAAATGCCCAACATCCTCCCTTTCCAGCCAGGCCCCACTTCCCAAGAGTACTCACTATCCGTAGGTACCTGAGGCTTTGGGAGGACATTCTAGATCCAAACCACAACACAATCGAATCATCTCTCTAGGAGTCTCCTAATGTTAATCTCTTAATTGAAACTAACTGGCACATAGCTTTAAAAATTCTCATTATCATTGAAAATCAGAAGAAACCTCTAAGGGCAAAAGCCCACATGATAGAATATCTGAATCCTGAGAATGTAAATAATAGCAAGTTAAATATGACTCCGAAAAGTTTTTGTAGCAGTGGTACATGTTGAATGTGAGGTGGTTAGTGAGTAAATATTGAAATTCAGTGTTGGACATAGCTATACAGTAAATTGCAAAAAGTCTCAGACACGGTTGGACCTGTGGAACTAGAGAGGTCTGGTCTGGAAGTGTAGATTTAGCAGCAGGCAAACTGCATCACAGTTTATTAGGATCCTTTTATGATCTGGCTGACCTCAGGCAAGTTTTCTAAGTTTTCTCTGAAATAAAGAGCCATCTTTCAGAAATTTTATGACCAACGCTCTGTAGGTAAAATTAAAATGTTAATTATCCTAAAAATAATTATCAAAAACGTATCATGGTATCTCTGTTGCTATTTACCTCCTAGTGCATGGTTTTTCATGGAATAACATCTGGAATACCATCTCAAGCCAGTACAAGTATAAATTTTTTTCTTTCTTCCTTTGATTTTTATTTCATTTATTTATTTATTTTGTAAGGAATGCTCTAAAGTGACTGCTTCGGCCCAGTGCATATGAAGCCACCTAGTTCTGGCATGGATCTGTTCTAAGTCAGGTGGCTGACAGAGCAAAGCAGGCCCTCATACGTGTTACTTTGTACATTCCCAGATTCGTTTTTCTTCCACACTATATATAACATTTACGCCAGGAAGACACGATTAATGTGAAACCCTTACTTTTGCAAAAGCTGCCTGGAAAATGAGTAATGAGAACGGGTGGTTTCTGGGTAGCCGGAATATGGCCGTCAGAGTGATAGCTGATGAAATGCGAAGATTCAGATTAATGGAGGAGAGATTGCTGGGGTCTGGAAACGCAAGATAACTCGGCACTCCGGGTTGCGTCTGGAAGCAAACTACACAGAGAAATGTTTTCCTTGAGCCTGTGAATAAAAGAACTTCAGTCCCTGTGACTGCCCATCTGGGATGTTTCACCAGCACCAAATTCATTAGCAATGATTAGTCCTCTCCAAACCCTCGCTCCAAATAAGTAAATAAGTGGAGAGTTTGGGCTGTAAAAGATCAAGGGACAATGTCTCTATTTGGAGATGTTCTTAAGTTATCCTGATTGGCCAAAACCTAAACAAGCATTAAAGAAAGAGCTACGTGACGAAAAGATGAATTTTCCCCAAACATCTCCCAAGTTATGTTTTAGTTAAGATTGAAAAAGGAATGTAGTCGGAGTAACTCACATACATTCACAATTTCTCATATGGATTTAGATTAAAAATGACATTGTAAAATCCTTTTGCCTCTTCATTTCCACAGTGCTAGAGAAAAATCTCTTTGTGGTCTGCTTTCTCAGAATTTACAGAACAAGTTTTTCTTTCTTTTTTTCTTTCTTTCTTTCTTTCTTTCTTTCTTTCTTTCTTTCTTTTGTTTTTTAGCTTATCCCTTTTGTGTGCAACGTTAGGTTAAAAGACATGTTCAATGCTGAGTCATTGTGTGGTTGGTCGGGTGGACCATCCGACATTATATTGTTGAATGTTATGACGCTAATAAGATTTCTAAAGGATTTAGTAACTCTTTTCAGCATTTTTATTCTGGCAGAGTCAACTATAGATTTAAGAATAAGCAGAGAGAAAATGGACATAAGAATAAATGTTCCCCAAGGCAGTTTCTAAATCACTCAGTTCTCGGAAGTTGCTATTTTGAAAACTTCTTTTGAAGACCACGTCATAACGTGGCATGTGGAGACTGGAACCAGGATTTACAAAAGCGTTAGAACACGTATTTTGATTTTCTGTTTAAATACATGTAACATAAATTGAGTACTAGACAAAAGTGATACAAAAATTTGTTCCTGTATACTGACACAGATACTAGAGTATATTATTTTTAATATTAGATTTAATGTATTAGTTAAGAGGATAACATAAGTTATTTTATGAAGTCCCCAGTAGGGAGCCATTTCCCTTGTTAAGTATGTTCTCATTCAACCCCTGGTAAATCCTTGTTATTATTATTTTATTGAGACAACATTTGTACACCTATGCTAGAATGTTACATTATGATAATTTGATGCATGTATACATCATGCAAAAATGAAATCAGTGATAATAAACGTGTTCATCTTTTCAGACACTAATCATTTTTAATGTATTGGGAATTCTGTCTCCTTTTCCTGTTACTATGAAATACAGAGCGAGCTAACCTACTGCTACCATGTTGTGCTGTAGGAAACCGGAGGAATTCTTCTTTCTAGCTGGTGTCTGTCATCTAGCTTTTTTCAGTTCCCATGTTTGCTGAGCTCTCCTGGCTCTCTAGTGACTGCTGTTTTATTTTGTTCTTCTATGAGATCAACTTAGTTTCCACAGATGGGTGAGAACATACGAAATTCATTTTTCTGTTTCTGGCTAGGTCACTTAACATACAGACCTCCACGTCTAATCCATGTTGCTACAGAGGACAGGGACTCTGCATAGTATTTCATTGTGTATGTACACCATATTTTCTTTATCAAGTAGTAAGATTGTTACATTATATGGGGGTTCAAACTTTCATTTTTAAAGGAACTGCTGTGTTGTTTCCCACAATGGCTATATGAATTTACTTTCCTGCCAACACAGAGTAATTCACCCTTTCTCTACATCCTCACCAGTACTTGGTATATATTTTTTTAGTGTTACTGAGCATATTTCATAGACTTGTTAACAATTTGTGTGTCTTCTTATTAGTTACTGTTGTTTCTCTTAAGTGGCTTTCCAGTTTGTTTTCAGAATTCATTATTTTTGCTGAGTCATAGTGATAACTACTATTAGGTTAAAAACTAATTATCTTTCTCATCCGTAGCAATTTTATCACGTAAGTGCTGTGGTCATGTAATAGTAGCATAACCATCTTTGAATGGGCTGCTAGAAAAGTCTAAGCCGAATTCATGGCTAGCTTCTAAGATTAGAGCATTTATTCTATGCTTTCCATTATGAAAACTTGCATAGTTGATTTCCTTATGCTCTGTTAGCTTTATTTATTTACTTACTCATTTATTTATTTATTTAGGAATACCCATTTTGTAACAAAATTTCTGTGTGGAACTGAGTATTTAATATCATACACAAACACTTCAAGGCTGCTAACAATATTTACCACACAGAGAGCTTGCATATTAAGAGATATTTTGCAATGAGTCACAAAGCTTTTTGCCTTTCCATTCTTACCTTTCATTTCTTTCTTTCTTTCTTTCTTTCTTTCTTCCTTCTTTCTTTCTTTCTTTTCTAGTTTGTCCATGTTCTTAAGTGCAATATTTTCAATATTTTAGAAAATACATTTTTAAAAGAGGACATATGCAAAGCCTCAGTTTGCTTTTAAACTTACAAAGGTAGAAACTCTTTTTATGTCCATCTTGCTGATGAGAAAAATGAAGTTTGAAACACTCAGCAACGGGTACAAAATAGTATTGTAGCTGGCGGGACTCTAATTAAAACTGGGGATGCCATCTGCTTGTAAAAAATACACCACTCAGGAAGTAAATAATTTTCCTATGTAGTGCAAAGCTGTGCTGTTGGTGACCTACAACTTCCGTCCATTCTGCTGCTGAGTGACTCGTTTTCTGCCTCTAGAAATGACTTCATCCCTGTTGTTGCTTATCTTTTCTCAATTTGCTAAAGTCTATCAGAAAAGTGCATGTGTGCTCACAAGGGCATGCACATACACTGGCGAAGTGAGGATTTCATCAAAATGATTTTCTTCAAAGATCTGAGGGATGGTGGATATGGTTGAATATAATCTCTTTGCTCTGGGGATTTTTCCTTTATAGATCTAGGGCAAAAAGTATATGATGTCAAAAATAAGCATTTGAGCTTATATCATTGCTAAGTCTAATGACTGAGGAGTTGGGCTTGTTGATGGAGTTAGGTGGTCAGGGCGCACTCATGAATACCTTTACATTGGTTTGGTCTGTCTGATGGTTTTAACAGATTGGAATTTTAAGTGTTTGCTTTCTAGATAATTTCTAAATGTCTAGAATTGGAACTAAAAGTAAATTTTTAGTGGTGAAACATGTATTTCCTTGATGAAATACTTATTTAGTAGTTGTAAAATAGTAGCAAAATTAATTTGTAAAACACTGTGACAAAGTGTATGGTAATTTTTATTTTTTCTCTCTCTTTGTAAGGCACCTCTCTTTCTGTTCATTATCTTTCTTCATTGAAGGAATTATCTGTTGCCTGAAGTGCTGATCACCCAAAGCTCTATTTGAAGTCCGTGGAATCTCTCAGCCTCTTCTTTGGTTATGTGTGGTTGGTTAAGTATTACAAATAGGTAATTCATCTTTGAAATGGGAACAAGTTTTATAACTTTATCTATTAATGAAAGCCAGAAGTCTCTGAACTGTCCCACAACTTGGACCTTTAAGTGGCTTGTGACAAGCTATAAATCCCCTTTTCATCAAATGTTCTAGAGATACATTTTCCTGCCATCCGCGGTCAGTTGATAGCTTATCTCTGCAGGAGCCATGAGGCAGTTTGCAGATGTAACGTAAGGGCGAAGCGCTAGGGCTGGGAACCAAACCAAACCAAACTTTGATTTTCGTTTGGGCAATGTGGAGGCTCTACTTACACAGTTGTAAAACATCTGTGATTGAAAATATTCTATTTTGAATCTCTTAAGTAACCTGGGTTAAAGACTTGGACTAGAAGAGTTAATGACCTAAATTCTCATTCCAATAAAAAAAAACTACCTTATCCTCTTAATGATGTCACAGAACTTCTGAGAGGCAGTACTTTTCATTGTTAGAAAAGCGCTCGCATTCTACTGTGTCTTCCCACCCCTGCTCAATGAATATCCCTCCACCCGTTCCCTAAGCTTTGCGATGAGAAGAAAATCCAGTACTCTCTCTCCTGGTCTGAGTGCTTGCCAGTTGGATCTAAATTCAGAAATGAAGATTTAACTTGCTTAAAAATACTAGACAAGGTTTAGCATATAAAATTGCATTTTGTCATTTTGAGAGCTTTATAAAATCATCATATGTGTTTCATAGGTATTGGTTAGATTTTTTTCTATAGATGTTTTTTATATCTTATAGCCTACTTTTAAAATAATTCAGTTATAGAGTTAAAATTACAAGGCCAGTGGTTTAATATAAAAGTATTCACTTTAAAAAGATTAAAAGTAATAACAAGTTCCGCATCTGTATGTGAGAACAAGAAAATAGGTGGATTTAAAAAAATCTGTTACCTACAATGAATTTAGTGTTATTTGTGAAGGAATTTGAGAACAAAATAGCTTCTGGGAAGCTGTAGTTTTATTTTAATAAATGTATTGGTTGATCATGTCCTATTTAAGCAAAAACATGTTATTCCTAAGTGAAATACTTCAAGAAGGAAAAGTTGAGCTTAATGATATTAATTTTCGGAGTTTGTTTCCATCATATTCAGAATTTATAACTGAACCGTCAAACCCGTGATTTTAAAAGCACATAGCGATTACATCCCTTCTACGTACATCACCCTACTCTCTTATTCACCTCTGACAAAGTCAGCTAATGCTACGCTGTGACATTTGCTTAGAACTTTAATTTCTAAATCGGTTTATTGTAGTATGTCTGCTAATGTTCTCCTCCCTTTGTTGAAACCCTGAGTGGAAATCAACGAACAATTCACCCAAACTTTGCCAAAAAATTATCATTTCCATCTTTTCTAAAATCTTACAACTATTTGATTTTTACCCAAGAAAGAAAACAGATTAGAACTTTTGATAACATAGGAAGAAAATGTTATTGCTGCAGCTTGAAATCTGTTAATAGGAACTTTCTTTAGGGAACAAACATTACAGCCCAACAAAAATTTAATTACAAGGAGATTTTCCACTTGTCAGAAATACTTGTGCTAACATCAGTAACAGAGTACAAGAAAGAGACGATTGTCTGGTGCCTCAAAAAGGGGAAAAGATGAAAAGAATCCCTGAGTTCCTGTCATAGACTCTCTAAAAGCACATCAATTATTTACATTTTCTTCTGGTTCACGCTAAAGAAAATATTGAGTAAAAATATTAAAGCTCATTCATTATTATCTTGCTGACTGTCAGTGTGTCACTAGGGAACTGCTGGGCTGGTGTTTAGCCTTCTGGAATGGTATCAAATTAGTTCGCTGAGTATATTATATTTCTGATGAAATGTCACAGGGACATGAAAGAAGGATCATTCGTATATTCTTTTTCTTTCGCTGCTAGTTGTAGTCAGTTCGGATGGAATGAGCTTCATAGGGTATATTAAGAGATCCAGATAAATTCATTTAGAGACTGCGTCAGGACGACAATTCGAGTCACAGGCAACAGGCTGTCTCTGGCAGACCAGGTACTTATTTCAAAAGTGCTTGTAGTTCCTTTTGCAACAGGCAACAGAAAGCTGTGCTCATGAAATGGCTAAGAATACAAAGTGAGCCCATACATCAATTTTGATATCTATTTAGCAACTCTTGGAAAGAAGGGAAGCACTTTCTAGAGCTCTATCCACGAAACTCTAATTTTTATGGCCAAAAATGTATTATGAATCCCTGGGGGGCAACCTAGCTAATACACGACATCTTTGAGGCTAAATTTGTATAATGATGAGCAGTATCTATGGGCCATATTAATGCTGCAGAGCTATTTATTAAATACTGTTATGTGCTTTGAGGACATTATGATCTAAATTCAATTGCTAATCATCACTGACTTTAGGAATTTTCTTTATTTTCATTTCCTAGCCAATTATTGATAAAATTCCAAACAAGATAGTCAGCAATATTGTTATTCTTTAATTTGAAATGGACTCATCCTTAAAAATGCTGACAGTTATCATTTTGTGGGAGAGTGATTTGAACTTTTCAAACGTAAGATTGTTCACTTATGTATTAATTTCTGCATAAATGAATCCTGGTTGAGTATAAACTGTGTGCCACTCTTTGTGGTAGAAAAGGGACGGAATTTCAAGATGATTATATTTAATGTCATATGTATTATTTTATATATTTTACATCACAACTAAAATGATTTTCTAAAAGTAATCGTGGGTGTTTGTGGCATCGCTCAGCTATAAAAGCACTTGGCCAGCAAGTGCAAGGGCTTGGATTGGATTACTCAGCACCATGTAAATCAGCCTTGGTGGCACACACCTGTAATCGCAGCACTAAAGGGGCTGAGGTAGGAGGATTGCCGTGAGTTTGAGGCTATGGAATGGTTGTACCACTCCATCTGGTCTACAGTGCAGCCGACTCTCTGGAGCTCTTGGTGTGATGTAGTGATATTATCGAGGATGATACCCCAAAGTTTCTGGGTGTCTCCTCCATGAGAAGCTATGGAAGGGTCTGGTTTGAACCCAGTGTAATAAAACCATTTTCCTGGACCAGCTTGTACTTGTCTTTTTTTTTTTAATCTTGTGCATGAAAAAAATTTTCTAACTGACCACACATCTCACTTCAATTTGTCTGATAAAGAAGTCAGCTCAATTTATGGTCTGCCTTTAATTATCTTGCAGAAATGTTCATGTTTATATCTAAGATTCTACTTCCAGCTTTTTCACAATATGAGATCCTCTTTTTCTCAATTCTCTGATTTTTCTGATTTGAAAGATGTTTTATTGTATCATATGGATTTTTTTATAAGCAATTACAAATACTTTTGGGGACAAGTTAGGGTATATATTCATTAATAAAATAAATACAGTGTGCTTGAGGACAGATATGAAGAAGTCAAGTTGTCTAACACCCTGTAGCAAAGCCAGAATGAATACCATAACAAGTGTGACTACCTTCCATTTTCTTTAAAGACTTCAAGAAACAGCTCCAGAAATACTGTGTTGAAACAAGCTCGTGCCCCTGCTCCTACCAGCACTCCCACGTTCATGCTTTCTCAGTTTCCTATAGACCATTTCAAACAGGACCCTTCAGCTGAAAAGAACAATTTATATATTTAAAAAAGTTGGATGATAGATA
The DNA here is from genome assembly GCA_004027205.1 of Ctenodactylus gundi. Classification (NCBI taxonomy): domain Eukaryota; kingdom Metazoa; phylum Chordata; class Mammalia; order Rodentia; family Ctenodactylidae; genus Ctenodactylus; species Ctenodactylus gundi. Next base: position 464,575 of record PVKB01000721.1, on the reverse strand, counting down.
TGTAATTTATTTTTCTTGACATGGGGCCTCACTTTGTAGCCCAGGCTGGTCTTGAACTCACTGTGGAGCCCAGGCTGGCCTTGGCCTTACAGCAGTCCTCCTACCCCAGCCTACCGAGTACTGGGATTATAGACGTGGGCCACCACACTCAGCTCTATGTGGTGCTGGGGAATCAACCTCAGGGCCTTGTGCTTGCAAGTCTAGATTTATAATTTTCATTTGAATTCTGATTTCTGGATATTTAAGGAACTTGCCTTTTTGTAACTCTGTTTAGGATAGCATCTTTATCCATATTAGAGTTTGGACAGAATAGTTTGAAGCCTACACTGATTTGTTTTTCATTCTGTTTCATTCTCTTCATACAGTTAATTTGATAGTCGTTCAATTTTAGTCTTTTTGAGTAGGGATATTTGCTTATTTAGCAAAACACATTTAAAAAAACCCCAGTTTTGGAAAGACAGTGTTATTAATCACAGCGTGTCACCTCCATTATTTTATCATGCTATGCATCTTCCTTTAGTGTCTCAGAATGTCAGCATATCAATGGACAGTTTTATTGGTTTATTAATGCTAGATTTTTTAAAGTGATTGATGCTCACAGCAGGCTCGGGTCATTGGGCTGAGATTGGGCGACCTCTTAAGAGGAATTCTGCTTAGAAGATGCCCAACTCTCATAGGTCCTATTAAAGCAACTTTCCCCACATACGACTGCAGTTCTTTTCCTCAAGTCCAGTTCATGCTCCTCCACAGTCCCAGGGAGACGGGACAAGTAAACAAGAATTTTCTCTGCTGGAGTGAGAGAGGAGCTGAGCAGGATGTGAACCAGGCTAATAAAATGGGAATTTATGGGTGTTCTGCTTCTGAGCCCATTTTCTGCGTCTGTTATGAGCAGCTCTGCCTAATCCTTCCCCTCTGCAGGGAGGTACTGTTCGCTTTTTTAAATAGATAATAAATACAAGAGCTTGTTCTAAGAGAATACAAGGATTAGAGAGATCCCAGATGTCTGAGGCACACACATAGGTGCTCAGGTGATGAGGTAGAACCAAAACTCAAGTCGAACAATCTTATAGATTGTTAATATAACATGTACTTTGACCAAGTATTTGAAAAAAATCAACTTTCTTAATTTTTTTCTGAATGTTTTAGTTAACTCTGTAAGGAATCTTCTACCTTGATATTGGTATTTTTTTTTTTTAGACCTGCAAGTTGATTTAAAATCTTCTGAAACAATTATTTTAGGAAAATTTTTATTTAGCACTTAGACAAACAAACATTCTTGGTGGAAAAAATACCAATCGCAGAATTTTTCAAACAGTTACAGATCATAACCATGTGGTTGCATAAGGCATATAACACTTTCCTCGAAACAAAAAAAAAGTTTTCAAGTTTAAAGTCAAATGTTCCTGCAGAGTGATTCTTAAAATGGACCAGAATGTAAATGGCCCAAAATTGAAGTTAACCTCTTTTGACAATTCTATAATTTCTACCATTACAGATTCAAAACAGAGCAATAATTCCATGTGAAAACTTGGCTAGTTTGGTCTTTTAAAAAAATTTAGGATAAAAAGCCGTGCAGGATGCTCCCACATAGTATTTCATAAAATTATGATTTGATCTGATTGTCATAGTCTGGAACATATTTTCCTTGGTATTTGGCTTTCTTCTTTTCATGCCTGAAATAAATTTTCTGGAGTCTACGTCTTTGCAACATGCTATGTGTTCAGAGCAAAAAATATCTTCCTCCTCTAGGGAGAGACTGAGGTAGTTTACAACCTGCACTTTTTCAGATGCATTTGCTTATGAGTGACATGCAGGTCATTTTTACTTTATACTATCTTTTAATGTGCTAATATCCTCCTTGTAATCGAGTGTGTCGTTACCTTTCAGAGGTCAAGCATATTCTGCCGTATGCACAAGTGTTAGATCGATCTGGAATACTGTCCTCCATTCCCTGTGACTTCTCTTTTCTACTTTTTTTGTTTTCTTCCTTTTTTTTGGTTGCCTTTCTTTCTCTAAGCTACCTGGGAATGCTCAGCAAATAATCTGTAGAATAAATAATCAAATAAACAAATAGATTTGTCATGTCTACTACATACTGCGTTGTGTTGTAACTCAACTGTATACATATAAACTATACACAACTTTTCGAGACCTGAAATGCTGGGATACTCGCCCTCCTCTTTGTGCCTACATGCACACACAAACGTGGGTTTGCACATATTGATACTTTGTTCAGAACTTTGCCATGTTGACTGTAGATGTCAGTGTATTTATAACTAGTATGCAAATAAAAATAGGGTACTGACATGTCAAAACATAAAATGGTTTGCTGCTGCATGTTCGTCTTCTTTATTCATGAATTTGACGAATATTTACTGGGTCCTGTAACATGTCACACGGTGTTCTAGACACCAGGACACTGGTAGGGAGTAAGACCATTGGAGTTCTAAGTGGAGATTTTACATTCTGGTTAAGAAAACGCGCAACAAGACATACACAACTGAGTGTATAGTATGTTATTGTCAATAAAATGTCATCAAGAAAAACAGTACCGGATATGGGCCTGGAAGTAACCATAAAGAAAATGCTATCTCCAACAAGGGTCAGAACAGATCTTTCCAGAGTCGTGGCATTTAAGTCGAGATGTGCACAAGAGAAGGGCCGTGTGGGATCGCAGCGTCCTAGGCAGACAGAACAGCAAGGGGGCGTGTTCCAGGGCGGTAGTAAGCTCTGCTAGCTCAAGGGCCAATGCGGCGAGCACGGCGAGGCTGAGAGGGTTGTGTTTATTCACTGGAGCATTTCTGCTTCGATGATTGCTAGTCTGGGGTGGGCGGGGGGGGGGGGGGGGGAAGGGGG
>PVKB01000721.1:186725-461619 GCA_004027205.1 Ctenodactylus gundi | reverse complement strand
GGGTGAGAACCTGCCATAGTTGGCTGGGTGGAGCAAGTCATGTGTGATGCTGGAGACAGGTTTGCTGAAGCTCTGTCAGAAAGGAGAGAGGGAGAAATGCATATGGGGCACTGTGGCCTATTTGCCTGTTTGTTATTCAGGATAATCACTGCAGCACACGTGTACGGATGTGTGAAGAGAACAACGTGTCCAACAGTGAATCCATCTGCTCTCTGTCTGTGAGAGATAGGATGGCAAGCTAGAATGAGGTCATAAGAAGCCTGCATGATATCACTAACACATACACACACACACACACACACACACACACACACACACACACACACACACAGTGCCTACTCAAGGAGATGTTATTCAGGGTTCCAGAGATTGACTTTTGTAATGGATAGAATAATTTAATATCAGGGCAGGTTATTTTTAATTCCTTATTCTTATTCCTGTGTAAAAGCTTGTTGACATATTTGTATTTATTTGTTTCATAGATAATTATAAAGTAGCACTGTGTTCTTGAGGCATAGTTAATGGCATGGAGTATTAGTACTCTTGATTTTGTTAATTAAAGAAACAAAAGCCTATTTTTCACTTCAGTATCAGTGTGTTTGTAATAAACTGGTCTGAATAACACGCATTAAAATATCTGAAACTTTGTTTATATTTCTACAAGGTTAATTAAATTTCTAATTTTTATAAGAGAATTAGAATGTACAAAATTTCCTTGTTAGGTTTCAGAGCCTGCCAAACTTTTGGAACACAGTTTCATTTTATTGAGAAAAAAATTTAATTACCAGCTGCTTGTATGATTATTAAGTTCACTAATAGTAAGTAAAAGCTTTAAGACATTTTCATAAAAATGTTTGCTACAGGGTGGTTAAAGGCTCATCCTAAAAAAAAATATCTGGGGGAGAAAAGCTTTCATTTTGGTGAATATCCAAGTTTAGGACACGCAAATCTCATATTATCTGGGATAAATACTTGAATCACAGTCTTAACCAACCACTATATTTGCTGTGTGACTCCACAGGCAAAAATTATTGACTGTATGTTGTGTGTTTGACTGGCATTTTTGTTGTCATTTTTGCCTTAAGAGTCTTGCAACTTGAAAACTGACCCTCTTGCAGCTCCTCGGAGGGAGAACTGGGAGAGGGAAAATTATATGCGAATCTGTTGCAGAGTGATACACGCCCAGCATGGGGTGAAATGGGAAGAAGAAAAGAGGCTGAAGAAATGGAACAACTTTATTGAGCCTGTCGTGTGGTGTCTTTACAGTAGGACTTCATTATTTCCTTTGGAGTGGATCCCCAGGGTGGCAGATCCCAGCTTAGGTCAAAGTCAATGTGAAAACACAACAGCATCATGCAAAACACGAGCTTTCCTGGGAAGATCTGTCGGTTTGGATTGTCTTCTTTAAGTAAATACCGGTAAATACCAAAACCTAACAGTTATACTCACCTGTACCAAACTGACTGCACCTGTCCCTCTCAATTACTTACATGATTTTAGTTCCTTGTTTTCATCTGCAACATCAAGGATGAAATCTCCATGTAATTTTCCCTGCTTAAGTTTGTATTTTCAGACTCCACAATTATTATTTCATTTACTGAAATGGAAATTAATTTTTAACTGATAAGCAATTTTAAGAAAGTAAGCTGAATTTCCAGACCCAGGGAATCAATCATATTTGTTGAGGACTTAGCATGGTGGGAATTATTTCAAGTGTGCTCCAAAAACAATCATGTCATATCACAGTGGATCCTGAGACACACATATTACAAATAAATTGGGATAAGGAGACAAGCACATATCTATTTTTTTTGCTACATTACCTTTTGGAAATGCTTAACTCCCATTTTAAGTTAAAGTAGTCTTGTAACAAGAAAATATGGTAACTTTCAAGGGAACTTACCTTAGAGGAGAGAATAATTTAGACTGAAAGTCATAAGATACTTTGGTAATATGAAGCCTGATTTCAAAATACAAATGTAAGGTCCTTTAATTATCTTATATATATTTTAATTAGAATCTTAGTTTCACAGGAATTGACCCAGTATTTATATGAGTCTGCCTAAAGAGAAGTGGAATGCCAGAGAACAAAGTTTAAGATAATCTAGCATTTTTTGCACAGTTATAGTCCATTAGAAATGAATCATGATAAAAAATGTGTGACTTTAATTATAGCACATGTATATTTTGCTATACATAACTTGCATAATTATAGCTGGAAGGAGAGCTAAGCCCAAAATCTTTAGAACCAAGACTCCGTGGAACCACCAAGTCTGGCACCCCGGCTGCCCGAACTCCCCGCTGAGTCCCTCTGGGACAGAATATGGGTGTACCGTGCCATTTCATTCTGGAGATTGTTGCTGTGGTGTTTACGTAATTGCACGGGTCTTACAAACCTCATAGATTTGCACTGGTGCCCTTGGTTGGAATTTCTGTGGGGCAGCCGAAAGGCAAGGGAAAACTAACAACTTCAGTTAGTTACATCTAATTCATCTCATTTGCATAGAGGAAATGTTCAACTCAGTGACAGTGTGACACTGTTACTAGTCACTTCTGACTTGATCATGGAGAAACAGCTCGCTAGTTTAGTTAACAGACTTAGGGGCCGGGGGCCTTGGATGTCAGCTGCTTCTAGTCCTTTCGTGACAGTTTCTTAGAAGGTAAATGTACTGTGCCTTTTAGAAGTCGAAGGAAGGATGAGAAGAACAGAGGACTGAAAAGAAAGAAAGGAAAGGAGGGAGAAAGAGAAAGAAGGAGAGAGGACAAACATAACGACAGATCTATTTCATTTCCTCAGCCCTGGTTTGCAACTCTGGGAAGATCTCAGCCCCTCATCAGCCCGCTTTAACCTAACTCGCATTTTCTGTAGACAGACCACCATGCCATCTCTGTTGCCTGCTCCAAAGCAGGTCTTACATATATAACTTCTTTTGGGATTTACTCCTTGGCTTCTAATATGATTGGGTAAAATTAGAAAACCAAGTTTCAGGAATTTGACTCTGTTTCCAGAGGCACAAATAGGCAAACGGTGATATTGTTTGGGATATTGCCTTACCATAGAGTTATGTTTGCTTTATTTGAGTTTTCTCTAATTTATTATATTCAGTAATATCTCATTAAAACAATACTTGGAGATATACAGGAAAGAGGGTATATGCATTGTACTCCATAGGGAATTGACTTTAAACTGAAGTATGCATTCTTTTTAAAAAAAATTTTTCCCCACATTTTATTGATATGTATACGTGCAAAATTCAAGGTTTAAAATGAGGTTGGGCAATTTGTGCACATTCATATCTTGTCAAGGTGACAAGGGCTTTCCCACTCTCCTTTTATCCCACCCTCTACCCTACCCTCCCTCCCTCCTCTCCCACCCTACCCACCTCTTTCACTTTGTCTTTCATCTTAACTTCCATAGGAGTTGTGATCTGGAACTCTCATATCAGAGAGACCATTCCATGTTTCACCTTCTGCTTCTGACTCACTTCACTAAGCATGATGTTCTCAAGTTTCTTCCATTTGCCTATAAAAGCCTCCATACTGTTGGACTTTATTGATGCATAGTATTCCATTGTGTATAAATACCACAGTTTGTGTATCCATTGGTCTGTTGATGGGTATTTTGGTGACTTCCATATTTTAGCTATTGTTAGTTGTGCTGCTATGAATATGGGTATACATATGTCTCTGCTATGTGTTGTTTGGGCCTCTTTTGGATATATTCCCAGAAGGGGTGTCGCTGGATCAAAGGGGATATTTATTTATAGTCTTTGGAGAGCTCTCCATACTGCTTTCCAAAGGGGTTGTACAAATTTACATTCTCGAAGGCTTCCTCTTTGTTTACTGTTCTAATCTGCACATTTTTAGTGCTCCACAAGAATAACATGAGAAAACCTGGCATCCTGTAAGTTTTCTTCCCCGTGTGGGCTTGAATCAAGCAAGATCCCCATTTACTCATTTAACTTCCAACCTCTCCAGTAGCTCAGGACTTTCACTTAAAAAGTAGAAGGTAACAGAAGCCACTGTAATCGGTGTCACTTCTTAGTTTCTAATTAGTTACATTATAATCCTGCGACATTCTCATCTACAGTGACTTTCTAACTCCTCATGATTCCTTGAGGTTACCACACATCCACAGAAATTAATGTGATCCTTTCCCCACCGACTCACTGCCCCCATCCTAGCCAAGGATATTTACAATTAGAAAGAGAGCTACTGCTTCCCGCTCAGGTTTCATGTCAGCTTTTCCCGTGTCGGGGACTTGACCGAGTCCCCCCAAAGTCTGTCTGCCTGGCTTCCCTCCAGTCCACCTACGGTGGCACCTTTGACCCTCACTGTGTGCTTTTGATTCTCTGCCTTCCAGAACCCTCGCCAGACTCCAACAGCCTCGTTCTTTTCTATCTCAGCATCGATCTATGAAAACTCAACACTTTCTCATTATAATCGACATCGTGACACTTAATGAATTTTATTTTCTTAATTATGTTGTGAATTTTTAATCTACTAATATACATGTCAGATGTTTTATACAAGGTTTTATATAGTTACATGTATACATAAAACTTTATATGTGTATTTTGGTGTTATATAAAAGTAGTAGAAATTCAATTTTTAAATGTTTTATTGTTTTCACACTAAAACAAGTGATATTTCATAAGGTCAACTTTTTAAAATACATAGTTATCTCACAAAAATTCAGGCCCCTTGTTGTTTTATTTGCTGTTATTTTAATTAAGCAGCTTTCTTAGAGCCGATCATGGTGGGACACACCTGTAATCTCACCACACCAGAGGATCAGGCAGAAGGACTGACCTGAGTTTAGGCCGGCCTGGGATGTACAGTTCAGGACTTAGTTTGGATTACAGAGTGAAACCGTGTCTCAATATAAATAAATAAATAAATAAGGCAATGATCTTTAAATAATCAATTAGCTAAAGATATATTTAGAAAAATGAAAATACTATAAAATAGCTAGCTGATTTGGTGATTATTATTAGCTTTGTAAATATATGGATTTAAAAATTAACTGGATTTGTTTTGAAATTAATGTTTTTAGAATGAAGAATAAAAATAATTTATATAAAGCAATTAAGTACATACTGCATCCTTATCATGAAGGAGAATTTAAACTGATTTTGTGCATTGACTGAGTTATCTCTTTCCTTAAAATGTAAGAGAAGACACCAGTTTTGGGTAAAGTGCCACTTTTAGAGGAAAAGAAATTACACCACCATTAAAGACTGCTACTGAGAATGCAGCCCTGAATATTTCAGAAGCTTATTTTTGATACATTAATCCAATTAGATTTATTGTTGGCACATATTCTTCCCCCACAGTTATAAATGAAGCTTAAAAATGAATTTTAGTAATGTTTAAGTTAGCAAACATAGGGATAGTTAAAATATTTTCTGATTTGTTGCATTTTTAAAAGTAAAACCAGAAACAGAATAATTAACTTAATCGGAAGAAGAACTTAAAAATTTATGTTTTTAAGGGAGATTGGAATTGTAGTTGTGAGGAGTCCCATTACCATGCTACTGTGCTCTGTGTACACCATGAAGTAGACAAGAAATAGCTACCACTCTGTTTTGGATTACTATTTCTCTCTCTCTCTCTCTCTCTCTCTCTCTCTCTCTCTCTCTCTCTCTCTCTCTCTCTCTCTGTGTGTGTGTGTGTGTGTGTGTGTGTGTGTGTGTTTCTCTGCCACTGACACTCATTCATGATAACTCTGGCTTCTCCTTAGCAAGACGTAGAATAAGTAAAGTAACTACCAGAGTAGCAAGAACACATTTTGCTGTTTTCTTCAGGAAGACAAATTGCCACGTGCATTTCAGCCTTTGTGGTTGTGTGATTAATCGCTTTACTGTCTGGATCCAATGTCTGCCCCTGATATTTGTATTCTTAGATTATATTCATAGTGTCTGTGAATGAGACATTCATAGTCTTAATACATCAGAATCTGCTTTTTAAACAGAGGCTACTGCCCTGTCATTCTGAATGAATTACCTGGGAAATTGATTCGAGAACAACTCTATCTTCTTTTAGCGTGAGAAACCTCTCAGCTCATTACCAAGCAGCAATTTAGTGAGCCATCTTTCAAGATGATGATAATGATTTGAATTATTGTGAGCTCCCAAATAATAAGGAAGCTTCTGCAAGTGGCCGAAATTTATAGCTGTGGCTTGCGTAGTAGCTTAGGAGTTCACATATGGCTTATGTCAGTGGCAGCAACAACATTATTTTCTAAATCATGTTGATTTGTTATGTGGTATTGAAAGATCTTAAGCAGAATCAAGGACTATAAATTGCAGAATGGAGTCCTCAAAACTTCTTATCTGTGTTTCAGTTCTGTCAAAACGAGCCCAAGAGCCAAGCATTCTATGTACACAGTACTACTAGTCAAAAAATGAGAACGGAGACCATTCAATTTCCTCTTTTTTTGGCAAGGAGCCAGACTGACATTTTCCTTTCTGTTAGTTTTGGCAAGGAAGAAAGAGAGAGGAAACTTTACTGCTCAGTTACTGATGGTTTTTGTATTTTGTTTTTATTAAAAATGTTGAAACATGGGCCCTTTGTCAAAATTATTTTATTCTTGAAGGGTGGGGTGGGGTGAATGAACTGGCAGCTGTTCAGAAAACCATTAACAGCACTGATAATGCACAATCTTCTTTGGGTTCCCCATCACAGAAGTGCTTAATTGCAATAAATTATGCTGCTGTCTGGTGACTGATGCGCATGCTTAATGAATTGGTACAGACTTGGAGGTTAATCTGCGGGGAGGTAACAAATTCAGTCCATCTGATATTGCAATAAAAAGTATGATCTTTCAAAGTCACACGATGATATATTTTAGGCACAAAGCTAAACGAATGAGTTTTCATTGGCTGTAGGTTTGTTGGGGCCCAGAGACAAAAACGTTGGAAAGCCAGCAGCCCTAATAGTGACATTTAAGTGAAATGCAAAACTTAAGTACATCAGCGGTGGAATGCAACCCACCCGTCAATGCTGTACACAGGATGTAGTGTGTATTCAGAAAACAATTGCTCCTAAGCCAAGCCATCTTGCCTACGCAAAGAATTATATTTTTTTTTGTTTTCAACTTATTTATATAAGAAAATAAATACAGCCAAAAAGGACTTTCTTTAGGAAACTGAGGGAAAAAATAATTTCATAGGCCCAAACTTGAAATTGAATATCAACTAGAAAAACACAAGAAGTGGATCTATTGATGGTTGTAGAGTCATTATCAGGGTGGATGAGGATAAAACCAACTGAGAAAAACTTTTAGTATGTGAAAATGTTTACATGTGAGGAAACACAGGAAGTTATTACTTTTCTATTTTGTAATCAAATGCTGTGTATTGATAGTTCTATAATGTGTTTCGTAGACCAGGCACAAAGGGAGATCAAATGATTCATGGCAAAACATTTGTACACCTTCATACATTGGGTATTTTTTTCCCTTCTTCAACATTAAGTTTTCTGACGTTGGAAGCATTGCACTAAATATCTGGAAGCAAAATCCTCAAGATATAGTCATTAAAAGCAGAAGTGAATGGTTAATTACAATGCTTAATGTGCCTAGAATACTTATCTCTAGAGTTTTTTTTTTTTTTCAGGGTCCTTTGCAAATGATTTAGTAAGAAATCACTGACCATTGCGACCAGTGAGGAAAGTTAAAATATGAAGTACTGTTTTTCTAAAAGGAGATAAGAACAGCTCATCCAGATAAATCTATCAAGATGTGTATTTTGAGAAAAATTTTCTAAGTGACCATATAATAGGTTTTACAGAATAGAAATGTAACAAAAGGATTTCCCTAATCAGAGATCTTGTACAGGTTTTCATAAGGCTGAAGTCTTTCCTTATTATTGTATGGTTGCCTTATTTATTCCCCAGTGTCGAGGATGATTTGGTACATATTGACTTATAAAATCATATAAAAGAACACCAACAACGAAGTGAAGGAAATATTATTAATGCACTACTTTTAAAAAAATGAATATTGCAAACTCCTAAACTTCTTGAACTCACTTTTTTTCCTCTGAATTGTGACATTGATGACTTTGCAATTGTGTGTTTTTCTGGTGGTTTCCTTGCTACGCTTTCCTCTTCCGTTGATGAAAACAAAATATGAGTGTCTGTTATTTTCAAATCTTATTCAGGCAGCCATTCCTTAATTCGTTAGTTATTTCTTGTAAGTATACAAATTCTATTTCCAATCTTGTAACAATAACGTAGGCTATATTATAAAATTTTGTCGTATTGCTTCTAAGGAATTATTGTGTCTTGTTTTACATAATAAATTCTCTGACATAGTGTGCTCAGAATTAAGAAATACATATATATGTATATGTTGATGCTTGTAGTTACTACATATATATACATGCATATATATGGACATTTGTGTGTATATATATATATATATATATATATATATATATATATATCTTTACATTGACAAGAACTTAACTATAGGCAACCTAGAAGAGAGAATTGGATGTGCATTTGAAGTCATATATTCAATATTTCTACCTCTAAAGAAAAAGAACTGTACCAGTCTCATTCTATTGAGAGAGAAAGGTAAGACTGCAGCTGAGAATAAAAATGGCTAGGGCCATTTTTTAATATGGTGGTGCAGGGACCAAACTGACATGTCACAGTGGCTCACATCATAAATAAGGCAATTTTCTCTGAAGTAGGAAGAACCACAAGTTTCTTCACAATTTAATTCTTAATTTAATTTCTTAGTTTCTTCTCAATTTAATTTCTTCATGTTTTAATTTGCCCACAAAATGCACTTAAATTTGTGCAAATGTGTCCCCAATATTATATAAGAATAAAATTAACTGACATCTTGTATTTAATGACAAATTACATAATAGCTTTAAGAGAATAGATTTCTTATGGGGTAATTTTTACTTATTTTTAAGGTCAAATTAAGATATTTGAGTTCTGTATTAAACAATATTATTCTAAAATTAGAAACAATCATATTAAAAAATAGCCTGAATAAAGACACAAATTCTTTTAAAAATTTGGAAATAGTTAACGGACATGAGAAACACTGAATTGAATTAGTTGCTGGCAAATTCTAATAACTCCACCAACTAGCATCAGGATATTTTTCACTGGATCAAGAGGAAATGCCCTATTGACTTATAATGACTTGAGTAGGCCCATGTTTCTTTATTGATTAAAAAAAACGACCACTGAAATCAGATAGAAAAGTGACACCCTAACAGAATCCTATGACAAAACAGTCAACCAAATTTCCCATGAATGAGAGGTAAATGTGGAAGGAACTTCATGAAACAGCAAGATGTCAAGGGCTTGAACGGGCTCCATGCTGTGGATGCATAGGGATTTCTCACAGTATTTGTATTTGAGAGGAAAGAGTTGGTTGAGCTTCTCGGAGGCATGTACAGCATAAGGATGGCGATACAGAGGAGAAGGGGAAGTGTTGCTTGGAAACCCTCAGGATGGTGATAGGGTGAAGAAGTGCCACGCAAGAAGAGAGAAAGTGAGAACATGTCAGTGCGCTCCTTCTCCCTCCTCGTGGTGAACAGAAATAGGAAAACTTCCTGTTCAAAGAAAGCGTAATGAAAACGATTCTTCTAATATCTGTGTTGTTTTCATTCTGGAAAGCATTATTTGCTCAATGAAGCACACTTACAGTCTTTCACCCAAATGTTACTTTTGAAATATGGTAAATGCTAGTTTACACCAGCCTGTAACACTTAAGGAATTCGAGATAAATGGTGAATATCGTCAATATTTGTGTTGCCCTGTCCAAGTAGCTGTGAACATGCACTCTAAAGGAATGTGCAGTGGGCTGGAGAGACGGCTCAGGGTGTGAAGAGCTTGCCTAGCAAGTTCTTAGGTAAGTGCTAAGTACCTTTGAAGGCTGAGCCGGGAGGATTGCTGTGAGTTGAGAATCAGCCTGTGCTATAAAGCCAGACCCTATCTCGAAGGAAGCAAGGAATCCTCTCAACCTTGTGGTGTAGCCAGAAAACTAGCCCTGAAGAAGTGATATTTCCAAAGTCACAAAACTAACATGTGTTAGAAAAAAAAAATCATGTCTTTTGATCCTAATGCCAGGGTATTTTCCTATAAGTTACACTCTAGACGAAAAGATAAAATTATCCTGTATTGCTGACGGAAAATATTGTAGTCCCAGTGGTGTCTAAAGCTACAGCGTCAGCAACAAATGGTGGAGTATCAGTTAACTTGCCTCTGGATTGTCAACTCCCAGGCTGGATCAGCCTTACCTATGTTTCCACATAATCACCTGTCACTACCTTGTAGAGTTCTCAGGAAAAAGAAATCAATATATAAATACACATTACCTCTTGTGGAAGATTTGGTATAAATGTTTTATTAAGGCAACTGCATGACTCTTTATACTTCCTTATTTTTTATAATTGAAGGAAGAAAACAAAAATGCAGTTACCTGAGTAAATCACAGTTTTATGGTGTATGTGCATGGCAAGCTCATACATAGATGGGTACAAGTCCATTCTCCACCATGAGTGGGCATAACCTCGAGTATGCCCCTCGTTCTTAATTTAGAGAAATAATGCATCACATGGCACAATAGGAAATAGTCCTTAGTATTTAACGCCTCTCGCTCTGTCTCTCTTGTCTTTGCCCCACCCTCTTTCTTTCCTCCCTTCCTCTCTGGAGTAGTGGGGACTCAAGCAGGACCTTCACACTGTGCTACATCCATAATCGTCCCCCATTTTATAAAATTTGAGACACGGTCTGCTAAGGTTCCTTGCTTGGGCTTGCATTTGCGATTCCTCAGCCTCAGATTCACTAGTTGATGAGATTAGAAGTCTGAACCACCACAGCTAGCTCGTTTTTATTTATAACTATGGTAAAATACACACTATAAAATTTTATCTTTAAGTACCTAGTTCAGTAGGTTGTGTGTATTTGCATCGTTATAACGTACCAGCTCCATCCATCAATTTGCAGAAGTAAAACTCCTCTTCATTCTCTTCTATTTTCTATGACTTTGAACCTCCTGTTTCTACGTATTTGACTATTGTATGTACCTCAAATATATACAATTATATATGATTTGTCTTTCTGTAGCTGATTTATTTCACATAGCCTAAAGTCTTCATCATTCATACGGTAGCATGTGTTAGAATTTATTTTCTTTTAAATGCATAATAATATTTTATTTCTTATATGTATTTCATTTTGTTCATTTATTCATCCAATGAGGACATTTTGGGCTACATTTGCCCATCTGTCTTGTGGTTGTTGTAACACTACCATGAGTTTTTTTGTTGTTGTTGTTTTGTTTTGTTTTTTTTTTTGTAATAGACATTCGAATGTGTTGAGGTGACCGAAACCTCACTTTTTCTTCCTGTCTTTTATTTATTATTTTGGTCTTTTTTGTGGCCTTTTGTTTTTGTTTTGGAACTGGCGATTGAACCCAGGCCCTTGCATGTGCCCGGCAAATGCTGTACCTTTGAGCTACATCCTCTGCCTTTTCTTTTATTCTTTCTTTTCTTTTACTATTTTTTGGAGTAAGAGATATTCGAGGGATTGTTTGACATTTGAGTTTCATTTTAGAATATAATATGCTATGAATCTGCAAAAAAATCAAATGTGGGAGAGAAAAATTTCAAAACCTAAAAACTCCCTAGCACTGGTGTGACAACCTTGGAATTAAAGGACCAGATGAATAACTGACATTTCGGTTTCACATTTGTGAGGTCTAAAGTACTTAGCCTGAATTCTGACTACTTCAGATATTACCTAACAATTACGAGGATGAAACTCCATTAATATTGGAGAAGTTAGGACACTTGTGCTTGCTTTTTTGTTTTATCTGTACCAGTATGAGAGTGGCTTCTTAACACATTCGCTGTCCCTTCTTTCCTGCACTCCTTTTATGTAATGTGTGGTTCTGAGCCAGCCATATTCCTGCCCTGGAATATCAGGGTGGAAGATATTTTTGCCTACTTAATATGAGTTGAAAGATTTATTTTGGATTTATTTGTAAAGAATCAAAAGTAGGAATTTTATTTTTTGCTATTGATTCTTATATATACATGCCTTTGCGTATAAAACTCAGCATGACTTACAGAAGTAGATTTGCGATTTAGAAATATATTTGAGTATTAACATAAATATTAAAGCAGAAATGTATCTATGAAAATATTTTTATGAATTTTAGAGAGAAATAATGATGAATAACTTATAATGTGGGCTCTCAACAGGGTCTAGCTCTCCAAACACTAGTCAATGAATGGATAAACCACGAATTGCACAATGTGCTTTCGCTCTCTTTAAAAGCATAGGCGCAGAGGATAAACAATTCTACAGAAAAAGGACTAATGTAAAACTAGACAGCAAAGTTTATTTTGTTTGCTCTAAAATTTACCTGATAATCAGCCAGCATTTACCATAAGATATTTTAGATGCTTATGATTCCACTTAATTTGAACAGGAAGGAAATATTTCATTTTAACTTTTAGTATTTGTATCTTCATTTAGGACAATCTGAAATATTGTCATTTTTTCATTATTAAAATATATGAAAGATTCATACCATAGCTAAGATTTTTGGAGTAGTCTTCCATTTAATCTTTTTAAAAATATCAATTGAAATGTTTTTGGAAATCTATTTTATGTGAAAGTAAGTAAAAGTCAGAATTTTCATCTCAGACTTAATTTCTTGCTTGATAAGTTTGACTTATTTGCAATCTGTTTATTTGTAAAAAGAAGATATTTAAAATGTAGAAGAAGCATTGGATAAACTAAGTTAACCAGAAATAGAAGTCATCTCATGTCTAGGAATGTGTTAAATGCATTAAGTCAGGTTCTCTCCTTGTTTATTCAGAAGAGTTGTTTAATTATTGCCCAAAATAAAATTTATGTATGCCTGATTCTATTTCAATTTCAGTTGTAAATGCTTAAGATTTCTTAAGTTAACACTGTCTAGACTGGTATTAAAATTTATTCATTTTGTTTCAACTCAAAATTAACAAATTAGATTATTTCTTTGTAGTCTGTCAGGGGCTGAGTGCAGCTGATTTTGAGTGAAGACTTAGATTTTCCAAGATTCCTTTTCCTCTGTGGTTACATTAAACAGAGTTGACAACTGCCACAAAAGAACGTATTGTTCAGGAAGCCACAGCTGGGATTGTTGATGATATTTTGAGGCCTACAGCAAGCTGGGTTGAAAGAGGAGGAGCTAAAAGGGCTTCTGCTCCAGATGGACTAGAAAGGCTCCCAGGGAGGGGAAAATTGAGAGCTCACAGGAAGCATCCATGTATTGAAAATGATACCTTTAGACACAGATAAGTGGAAAACTTGGCTTGCACCTCACCACAAAATAAATAATTGCAGTGAAAAATACTCCTTTCTGAAAAATGTATCATAACGTGCTGTTATCTGATTATAATAGTTTTTTGACAAAGAGTACAATACTGCGATGGAATATTAGTTATGAACCCCTTTATTAATTATGTTGAACTTTGAGTGATGTAAGGAATGGAAGACAGGAGTATTCTTGCTGCAGTAGCAATAAAATCCTTGCTCTCAAATTTTTAGAAATTTTATCCATAAGTAAATAATTTTGCAGAGACTTGAATCAGGGGCTCTTTCACTACTCTGATGCATTTCTATTTATCCTAACATTCTGGCCTCCTTTTGTATAAACATTTATGAATTTGTTAACTTTTATCTTTAATTTATATTTGGATATTATGGCTGTTCAGCATGCTTTGTCAATTTGGATGGATTAAGAAATATTCAGTGGATTAGTAACGCAGTTTTGATTGTGTCTGTGAATGACTGACAGGCAAGTCAGCAAATAGAGGAGAAGACCCACCCCATTTGTGAATGGCATTAACCAATAGACTTGTCGGTTGGCCAGAATAAGAAAGGAAAGAGGAAGGAAAGCATGCTTCTCCTGGGAGGGCTCCAGTCTCTCTCACTACCTTTGGAAACCAAAGGTTTCCAACTCTGACACAGAGTTGCACCAACTCATCTACAGCAAGCTTCCATACTTTCAACCTTGGGTCGGGGTTGCTTCCTGATTCCCTTGTTCCGTAGCCCCCGCGTTGGTGGGCTTTGGCACCCTTGATCCCTTGGTTCAGCTCTGTCCATCTTCTTGTCTGAGCAGCTGCTGGACCCTCCACCTCTCCCGTATCTAGACAGTTTGGATTCTCCCTTCTCCAATCTTGCAGACAGCTATCTGGAATCCTTCATCTAGTGTATGTAAGCTTACATAACAAATCCCTACATATATTACATGTACATATAGGTTTTTTTTAATTTTCTAAAGAATGCTAACAGAAATAATGAGCATTTTCCAAATATGATATTAAGATTATTTTAATCAGAAAAAAACCTTTTTTACAAAAATTATATAAGATATTAAAATAAAAATGTTTTACCTGCACTTCTTTAAATGTAATTGAAAGAACACAAGATGCAGAATGTCTAGAAACTTGATTGTGTCTGTGTGGCTGTGGTGTGTTAGCAAGGTTGGGTTGTAGTCATAACGTTGAGATGCTGTGTGGTAAGGCTGGTGACCGACTTTATCCAAAAGAGAAGCCTTGGAAAACTTCTTGTATGCCGGGTGGCTTATAGTAGGTAAAATACAGGAGCCAGGGAGGGGAGGAAGAGTCAATGTCTTGACCTGGGTAAATTTAAAGGAGCCCTTCCCTCCCCTGAATAACTCCTAACTCAAGATCAGCGTTCCTGCTTTCATTAACTCTTTATCAGTTTCTAGTACAGCAACAAGGTGATCTTAAAATGTAAATTTGATCATGTCCTCCCTATGCATAAACTCCTGCAGTGAGCTTCCCTTACACTCAGCCTATAACTCTTAACGTCTCATCATTAATTATAAGGCATGGTTTGAGCTGCTCCACTGAGTTCTTCTTCGGCTTCTCCGCTCCTGGCTGATGTTCTTCTCAGTGGACTTACTTGACTCCAGCCGATTCTTCCCCAGTCCTCCACCTGAGTATCTTTGTAAAGGTTCTTAATTCTTCTTGGAATCTGCCCCTCCCCTTTGCTCTCCACCCCCCTCTGGCTGTGTCCATTGAGATCTCAGCCCGCCTAATGAGGTAGGTGTTGTTTTCTGTCTCAGGTCTTTGCTCATTCCTGAATGTCATATCACATTTCCATTATTTTATTTGCTTGCTTGCATACATTACGAATCTTCTCCTTGGACACTGTAGTCTACATCCTGAAAGCCCATGAAGAACACTGAGCGCTTTATGGAGCTCAGTGGCTTCCGGGACACTTTAATTTCACTAGAAATGAGGAGTATTAGGAAATTTCACGCTTTCTGTGTGATGCTGGTCAGGTGACCATTCTACTTTTCTTTGTGAAGGGCTGTGACATGACAGCCACATGTTTTAGCGAAAAGTGTGTGCTTCTCCCAAAGTGTACATAAAGGTACCATGCAGAACTATGCCCCTAGCAATTTTACTACTATGTTAACATCTGTATCCATGGTATGAGACACAGACTCAACATTTTTTTAATATTATTTTTTCCTTCAACCAACATAAATGAACCTACCACCTCTGCTAGAAATTCTGTATCCTTTTGAGAAAAAAAAACAACCTTTCCACCATTTTCCTTAGGTCCTGGCTGGATTTCAACTCATTTTGTTTCTTTTACCAATGACAATATTCTGCCATTGTGAGTTGTTCCTGGCCTCTGTCTGGCAAGGTTTACTTTTCATGAGTGTGCATGCACTCACACAGTGAAGTATCCACGAGACCCGTGCAGGTGACTCCCACTAGTAAGAGTCACAAGCAGATACCACACAGATCTTCATTAAAGGTGGCTGACAATTTACTTATCATGTTGTAATTAAATTGATTCTTAGTATTTCCCTCATACACGTTAGCAGACATACAATCTTCAGGTCCTATGCTTTGGGTATTTGTTGGTATTACTTTTACAAAAAGCCTGCAAGCTTACATGCAAACACCACAGCTCATATCTTATTAATTTCTTTGTATGCACTTTGTAACACTTTCAGTCTGACATATTACCTCGGTGTTGAACGGCTTAATTACATCACGCTGTATCTGCAAGTAGTAAGACTTCAGATTGTTCTAAAATGATTTTTAAATTACACTTTGAATATGTTTCAAGAAATTCTTTCAATATGTTGACCAGCTTAATGTTTAGATCTTCTGTGTTGACCAAACACACCTATTTACTTTTGAATGAATGAAGCTGGTGACTACTACTCTTTCATTATATTCATCTTTATTATTCTTTTAGACTTTTAAGTGGCTGCACAGGAATTGAATCTACTGACTTGATCTAACTAGCAAGACTGTGAGGATATTTGGGGATGAAGAAAGACACATTGGACTATTCCAAATTATTCTAGGCAAGCTTGAGGTCATCTACTCTATAGCTCTTTAAGAACATGCAACCCAGCATGTATTTCTCCTATGAGGACAATCATATGTGACTTTATTTTACATTAGAAAAGCTTGACTTCTATGACAGAAGCAGTAATAATATATCATAAAGTATACATTATTTTGTTACTTTTTAAATCGAATGTTACACATTCGTGATCTTGAATGACTAAAAATTCATTTAAAACTGCACAAATTGAGGAGGAAAAATTCTTCTAGCGTTATCAAATTTCAGCTTAGGTCCACGAATGACCTGTCCAAAGTAATAAAGTTCATACTGCTTTCAGGACATCAGAGAACTTACTATCCCTGGCGTGGTCTTTGAAGTCACCATGACACCATTGCCTCTGATAAAAGAGTTTATTTATAACTTTCTCAGCTTATGTCCTTTCCCACTGAATCAGCAGGCTCTCTAAGGTTTAGGGATATAATTTCAAGGACTGTTAAACCTCTGTCAAAGTTTGGTTGGCCCCCTGAGGGGTCCTGTTTTTCAACCTTCTCTTTGCTAAGACAAGACTTCTCAAGAAAGTGCTCAGTAACATGACAGCCTCAAGGACCAGAGGTTTTGTAATTTGAAGTGGCATTTAATCTGAAAAATAACATTAGCAAATCAGCATATAATTGCCTTTCCATTTCCTTCTCTTCCTACTCTTCCCCCCACCTCTTTCGTTAAACCATGACCCAAGTCAAAATTATACTTGAAACAGTTATCCCCTGATTTCTTCCAAAAGATGTTCCTGTTCTCCTAGCTAAGAAAATGAAGCATTATTCTCCTAAGAAATTAGTAAAATGTACAATTTAAAAAGAATTTTCTATATCTTTGTATATTGTGTTTTATTCATTTTACCATTCACTCATCTGCTAATCTATTGAACTTTTAAAGGAGTCTTTACAAGTTTAACAAAATATGCAATGAAGAAAAGCCATACACAACCTTTCCATGCCTACGGCTAATTTGTTTTTGGTCTTCTCCTTACTATTCAAATTCCTTTCCTGTTCAGCTCTGCACTCCAAACTTCACATGTGAAGGAATAAGAGGGAAATACCTGAGGGCCCCCTCAAAATGGGGATCCTTTTTGTACGTCTCTAAGTTTTCGTTCCCACGTTTTCTTCCTCTCTCCTTCTCTTTGTTAAGCGAGGTTTTGGTATATATATATAAAAAAGTCTTTTCTATAAGTGCCTGTCCTCCAACGATTTATGCTTAAATTGAACGTGTTTTACAGTGCTTTGCTGTTATCTGGACGAAGTGTGGCGTGCAATGTCATTTTCCTCGTGTTCTCCGTGTGGCTGAGCTTCCTCCCTCTACGTCAGCCCCATTCTACTGCTCCTCCTCCTGCCAAAGTCAAGGAGGGCTACAGGGAGCTGGCTTTGCTCAACGTTCCTCTCTTTGATGATAGCGTAGGCACTGGAGAACTCGACTCTGATTTTCTTAGTGGAAGAAAGTCTTCTGGTTGCTTTTCTTTTCCTTATTTCTTTTCTCTCTCTTTTTTTCTTTTTACCAGCAAGTCATTTTTTTCAACAGTAGCAATTATGCTGTGGTGATTCACATTGTTTTGATTGGGTCCCTAAGGATTATTGAATACCTCCTGGAATAGAAACTTACATTCCACAGTTTGTATTGTGTTTTCTTTTTATTGCTCAGGCTTTTTGAGTTCAATAAATTCTCCGTTTAACAACTTTTATCCTCAAAAGTCCTCCACGCCACAGTTTTCTCATCGGTTAATTGGAACCACAATATCATAATTTGTGACATATTTAAATGTGAAACTTGGTCAATACTTAAAATAGTGACTATAATTCTCAACAAAGAGCATCAGGTGTAAACCTTACTCTTCATCACTTTGAAATTCAGTTTGGAAAGTAAGAAGTAGAACAATCAGGAGTACTCAACATTTTGCCAGTAGACAGTGGTTTGTACGGAGACCATTTTCTCAAAGCGGGGGGCCATGGTAGAGACGGTTCAAGTACTTTTACTATCTACTTTATATTATTATTGAATTGTCATATATAATGAAGTAATCATACAACTCACCAGAATCAGTGGGAGCCTTGAGCTTGTTTTTCTGTGAATAGATAGTCATCTTGGGGTGAAGGGAGATAGCAATCGGGCCTTCCTGCGCAGGTTAATTTGTGTTTGCAGCCATCCTCGTGTTAGCGTCACTGTCTTGTGCTGTCTCAGGTCATTAGGCATTAAATTCTCGTAAGGAATGTGCAACCTAAATCCCCTGCACGTGTAGCTCACAGTAGCTCCTCACTGTCCTGTGAGAATCGATAGCACTCATCTGTCCGGAAGCAGATCTCAGGTGGTATTGTGAGTTACGGTGGAGCTCTGAACACAGAGCAGGCTTCCGACCTAACCCATTGCTCTCCTCCTACTGTGCAACCTAGCTACTAACTGTTCCGTGGCCCCGGGGATTCCATGATTTATAAGATTTAGAAAAATCATTACAAATTATGGTATATTCACCAAATATGCTAGATATTGAGATAAGTATTACACAAAATAATATTTAATGTAATTCTGACTATAAACTTAAAATAATATTATTTATCTTTTTGTATCATAAAAATAACACTTCAAATGGATTAATTTCTTACCCAGGTGTTCCAAGGCTTTGACCCCAGGATTGACCTTTATTGATTTGAAAGACTCTATGGAAAATTCTACACTGCAATTAACCATAATGAAAACTTTGGATATATGGCAACCCAGAAACGGGGGTAATTTTAGTCTACTTTCTCGCATACTTTCCTAACAATAAGATATTTAATTCCAAGAATTAGAGATTCCTCTTAAAAATGACTTGCACATACCTAGATCTGAAAATAAAGACGAAATCTACTTGCTCAGGCTCGTGATCACCACGTGCCAGACATTTCCCCCTTCCGTTCGTTATGTAAATTCACATACTATACGTACAAGTCTCAGGAATATCTCAGTTCAAATGAAAAGAAAAGTTCACAAGGCAAATGGGGAAAATGGTAGTTTAAAATTCTATAAATAATAAATCTAAAATTAAATAATAATAGTGGATCATTGGGGTGAGTTTTGATTTTCCTGTACTAATCCTTCTTTGTCCCATTAAGCATGTGTATCCCTTTACGAAAGGATAGACGTCTCTGTCAACTCCCCGTATACTCATGTCCTCCCAGTGGGTACACCACTTATGCCTTGTTATTCATACAATAATTTGGATTTTGACTAACATTGTGTCTAATCTGTAAATCAACTTGGGGAGAGCTGACATCTTTTCAATTATTGAACCTTTCTTTTCATAAATTTGGAGTATGTCTCCATTTATTTAGTTCTTTTTATTAAAAAGTCTCTTCCATTAGAATTTTGTATTTTTTCTCATATTGCTCTCACAAACTTGGTTAATATTTAGTTATTTAAATTTTTGGTGGTAACTGGTAAATTATTTTAATTTCAAATTTTGCTTGTATGTAGAAAAGAGATCAACTTTGGTTTATTAAATTCCTATCCTACAACATTCTTCTAATTACAGTTTTTTTATCTTTGCTTTAGTCAGTTCCTTCAGTTTTTTTGGTAGAAATGGTCACGCACCCTGTGAACTGCGATAGCCTTGTTTCTTCTAACCCAATGTATATATGTAGGTGTGTGTGTGTGTGTGTGTGTGTGTGTGTGTGTGTGTACATGTATTTGACTTTCACATCTTATTACTTTAACTAAGAGTTAATATTAAAGAGCACTTGAGGGACGTCCTTGCTGTGCTTTTGATGTTAGGAGGAAAGCTTCTGGCTTGTCCCCAGTAATTATGTTAACTGAATATTTTTTGTAGATATTCTTCACCATCAAGTTGAGGAAGTTTGTTTCTATTCCTAATTCACTGGAAATTTTTTCATGAGTGAGTTGGATTTTTCAGATTCTTTTCGTGCATCTATTGATAAGATCATGCGAATTTTCTTCTTTATTCTGTTGATATACGTTAATTGATTACAAATATTTAACCAGCATTACATATTCGGGATGAATTTCATTTGAAGGCAGTGTTAATTTTTTATACATTATTGGATCGGATTTGCTAATGATTTGGGTGAGAATTCTTGCAGCTATGTTTGTGGCAGATATTGATCTTCATTTTTATTTTTGTAGATTATTTGGTCCTGTTATTACAGTAACATTGTCTTCACAGAAAAAGGAACTATCTATTTCTTCTGATTCTATTTCATGAAAGAGATTATTAGAACTGGAACAATTCTATGTGTAGGATTCTGTGTGTAGGATTCATTAGTCAACCCAACTGAGATTTGTACATTCTGTTTAGGATGGCTATTTTTATTAATTCAATTTCTTTTGTAGACACAGGCCTATTTAGATTGTCTGTTTCCTCTGTGCGTCTTGATAAATTATGTCTTTGTAGGAATCAGTTTATTTGATGCATGCTATCAAAATTGTGAACATGGAGTTGTTTATAATATTTCTTATTAAACTTTTAGTGTCCATGAGATCCATAGTCGTGTTCCCTTTTTTCATTTTTGTAATTAATCATTCCAGCATTTCCTTTTTCTATCTTTAGCCTGGCTAGAGGTCTTTGGAATAGTCTATTGACTTTGCTAGGCAACTGACTTTTGTTTTTATTGATTTCCTACTTTCAATTTCATTGATTTATGCTCTAATGTGTATTATTAACTTACTTATGGTTATTTTGGGTTTATTTTGCTTTCTAATTTTTTAACATAGAAGCTCTGTTTATTGACTTTAAACCTTTTTCTTTTTTCCCTTTAGTATATGAAATCAATGTTGTGAGTTTTTTCCTAATTTTCTTTTTCTACCACTTCCGCTGAGTCCCAAACATTGTGACAGTTTTATTTCATTTAGTTAAGGTATTGTAACATTTATCCTAAGGCCTTTTTTTCTTTGATGATGTCATTTAGACGTGTGGTCTTTAATCTCCAAGTATTATAAAATTTCCCAACTCTGTTTCTGTTATTTTTTTCAAGTTTAATTCCATTGTGGTCTGAAAGCAAATGTTTTATTAAAGTTTTTATTCTTCTCAATGCGTTAAGGTTAGTTGTCCAGCTGTGGATGTTGTAGGTTTTGGTCAACAGCTCCAAATTTCCAAGAAAAATGTGTATTCTGTTGTTTTTGGATGAGATGGTCTACAGATGTCAATCATATCCAGCTGATAGATCATGCTTCCAGGTGAACTCTGTCCTCACTGAATTTCTGCCTGCTGAATCTGTTTCTGACAGATTGGTGCCGAAGTTTCCAACTGTAACACTAAATTGATCTATTTCTCCTTGTGATTTATCAACTTTTGCGTTTTGAGTTTTGGCATTCTATTCCTAGGCACATACACAATGAGATTATTATGTCTTTTTTATTGAATCCTTAATCCTATAATACTCCTTCTTACTCTTAATAAGTCTCCTTGCTCTCAATTCTGATTGCTTGAAGTTAACATAGTTACTAATGCCTTCTCTTGATTGGCTTTCCATGGCAGGTCATCATGTTTTGGTGACGGTTCAGGGTTCAGATTTTCTTTCCCCAGTACTGACTTCCCTCCTGTGGAGGTTCTATTCATGGGGCGCTGCCTCATGTGTTTTGATGTGTCTCCTATTTTGGTGACAGTCATTTGTTTGCTTTGGGGGTCTCATGGGTCTATGAATTTTCAATTTATTCATTTCTTAAAATTTCTTATTTGTTAAGTTGGGTTGGAAACATCTAAGATCTTTAGATTGGCCGTGGTGAATTTGATAACTCTTTTCTCAATGTGCCTTCTTAAGTAGAAGTGGGATTTGCTTTTGAATCAGAAAAGAAACGAAAAGAAAAGAAAAGAAAACAGGACCTGTCATTTCTTGCAGCAATGTTCTTAAGAAAGGTGCTGACTTCTTGAAGCTTTAGTGTCCTCATTTTTTGTGGGAGAATAATTACACTTGCCGGGCATGCGTTTCTAGAAAATAGCAGACTTAACAAATATTGGTACCTGATGCTCTTTCAGTTCAACTTTGGCTAAATAAATAAATACGTTTTTATTGTTCATTACATTTTATTGGGCTCTACACCCAAAGGGGGAAAACCACACATAGTTATGTTGATGTTTTTTTCTTAAACTGGTATAGGAATGCCTGAAATTTTAGTTTTGAAAGGTGATTTTTGGTCATCATGAACACTTCCTTATTTTTATGGCAAATAATTCTTTGGTTACACTCGTGTAGGAGTGATAGTTTTAGGTAATGGTGGATTTGCAAGGCGATTTGTATGCAATCATGAAATGATTCAACTGTTTTGAAGTCTCACTTCAAAGCTTGTTTGGTAAAAAATGGTATCATGTCATCAGAATGTTGAATGGAGCAATTCAGCTGAGGCCTGTGTTACGTGTCTGATCATGCCTTGTCCTCTCTGTTTCTATCTGATATTTCTCTTGTTCATTTGACATGTCCTATGATGACATTTTAAAAATGGATAAAAGTAATGCACAGATATATATTGCCACTTTTCCAGTTTGAGACACCTTTCAGAAAAAGACACGTCATCTTATTTTTGTTGTTGTTACAGTGTGTAATTTTCCTGATATGTTTAAAATTAGAAAACTTGACTATTATGAATCTCTTAATGCACTTTTTTACTATTGTCAGCTGAAACAAAAATTCTTTGAAACAAAAGTAATAAGAAGATACTATCTGATTATACTAATTCCTGTCAATGATTACATGATAAATTCTTTGAAGGAAAATAATTTAACAAATAAAGTTAATAAGATAAATTAACAAGGTAATACAAATGGATATTTAATCCTTGATATAAATGATCTAAAAATCTTTTAATTTTCCTTTGCAAATGTTATTGATTTTAGTCATCATATACAGCAATTTTATATTTGTTAAAAATTTCAAAAAAGGGAATTTATTTTTTTCTTGGATTATGGTAGTAATAAGGGCCAGGCACTGTGCAAGACATCACACTTATATAGTGAAAATAGCAGAAGTAGTTATCTTCAGTACAGGCCAAGTTAGATACCCTAATAAAGAGAGAAAGAAAAGTCCATGTGTAAAGTTTAAATATTGGTCACACAAGAAAGTAACACCTGTGATCTTTTAGCACCTTCAAGACTAAATATAACAATGCTCCCTAAAACACATCCGGGCCTTAGATAGTATGTTTCTATGTCTCTGTCTTGGTTTTCTATTCTCTCATTTTCTCTGTTCATGTAATAGCCACAATTCTAGCTCTTCTTGGGCTATTTATTTATCCGAAGATCACATAGTTTTAGATGTCAACAATTTTTATAATGAGTGCAACGTAGTAGAAAAAAAGTAACTCCTATCAGGTTTTGATCTCAGTTCAGAGAATACACCCTCTGTATACACATTTGTTTTCTGTAATTAACAATGGGAATTTATAATTGTTCCAAGTTAGGGGTTTAAAGTTCTAAAATTCATGATGTGCACATTGTAATTGTCCAGTATTTCTACAGCTTTGCTGCATCTGGTGCTTTTCGAAGTGCAGGCTAGATAGACTCAGTCATCTTTCCCAGAATGCCCCTTAGGGTGTGTTTGTGCTTAGTGTTGGCACAAGTCTCCACTGCTGACTGCACTCGGGTTGACTGGATTCCAGTCTCCAGCCAGCCAACTGAGGCCTGCCTGCATCATCCCCTCCTAAGCCACCAACTTAGGTCAATTCCTGGAGAACTGTGGCAGCAGTTCAGACACCCCACAGCTTCGTGAGCTGAGTAACGGCCTTGGGGCTGAAGCCACATGATGTGAGGAAATTAAACAAATATAAAAAGAACGGACATAATTAGGAGAATAGGAAAAAAAACTATAGATAGTGAAAATACTATCTGCAAAAATAGTGATTAAATCCCTTAGTTCTAGGGGAGAAAAAGTATATTTGGCAGGCCAAAATATACGGTACCAAGTAAAATTCCAAATGTAAAAAAAATAGATGAAGGAAATAAGGTAGAAAAGAGATAAAATATTACAGCATTTAAAGTTGACTTTAATATTTTGTATTTTAATCTCAAACTTTTCTGCAGAGATGTAAATGCCTATCGTCTCATTTTCAAAAGATTAGTTACATAACTCAGTTTAAATGTTTTTAAATGTTCATCACAGTAAATACTTTTATCTAACACTGAATTCGATATAATCTATTCAGCTGAAATGTCTTGTGAAATATTGTTTACCACTTACATGCCACTTTTTCATAGCTTTTTTTGTACTTACCATTTAGTTGACCTCTACTCTTTAATTTTTAATATATTGCATCTAAAACCCTTGTGCACAGATAGACCTGTATTTTTCGCAGAGTTTACTGTTGACCACCTGCATGAGAATAAACTGGAGTGTTTGTTTGAAATACAGATGTTTGGCTCCACCACAGAGCTTCTGAAAAAGTCTTCAAGGATGTGGTTGGAAATTTCCTTCCTTACTATGTTTTTGTATAAGTTTTAAAGTTTGAGACACTTTACTATAGACTTGGCATTGTACTAGGTGCTATTTTTCAAATTGTGTTTAAAATGAATAATGAACAGGATTCTTTATACTTAGTTGAAACCCTTATTTTAGTATGTAAAGTTCATATGTAAATGGCAAAACCTCATGGTAATGTTCCTACCCAAACCCATTGCTTGATGCTCGTCGTATTGCATCAGTATTGCCATTTCCAAATTTAAATACAATAAAGCAATTATGTTTGCATATCTAACTTTAAAAATAGCTTGGCCGATTTTCCTTCAAGAGCAGTGTAAATTTGCAAAAACAAAATGTACCTTGATACCTACTCAACATCACAGCGCCACCATTGACTCTTCAGATCAGATCATCAGTAACCAAGAAGCTACCTCTGAGATTCTCAGAGTTGAAATTAAAGTGAAGAAAACAGAATATCCTAGAAAAATGAAAAGACTTTGGGAGATTCACAATAAAGTTCTTAAACTCATCTGTATGGCAGATGTATGAACAAACTGTATAAACTTGACGTTCAAAAAAGAGCAGACTCAGGTCTTCAGTGATTTTGCTTAAATCCAATCTTTTTTTTTTTTCAGAAGAAATGATGAAACAAGTTTGTAAAGCAGACGTCATCATTATGTTAATACCTTTAGGGAGTAATTGAAAACAGAAATAAATAAACTCTGCATAGATGTTAGTTTTTTTAAATGTTGTAGTAGAAATGATCTAAAGAACATTTGAGGAACGTGATTAAAATGTAGTGTTGTGTAGTCTGGAATAATAAAAGGCTCGCAGGAGTTTTGGCTTCTTGCAGGGGTGAGACCCTGACTTCATAAATATCTCATTAATTCATCGCAACATGGTAGCGCACTACAGTGTGAATTAAACAGTGATGTTAAGGAACATAAGAGCAGTATTTGTAGTTTGAGGAGCAGCAGTGCTCCTTGCAACTCTTTTCGTGGTTTACTTTGCTTGTTCATATTTTCTCCTATTAGCCACCCAAGAAAATAAAAAATACCTTTTCCTCCCTTTCTTATACACTGATACAAAATTGAAGAGTTAGTTTTTTCCTTTATATCTTTTAGTCAACTAAGCAAATAAATTCTCAACAACACATCAATGACAATATAATTTTGAGAGCAGACACAGAACTGGAAGGAAAGAAGATTGAAGTACTCGCTTGTTACTTGGAATATGTATGTAGCTGTACTAAGGAGAAAATGCCTAAATAGCATCCAAAATAAGCATACTTCTTTCTTCTTTTTTTGTCCAGAATATGTCCCACAGCCATGGAACTTCCATTGAACATATGTGTCATCCAGAGTAGAAGCATGTTTTCCAAGTCTGGCTTGTAGATTTCTCAGAATCCCTTTTGATCCTTTTAATTTTATTAACTGAAGTGGAAACCTCTTGACATCAGAATTCTTGCAAAGTTTATTCCATATCCCAGCCCCTGAAAACTTTTAAATACCTAAGGGTTGATCCAGATTGTCACCTAATGAATAAGAAAATCTTCCAAAGTTTCTAGCACTTGAAGCCATTACTTACCATAAAATCAGGAATGATTATATTGTTCTTATGAAAACAAATTGAAACCTTAAGTTTATTCTACTATTTTTCCATTATAAACAGGGGCTTTCCAGCATCACTAAAGAAGTATACTAGCCAAAAAAGGTTTAATTTGTCATTTCTTTGGAGACATTTATAGAAAACACAAGGTATAGAAGAGCAAGTCAGACAACAAAATAAGCAACGGGCAAAAGGAACCAGAAAATGAGACCACCTACAAGACCAGGCAATTTGTAAAGCTTAATGAAAACAAAATGGTGTAGGTGAATGGCTGGTGAGACATTATTTCTGGTGTGTGCATGAGGTTGTTTCCTGAAAAGATTAACATTTAAATACATAGACTGAGTGAAGTTGATCCTTACCATTGGAAGTTGGCCTTATTCTCCTCTTTAAAGGCAAACTGGGACAAAAAGGTGGAAGGAAGTCAAATGTACTTGATGCCTGGGCTTGAGCTGGAACCTTCACCAACTCCTGTGCTCGGACATCAGAGCTGTTGGTTCTGCAACCTTCAGTCTTCGTTTCTTGGGTCTTTGACTAGGGTGTGAGACTTAGGCCAGTATAGGATCCCTTGGTTCTCGTGCCTTTGAGTTTAGAAGAATCTTACTGACTTTCCTGAGACTCCTGTAGCGCACAGAATGCAGACAGACATTATACTTGTCAGCTTTCAATGTGATATGAAGAACTGCTCCTGAGTCTTGATGTAGATAATCACGTTTCTGTTTCTCTGGAAAATTCTAATTAATACAAACATCATGGTAATCTTACTTTTAAACATGCATGACTTAATATTTAAGGATGAATTGACATGAGAAACATAATTTAATTTGAAACAGCTAAGCAAAACAAAAATATATGAATTGATTAGATTGGATAAAAACATGGCAAAAACATTTACTATTAAATGTGTTTTAGATATATGGTTTCATTATACCATTTCATCTGATCTTATGTTTAATAATATGGTCATAGTAAGTTTTAGAAATGATACAAATATCTTTCATAATGCATCAAAAATTGAGCATCTTTGAATGAGAGCGATCTTTGTATATAATCTCAGTTTTAGTAGGAATGAATATTTACATTTATACGTAAAGATTCATATTTAAGTAAAACCAGGGCTAAGGGCTTAGACCAATCACTTTCTCCCCCTCAAACCAGGATTTAGCCAAGGACTTTTCAATCCTATTTAAAACAAGAACAATAATCTTTGTCACCCTCCCAAGTCAAGGGGGTGTTATGATGATGAATGTGCCCCAGGAATAGATTTGGCCTGCTGATATATTCATAACACATATGGCTGCATCACCCTTTGACTTTTCTAAGAAAATGGAAAATCGCTACATTTAGCATGCCACAAATTAAATTTCTGTCAAGGTTAGCTTTAAGACTTACTCTCTCCGCAACTCAAGTTCTCATAGGCTGCTGACAAGTCTTCATAAAATCGCAACTAGAAAACTATGTGAGTATGCTAGAAGTAACGGTATAGGGCAAGTTGAAATGAAACTTCTTGGCTCAAAAAACCTCCATTAAATAAAACATTTTAAAGTATAATAGATAGAAATCTGTATATATTTAATATGTACATTTTGCTAAGTTTGGGCATATGCATACACCATTGAAACTATCACTGCATTCAAGCTAATAAACATGTCTATTCCCTCAAAAGTTTCCTCATGTCTCCTTTTAAAGGAAAAGCATTTTTCAAAATCTTGAATCAAATTTAAGAATTGGCATGCTATGCTCTGTATGTATGGAATGAAACAACCATAATTACTTAGCAGAAGGACAATATTTTCAGGCCTGAAAGCAGCTCATAAGATAACAACTAAAATCATATAAAATGTTATTGTGTGGCTGTTAAATTTCTAATATTCTTATATAAAAATGCTTATGAAGTACTTTGTATATATGATAGTATCAAAGATTAATTCAGAATATTTGCATTAAACTGTGTCATGATCTTGTAGATTTTTTTGGTTATATAACTCTATCCTATTTAATTCAGAAAATATTTGTCATAGGTTATCATCCTTGCGTCAGGAAGTGTTTCTATAAGAGCCTGTTCAGGAAAATTCAGCCTTTTGCTTTTTGGAAGTCCTACTTGTGGCTAATCTGAGCTAAAACTCTCATGCTTCATTTTATTTAAGGAAAAAGATACCCCAGATATCTGTTAACACTCGTTTCCCTTGGCTAAGGCCACATGGGACTGAAACACAGGTAGAGTTTAGAGTCGACCAAAGTTAGAGATGGCGTCCTAAGTAGAAATGAGCTTAGAAAACTTAGAAGTTCGTCTATACCAGGGAAGAAAACTGAAGAGTGAGGAGGAAATTCTGTTCTGTTCAAAAATAAGAAATTCATTGTCGTTTGAGTTCTAGGTATACACGACTCTCACTGCAGAAAGATGAAATATTAGTGATGTTTTGATCCTCAATTCTTAAATGGGTAAGGAGGTTGAATATCTTTTAATGTATTTTCTAGCTACTTGAACTTCTTCACCTGAGGACTGCCTATTCATTTCATTGCATTTGACCCAGAAATGCCTCTTCTGGGTATTTTTCCAAAACTAAGTAAAAGCAACATATAACAGAGACACATGTACACTCACGTTTAGCTAAACTATGGAAGATGCTGAAATCGCCATCAAAATCCAATGGGCACCAATAATGTGGTATATGTACACAACTCTTCTATAAAGATGGATAGATTTGAGACACTTGTAAGTAAATGGACACAACTTGAGCCCGTCAAGCTTAGTGAAGAGAGTAAAACTCAGAAAGTTAAACATTGCATGGTTTCTCTGATATGAGAAACCTAGAACTTAGAATAAAAGCATTTTATAGAGCGAAATGGGTGAGATATTGTGAGCCAAATGGGGATGAGAGAAGGGGATGGAGTGTCGAAATAGGGGAAGGAAGTGTTGTGATTTTGACCTGAATTGTCTTCCAAAATCCTCACATACCTATGGACATTGTATACTGTTGGTAGTGAGTCACAGCAATGAAAAAGTAATTAAGTATCAAGAGTGGGAGCATTGCTGTGATTTTACCTGATGGTGTGGTTTGAAAGCCTTTGGGACTGATTTGTGGGAAGAGTTTGGAAAAATTTGAAAATGCTGGCTGAATAAGTTGTGGAGTGCTCTGTTCTGAACTTGATGGTAGATTCTTATAGGTGCTCAAAAGAATAGATTGCTGATAAAAGTGTGGATCAGAAAGGCCAGGCTCAAGAAGTTTTATTGTCCAAAAACTTTGCCTGAAACTGAGATGAATGGTGGTAGGCTACTTAATTTGGCTAGAAAATCTCAAGGTAAGTCAGTGCTCACCTTATCACTTGGGCATTACCTGTAGCTTTTAGCCAAATTTTTGGCAAAATGCAGGAAGAATGGCCAAGAAAAATGTTATGAAGAGTTCACAGTGCCAGATTCAAATAGACTAAGAGAGCATGTCATAAAAAGATTAACATAAACAAGTCAAGTACTTACACTCAGGAGTATATAAAAATGCCCTGAGAATATCTCAAAAGTCTGTAAGACCCACACTTTACCAACTCCAGGGTGTAGAGGCAAAGAACTTTACTTTAAGAAGTGTACTCTAGGACACTCTACAGTGCCAACGAGAGAGCCCTTTGGAGTTCAGCCATCTAAGAATTTGGAGTCCCCAACAGCAATTGTCCCAGGGAGCCAGGCTGCTGCTCAGGCCAGTGGCATGCAGTGGCAATGTCTATGGGTCCTGGCTTTGCAGATTTGCAGAGTAAAAGAGTTGTGGGTAATGGGTAATGGAAGTTTCCACCCAGATTTCAGAGGAAGGCCTTGGAGGACAGGCAGTGTGCCTCTGGGAGCACAGTGCATGAAGTTGTGAAGGAAAAGCTTAAGGTGCAGTGGAGGTCCCCAAAATTTGGAGAAGCCAAACGTGTGGATTTGTTCCCTGAAGAAGGCAGCCAGATTTGGACAAGGACAGCCTAGTGAAGAGAAGAAGACGGAGGCAGCAGCCAATGGCAATGCAGGGATGGGGCCATCCAAGCCCTGCGGGGGTCACGTCTCGCCATAGTTTTCCCCAGATACAAGACATGGAGCTATAGGGTTTAGCCCTTGCCCTGCTGGGTTTAAAACTTGCTTTTATATCCTCTTATTCCTTCTTTTTTTTTGGAATGGGAGTACTCTGTGTTATTTTATGTTGAAAGTGCTTAACTTTTCGATTTTCACAGGAACTCTCAGCTAAGAGTTTGCCTTGTGTCTCAGAGGAGACTTGGGACTTGGACTTTTTTTTTTTTTAACAGTACTAGATCTCTTAAGACTCTGGCAAGTCTTAGAGAAGGAGTAAATGCACTTTGCATGAAGAAGTGAACACGAGTCTGTAAGGGGCCTGGAGCAGAATGCTGTGATTTGAATGTGGAGTGTCCCCCAAAAACCTCATATAGCTACAGATCCTGTATACTGTTGGGAGGTGTTGCCTACTGAAGGGGGCAGGTGCTTGGGGCCTACTGAAGGGGGCAGGTGCTTGGGGCTTGATTTGTAAGAATGCACACTGGTTCTGTCCTTCTTCTCAGACTTGGTTCTCTTCTGCCTCCGTGAGGACCTTTATCTTGGTTCTGGCTTTGGCCCCATACCTGACCCCAACCTTGCCATGTGATACCATCATTTTCCAGCCACTCACTTGTGAATGACTACAACCTTGTGAAACTGTGAGCTAAGTTAAACATTTCCTCCCCTAATTTGTGCGTGTATTGAGTTACAGTAATGAAAAGGTGACTAAAATAGGAAGGAATTGTAATGGTGAAAAAATATATATATATATATTTTAAAATTTTTAAATATATGTATGTATATATATATATATATACATATATATATATATATATATAAATTGATAACTTTGCAAATTAGATCATAGTAAGACCAATGATCAGGACACATTGTT
Organism: Ctenodactylus gundi; assembly: GCA_004027205.1. NCBI lineage: Eukaryota > Metazoa > Chordata > Mammalia > Rodentia > Ctenodactylidae > Ctenodactylus > Ctenodactylus gundi. The sequence goes on along the minus strand of PVKB01000721.1, from coordinate 430,301 downwards.
GATGTGAAGGTGATAGAGACCTGTGGCCTCACTCGTGGTCAGGGAGGGTGTTCTTCAAATGCAAGGAAGCCCTATAGAATGTCTGTCTTAGCTAAACTGAGATACAGCACCGCAGTTCAACTTCTTGTGGTATACTTTTTGAGCCCTAGAGCCCTATAAAAGAAAGCCCCAAATAAGAACCCTACCTAATCCATGTGGGGTGGCACACATTTGTAATCCCAGCACTCGGGAAGCAGGAGGATTGCTGAGAGGTCAAGGCCACCCTGTGGACTACATGATGTGTCAAAACCCTGTCTCAAAAAAAAAAAAAAAAACCCTCTGTCTGAGCAAACAGGGCACGTCTACCTGTGAAGAGGTGATCGATTTTGTGGAGAGAACATCTGTGGATTACCCACGTCTTGAGACGTGACAAGAAGCTTACCTGAGTCGCTCGTCTCAGAATTGCCTCATTCCCAGTGCTTAAAATCTCATTTGAAAAACCAAGGAAATTTAAAGGTTATGTTAGCCATCTCATGCAAATACATGCACACCCACACAAAGTCATTGATCACTGCTTCCACAAGTTCAGAAATGATTATTATAGAAAACACAATATAGATAATTTTCATGATAGCAATAGCAATAACTTTTATTTTGATTGTTTATATAAATGAGGTATAAATTTATATTTTACAATGATTAGACACATATTGTAGAACATTCTCAATTGTTACCACTAAATGTTAAAGAAAAAAGTCTTAAATCAATTGAATATTTATTGAATACTTATTAATGTATAGAAATATTACATCAGTAAATAACCATAAATAACAATATTTACATCCCATGGACAATAATGCTTATATTTGCATACATAGATGTTAGAAATACATTGAGATGAGAATAATAGGATTTAACAAAGTGCCTTAAATAATGAAGAGTTTGTGCTTATCCCTATTTTCATGTAGCATCTAAATCTGGAAATAGAGGCTTTGAGGTTCTTTCATTTGAGTGACAATGTCAAAAGCATTTTATCTTGGTGTTTCCCTACTGATGAGCACAATGGCTACTCTAGTTCTAGCAATCATGGCTATGTTTAAAATATAAAGGAGAGATGGCTTGTCCCAGCCGTATCTCCTTCAGTTGGAAAGCTCCAAAGAAACATCTCTGTTGTACTGATCAGCTTTCCAATCTCAGAGAAAATATCTAAAAATCACAACAGAAAGAAGTTTAATTTGGTTCATGGTTTTGGGGGATCCCATCCAAGGTCAGGGGCTTCAGGGCAGAAAGGCATGACAGAATGACAGGAAGTCAAGAGAGAGAGGGGAGTCAGATAGACAGACAGACAGACAGAGAGAAACAGAGACAGAGAGAGAGAAAATGGGTGTGCCAGGAACAAAAATTAGGCCTTTTTAAGTCACACCCCAGGGAGCTGTCTCCTCAACCAGATTGCTCCTTCACACACATGACGCTTTTGGGGGACATTTTAGAGCTAAACCATCACATGTCAAACTTTTTTTTATGTCTTATGAGCTCTAACTGAAGCACATGGTCACTTGTAGCTGTAAAAAAGAAAGTTGGAAAAGCAAGTGTCTGGCAATGGTACACAGACTGTCACGATTCATTGCCAAGTTTGGATATATTACTGCCAGAATACAATCAAATTTCTGGTCCCAAGATAAGACAAAGAGAGGAAAGATGTTGACCTGGCAGTTAAAAGTGTGCTGCAGTTTGCTCAAAATCGTGTGTGTGTGTGTGCGTGTGTGTGTGTGTGCGTGTGTGTGTGTAATGTATATTGGTATGTTGATTATGTATTGCGTACATATCATATACAAGTATATTGATTTGCATATCGACTATATAGTCATTTTATTCTTATTCACCTAAATATATGTGCCAATCACAGTAGTACATAATCTTTTAGGCACCTAAAATATATGCAAGGTGATAAATAAAAAAGCACAAATACATCTTAAAACTATTGATCTATGATCTAGAGAATAAAAACATAAGATTTATTTGAGCATTTCTGTCTCTGTTTAACTACTGTCTTATGTAAAGGAAAATATTAAAATACTCAAAGACAACTATCAAATTAGTGTAATCAAAAAAACAAGAAAATATATTATGAAGAATAATGCCATTGTAAGACAAATACGTAGCATCCTAGATAATTTCCATTGCTCTTGACCTTGGACAAGTTCTGTTACCTGCTTGGTAATTTGTTTTTTTTTTTTTTAATAAATTTTTTCTCTGAGATTTGAATTGACTCAAACTCATGATGCTGCTCAACTAGAAAGATTTTATGATCAGATATTACTAGGTTGTTCAAAATTAAAACATGAACATCTTATAGTTTAAATGAAAAATTAGACATTTAACATTTGACCTTCAACAAAGTGTGCTAAACTCATTTCAAAAAGTTACATTGATTATGATATTTGTGGCAGGTATCATTGCTGGTTGAGGTTATTTGGTGTTCTTTAAGCTCTTCGTAGCTGAAAATTAACTTTTTCCAGATTTGAGAAAATTTCTTGCATGGTTTTAGTGAATAAATTCTTTATATCTTTGGTGCGGTTTTCTGCTCCTTCTCCCACACCCATAATTTTGAGATTGGTTCTTTTTAAGTCATTCATCAGCTGTTATATCTGGCTACTGGGCTCATTTCTGATTTTGGAGTCATGCTTAAACCTCAGAAATACAGCATAAAGAAAAAAATATATCAAAACTGGTAACAGAAAAACAGGAATTTTTCTACCTAGGCAAACCCATTCAAATTACTGTAGATTTCTCAAAACAAACTTTAAAGACCAGGAGAGCCTGGAGCAAAACATTTCAAGCTTTAAAAGACAGCAAGTGTCAACACAGGTTACTGTATCCAGCTAAATTATCCCTGAAGATTGAAGGAGAAATAAAATTTTATATGGCCAAGAATCCCTAAAGAAAACTGCAACCACTAGCCCAGCATTGCAGAAAATACTTGAAGCAATTTTTGAGAGAGACAGAGACAAGGATCGCCAAAAAACATGGAGAAAAGGAAACATCTAAGGAGAAAGTGTAACAAAAATAGACTGGTATTTGAATCCTTTTGGTATACTTCTGAAACAGTACTGCTGTTTTATAAAATATGTGACATTTCCCCATATAATTATTATTTGTAATAGTATGTTAGTTTGCACAACATAATAAATCTATTCAACATGAGAAATTGGTATAAAATCTTTAAAAATATGTGTGCATGAATTCATAGATGGATGGGTAGATAAAATCATAACCCAAATTGGCAATATGTTAGTAGTAAGCAAAATGTGAGTAAATAATTTAGGAAAGCTAAAAAATTCTGAAATAGCTACAAATGCCATTATATCTCTTTCTTCAACTGTATTATAGTTATGTGATTAGGTTCATTTAATGTAGCAATTTGATATAGACTTAAGTTTACTATAGCAATTCATTTATTCAGTCTTTGATGTAAGTTTATCCTAAGAAAACTGATCAATGTAATGATAACCTGAATGTCTTTTGCATGTACAAATATTTACCTTTTAGTACTCAGCTGAGCCATCTGAAATTCAACTTCTCTCTTTTTCTTTCTCATATTTTTCAGCCTTATGAATTACATTGTTTCCTTTTCTCATGTGAAATGATGGATAAGGCCATGTTAAAGAATCTCAACAGAGATATAGTAAGATATAGGGGAAAAAAAAGAACATTTGACAAATATGCCAATAAAGGGCTCTGCTGGGCTCAGAGTAGCGGCCACTGAGGCCCATTCTAGGGGTGGGAAGCTGAGCTAAAGAGTGATGATATGAGTGAAATGAATCAGACACAGAAGATTAAATATGTTAACTATCGCATGGTTTCTCTGATTTGGGAAACCCAGAATACATGCCTTCTGTAGAACCAAGTGGGTGTGATAGTGGGAGTTAGGGGGGATGGGGAGAGTTTGGGGGCAAAAATTAGAAGGAATTATAAAGTTGATGTAATATATATGTGCACAAAATACTCATTTCGTTGTAAACATTATGTATCGTATATATAATAATAAAAATGGTGGAAAAAAGTGCTCCTCTGCACACTGCCCCCCCCCAATCATGGGCAAGAGGAGGATGGGGAGGGTCACGGGGAGAAAACAATGGTAATGAATCGTGTGCACAGACAAAGGTGCCAAACTAAGTCATGAATCTCTAAAAAAAAAAAAAAAAGTTACATTGAGCTTACTTCGAATTTCAAAAAAGTTTTTGATGTAGTTTGTTAAGAATGTTCAACAGAAGAGGGAGAACATCCTCTTTATATGCTAAATTAGAATTACCAGACACGTAGTTATTTTCATGCCATTCTTTAGATGTGCCTACTTTAGTGAAAATAGAAAACAGCAGCTGGAAGAATAGCTCAGGAGACTGAGGAAGGGGGATTGCATGAGTTTGAGTCCTGTCCGGGCTAAATACTGAGCTCAGAACCAGCCTGGACTACAAAGCGAGACTCTGTCTCAAAAAAAGAAAGAAGGAAGGAAGGAAAGAAAGAAAAGAAACAAAAAGAAAAGAAAGAAAGAAAATAGAAAGCAATAAATAAGGTAGATATTAAATGTTTAATTTGCTTGGGACTTTACTAATAAAATGGTAAAATATTTATAGTTTTTCAAAACCAAAAACTCAACTATTGCAATTTAAGGTTTAATACTCTTGTAGATTCTTTTTGTCAAATGAAAAATAAATATAGCCGATATTGTGAAATTATCCATTTGTATTAATATTGTTTTACAAGTACAATTGCAAATTGTAGTCATATAAGTTTTCAAAGCTTTCTAATTAATTAGTTATGACCAGTAAATATTTCATTGCATTTCTAGAAGAAAATTCTTCCCCCTGCATTCTCTGTTCTCTTTGCTGTTTGCATGTAGTAGTTTAATAAACATAGAGAATTGAATGAGAAGTCAGCTTTAAGAATCAAGGATAAAAACTATTATGTCTAATTTTCTAAGTACTACCTTCATGGTTGGTTCACCCAGGGTATTCAAATCCATATCCTGAAGTTTTTGAGCTCCTCTTTGTCAAATTAGCTGTGGAAATAGCTCTTGTGCAAAATTATTGAAAAATTAAGACCTTAAAACTGGGGTGTCAAAACTAACTTTTTAGGATCTTTTAAATACATTGGCAATATAAGAAAAGAGTTGACATCTGGGAATTTGAGGGGGGCATTTTGGGGTTACAGGTACAGTCAAAGTACTCATGTCAGAAGGATTTTTCAATTGAAATGCCAGATGTTTGACAAATGTATCACCTTCTAATCCTCTTTAGCAATAAACTTGTGCCTTCTTCTCAAGAATTTCTCTTTTTTGAAAAGTAGGTAACCAGTAATAACTACCTTGATCTAACAATATGGATCAATTAGAACTTACGTAAAGGAAAGATGTTAAGCTTGATATATACAGCTGGCAATTTTGTAAATATTTTCATCTCCTTTCTTCGTTGTATTGTAGTAGATGTTTGAGCCTGGTCACTCGCTTTGAAATAATCCTTACCTTTGAATTTGGGTGAAAAGTGATGCTATTTGCTAATTTAGAAGTAGAAAATGTCTGCTACTTGGTTCGTTGACTTCCAGGGTGGCCAGGATGCACACCAATGACTTAGTCTTTTCTTCAGAATCCCTGGCCCTATACTTTGAATCAGGACTTAGTGGTACGGCGCTACTACAGACTCCTCTGTTGGAAATTGCTTGGAGATGCAGTTTCTACAGGGAAAACACCTGTATTAGTAATAGTGGCATTTTGAATCTAGTAATTTCAGTGCTATTAATGCAAGTTGCCTTATGCATTCTTCTGAAGTATAATATTAATAACTCAGCTGGATGTGCATGCACAGTTCTGCAATGTAATCGGCAGGGTGTTCCTGATTTCAGAACTCAAGGTTTCTTCTCTAGTCCTCTTGTATTAGGTGACAATAAGAATGTGACTCACAAACCTCCAACTACAGAAAGCTTAATTGACCAAGGGTCCAGTGATGGTGCTCTGAAATTCATCTCTGTATTTGGACCATACTTTCTATAGGCTCCATTGAGCCAATGACTGAATTCAGTAAGGCAGGCCACTCTAAATCCCTTGCTGAACTTTAAGCTGCATTCAGAAGCTTCCAGAACATCTCCATTCTTTACCCTCCCCGCGCCACCCTCATCCCTCCTCCCCTGACCCCCATGCTCCCGGGCACATTACCTCCTCCATCTGTACCAGGCATCAGGTTGCTGCGTGGTCTCTGGCTTTTCCAAGTCAATCCAGATCCCTCTTCATTTTCTTTCCAGGGACATTTTCCCTAATTGAATTCTTATATTTATTTTTTTTTCATTCTGTCTTGCATCTGCTTCTTTGTAAATAGAAACTAACCCAAAGACCCTGTGAGCTAACACGCACTTCTTAAATGCATTCCTTTTCTATTTGAATGAACCAGAATTTGGCTTTGTAACTTTCAGGCACTGAATAATACACGTGTATTATAGAACTAACAGATGCTAATTACTTCTAGCATATCTACAGTTACCTCCCCTTGCCCCAGGTTTCTATTTAATCAAGGTTTTATTAACATAACTGACATAAAAGTGAAACAGTACTCAGTAGAAGCTATGCAAATTAAAGAGCAAAAATATCATGAATTCTTTAGTCATTTTATGTATAAACACTGAATAAAAATATTTATCAAGGCTCTTTTTAGAAACAATTGCTTGGAAAAGAGAGTATGTTATATATGAGCAGATACTGTGGAACTCTAGGCCTTTAAGGATGGTGCATTATGGAAAAGCATATATATATATATATATATATATATATATATATATATATATATATATATAATGTTATAGCATTGAATGCTTAAAAATAAAAAAAATTCAATATTATATGGTCTATTTGTTTCTTTTTATACATGTATCATTTTTACAGTCCACACTTTAAGTTGAAATAATTTCGACAAACAAATACATCTATATGACCAGTTAAGAAGTAGATAACCTCTAACACTCAGTTTAATTTCTAGATCACTTTCCAATTTATCTTCCTTTTCCCAAGGTAACCTGTGATCTGATTTCTATCACTGTATGTGCTGTGAACAATGGTCAAATTTCATACAAGTGAAATTATGCTGTATGTCTTCTGTATCTGTATGCTTTGGGGCAATATTTGTCGTTAGTAGTTATCCATAATGTTGCTTTTATCAGCAGTATTATCTTTTAATTCCTAAATGGTACTCAATTTTTTGAATACATGAATTTGTTCATCCATTTTCTTATTATATACCTTCATATAGCTTGAGTTTTGTAGATTATGATTAAAACAACTATGAACATTTTTGTACCTATCTTTTTGAAGACATGTTTTATATGTTTATGGGTAAATATTTACAGTTTGTTTTATGATTGGGTAAATTTTCATGATGTAATATAACTGTATGTTCAACTTCATTTTAGAAACTGCTAAATTGTTTTTCAAAGAGATTGTATAATTTTCTGTCTGTACCAGCAAGTATAAGAATTATGGATGTCCGGTACCCATTTTCTCCCTGGTACTTTGCTTGTTTTTATTATATGGTTTTATATTCTATTTGACCCATTGTGTTTTAAATTTTCCTTATTTATATTGACTTCTAGTACTTATTACAAAATACATTCCTAATTTATTACAGCCCACTTTACAAGAATTCTTTGTGTATGAAGTAAAAATCTACAGGATTACAATTGCATTAAAACTTTTACTATTTTTTGGTGGATTTTCATATACTTTAATTCATCATGTGTTATAAACCTTAAAATATATAGTGTTTGGTTTTTGCTTGATAAGCTGAATTGACTCGTAAGTCTAAGAAAAGAATGAAACCAAGTCTTTTTATTTTTTGTGTCAACACACATATGGCCAGTTCTATTGTTCTACACATATGTTGATTCTAGTTTATCTGCTATCATATTGTCTTAACATTTATGCAAAAATGCTTTTGGCTTTTGTATAATAGAGATATATGTATATCTATGTTCATAGCAGCACAACTAACAAGAGCTAAAATATGGAAGTCACCAAAATACCCATCAACAGACCAATGGATACACAAACTGTGGTATTTATACACAACGGAATACTATGCATCTATAAAGTCCAACAGCGTGGAGGCTTTTGCAGGCAAATGGAAGAAACTTGAGAACATCATGCTTAGTGAAGTGAGTCAGAAGCAGAAAGTGAAACATCGAATGGTCTCTCTGATATGAGAGACCCAGATCACAACTATCTCCTGGAACTTGAAACAAAAAACAAAGTGAAACAGGGGGTAGGGTGGGGAGGAGAGGTGGGTTGAGGGAGGGAAAAAAGGAGAGTGGCAAAGTCCTTGTCACCTTGACAAGAAACGTAGGTGCACAAAATGCTCAACTTCATTGTAAACCTTGAATTTTGTGCTTATACATGTCAGTAAAATGGGGAAAAAAGAAAATGTCATTAGTCTTATTTTTAAATTAGTGGAAATATATAAAGTAGTTAATAGTTTATATTGGTCAGCTTTCTCATTTCTAAGGTGCAATACCTGAATAACCAAGACACACAACCTCAGAGGGGAGATGTTTAATTGACTTGTGGTTTCAAAGGGTTCGGTCCATGGTTGACGGTCTCTTGGGTAGGAATATGGCAGAAGAGGGTGGTGAAGCAGAGCCCACCCCCTTTTTTGACACAGTTTTGCTTAGTAGTCCAGGCTGGTCCTGAACCCACTATGTATCCCAAGATGGCCTCAAACTGACAGCAGTCCTCTCTCCTCAGCCTACCATGTGATGGGTTTTTGGGTGTGGTCTACCATGCCTGGGGAATCAAACCCAGAACCCTGTGTTTTGCAGACAAGCGCTGTAACTGCAGTGCTATTCCCCCAGCCTCAAACTGCTCATTTCATGGCAGCCAGAAGGCATAAGAGTGGAACAGCACCAGAAGGGGAAGAGCCAACGTCCAGATAGTCACCAAGGTCATACCTCCAGACCCACCCAGGCACTCCCAGAAGTGTGCTTTATTAACCCCTTGTGTGTGTAGCTCCCAAGCCAATAAACTGATCATTAACCTTAACCATCACAAGGGGCAAGTACACATATTCATGTGTGTAATTTAATGAGTGTGGCAAATATGTGTGTTCACATGACCAGTAATCTCCTTAAAACATACGAAGATTATTTTGTAATCACTGACATTCAGTTCATGCTGCATGTAATCAATGACTAAATATCAGCAGAGTCTTTAGATTCATGAGTCCGTGGCTCTTTTCTGGAGTTCTATTCGGCCTGTGTGCTGGGACTGCCGTGTTATCTCAGGCAAGGGTGCAAAAATCTGAAGAACTTGGGAGGCTGAGACAGGAGGATTGCTGTGAGTTTGAGGCTACGTAGTGAGTTCAGGAATAGCCTGAACTGCAAAACAAGACTCTGTCTCAAAACAAAAAAAAAATCATAAATCTGTGAGTCTTCTCCAGGAAGTCTTCACTTTGCTTTTTTCCATATATATATATATATATATATATATATATATATATATATATATATATATATATGATGCATAATGTTTACAATGAACGTGAGTAGTTTGTGCACATATATATCACATCAACTTTACAATTCCCTTCCCATTTTTGGCCCTCCCATATCCTCCCCATCCCCACTAACTCCCACTGTCACATCCCTATGGTTCTATAGAATGCCCATATTCCAGGTTTTCCAAATCAGAGAAACCATGTGATATTTAATGTAATTAATCTTCTGCATCTGACTCACTTCATCACTCAAGTCACCACTCTTTAACTCATCATCCCACCCCTAGAATGGGCCACAGTGGCCATATCTTGTTGCCTCTTCTCTGGCTCCAGCAGAGCCCTATATGGGATATTTACCAAAAGTTTTAGTTTTTTTTTTTTCCTTCCTGTGTCTTACTATAGTCTTCACTTTCAAAAGTGACTTATCTCTGATTCTCACTATACCTTAGCTACCTAAAAATGTTAGTTGTAATGTCTGTTTATGATCTGTCATTATTATCTGTTGGAGAAAGGCTACTCCGTCTTTTGTAAGCTTTTTATTTAACTTGAATATGAATGTATTATAACGTTCTGTGTATTATGCAGAAATCCATTCTGCACGATAACGTTTTAATTACATAAAACTTGGGGAATTTGTGACCATATGTATCATGTTATGGTTTGGGTCTGGAATGCCCCCAAAAAAACCTCACATGTTTGAATATTGTGAAGTACCAATGGAAATGTGTGGCCTTAAGAGGCGGGGCCTGATCAGAAGGGGAGGAGCCGATAGGAGCTGGGAGGGGCAACTCTGCCCTTCCTGCCTCTCCTGGCTTTCTGTCCGCCACGCCGTGAAGAGTTTTTCTCTGACTACACCTCCACCGTGTACTCCCACACGGCTACTCGTGAATGGACTCTGTGACAAACTGTCATCTAAAAATAACTAGTACCTCCTTTAATTTGTGGATGTTGCCTGTTTCGTCACAGCAGTGAGAAAGTTACTAAGACTTTACTTGTCACTAATTTTTCATTCCCTCTTTCCTTTGTTTCCCCCTCTCCCTTCTCTCTCCATGTCTCTTTCTTAGGAGCCCACCACTCTCTTCCTGCCCTCTCTTTTATGTTAAAATATGTTATACATGTATTTATGGTGACCTCATTTGAAAGGCAGCATGTGGTACCTATCATTTGTGGTAGTCCATTTCACTAAGGATTATTATCTCAAGGTGACCTCACTTTCTTGCAAATGCTTCATATCTGCCCTTCTTTGTGGCTTATTCTGGTGTGTGTGTGTGTGTGTGTGTGTGTGTGTGTGTGTGTGTGTGTTGTGTGTGTGTGTCTGTTTGTGTGTCTCACATTTTCTTTATCCATTATTCTCTTAATGGACATGGAGTTTATTTCCAGGTTTAGCTATTATGGATTATGCTACTACAAACATGGATATGCATGTATCTCTATAATATGATGACTTTAGTTCTTTTGGAAATATGCCCAGAAATATGATACCATAGTTGGGTCAAATGAGATTTCTGTTCTCAGCTTTCTGAAGAATCTCTCGACTGCTTTCCATAGTGGTTGATATAGTCTGCTTATTGACTAAACTAAAAAAATCTAGAGGAATATGTTTTATTTGCTAAAATAAAAAAAAGTACAGAGATGTTTGGTTGTGAGTCATCAGAAAGAACTCTTACGAGTGGGGTTTTGTGGATTGCACAATTACTTTCAGACAACACAGCAGAAGACTCGGCTGACAGGGAATAAAGAGGCAGTTTAAGCAGTAGTTCTCTTGCTAGCCTTAAACAAATGTTTCTTCTATGCACATGGGTTTTCTTTTACTATCTCCTGATATTTACATGACCCTTTGCTAGTTTCTGTGTGCAGAAATGACCAAGCTTGAAGAGAATTTGAAATGTCAGCACAATTGTAGTCACAAGCCTTCCCCCTCCTGTCTTTCCTGCTCTTTGAATCTAGAGTAGGTGAAGTGGAAACTAACAAATAATTTTATGTAAGGTTAGAAAATAAAGTGAACGCAAAGTTGTTGTGTTGAAGCAGACGTAGGCACCTCCCAGAGAAGTATTTTCTCTAGTCAATTTCTTTTTTGATATTAATATTTTAACATGTGTTCTCAAACTGTTTAATGTCTCGTGACATTTAATTATACTTAGAAGAAGTTGGAATCATTTTGACTATTTTTCCTTTTTACATTGTTTCATTTTGTCCCCCAAATATTTGTACAATGTATTCTTTGTTGTTAATATTTGAAAAATTCCAGAGGTCTGTCTAACCATGGATTTTAAAAGTTATTTGGGATTCAGGTAATCTTTTCAGGTGTCCAGGTTTTATCTAAGTCTATAAATGTTTTCAAAGAAGTTGTTTGAAATTAGTTTTACCTGTATTACTCTAACTTCTCTAAAACTACGTGTAGCCATAATTTTAACATCAGGCATCCAATTTCTGCAATCTATCAATCTCCAAATATCATCTTTTTTTCTACCAGGTTCTTATATTCTGGGAGTTCTCACACAAAACTCAATTGTATTTCTTTGCAGTAGCAAAGAAATTGCCCAAAGAAATAAAGAAACACAAGTACACTTATATTAACATCAGTTAACAAAACATAAAAACGAGAAATGTAACAAGAGAAATGCTAAACTGATAGGGTGACAAAAATATTTTATAAGAGATTATAGAACACTTAGATAAGTGGAATATAATTCTGATATATCAATGGATTGCCAAAATTTTTACAGTTCCCAAACCGATCACATCATGATCGTTTTCCTAAATTATTATTAGTAGTATGTATTTGTAATACATAATAATCAGCCAACTTTAGCAACAGGTGTGTGTATGCAGTGCGGCTTGCTAGTGTTTTCTTCTTTTCCCTTTGTGCATCACTTTGCCCACTTTCCTCTGCCCTCATCTTCCTTTCCCTCTTCAGAAGATCTATTTCTTTGGGCAGTTTGTGTGTGTGTGTGTGTGTGTGTGTGTGTGTGTGTGTGTGTGTGTGTCTTAATATTCTGCCATTCATTTGGGCACTTTTTGTTTTTTGGGTTATTTTTTGTTTTTGATTTTAGCTTTGATTTCAACTTCTCTCCAAGCTTTTAATTTCTGGTATTATTTATCTAATGTTTCATGTTCTGTTTTTTCAGGCTTGTAGTGTCATTCATTATCTGATCAAATCTTCTAGTATAATGAATACTTTTTTTAAAATCCATGAATACTTGAAACTCATACTTTTTAGGCTGTATATTTTTCTGCTAAGCATATATTTACAGAAGTGAATCACAACCTCTTAGGGACATCAGCTAAAAGCAAGACAAGGTGGTGCAGTCCTACCACCCCAGCACTATGGGAGGCTGAACCTGGAGGATTTCAAATTTGAGCTCAGCTTGTGTAACTTAACAGCTTAGTGAGAACCTGTTTCAAAATAAAAAGTATAAAAAGGGGCTAGAGATGCGACTCAGTCAGAAGGCCTTGCGTTCACACCCTAGTGCCACCAAAATAAATAAATAAATAAATAAATAAAACTAGATACGAAGCATATGTTTTTTGGGGGTGGGGAGGATTTCTACTATAAGAGAGAAATTTTGAATGAGTCAACCAAATAAGATAATATCAGAAATTTTAAAATGGGTGAATCTGTTATAATCCTAACAAAAAATGGCCTAGAATGTTTATGAAGCACGTAAAAGATGTAGGGACTAGACTATCTGAAAAAGGCAAGAAAAAATGGAAGATAAGGCCAGAGAACAAAGACAGAGGAGAGCTGATCACTCACAAAAGGTCTTGCAGGCCATTGTAGTGACTTTTATCTCAAGTGGTAGGTCAGGCTTTAGAGTACATTGAAGGAGAAAAATGAAGTGATCTGACTTATATTTTGAAAGAGTCACCATTAAAATCTGGAGATAGAAGAGTAGGCTTAGAAAGACAATCATTAGTAACGTATTTTTACTTTTTTTTTTTTTGAGGCAAGATCTTGGTTTGTAGCCCAGGCTGGTCTTAAACTCACTGTGTAGCCCATGGTGGCCTTGAACTCACAACAATCCTCCTGCCTCAGCCTACCAAAGTGTTGGGATTACAGGCACGTGCCACCACATCTGTGGTACCGGGGAATGGTATCCCAGGCCTGGCACTTTCAAGACAAGCACTTTATCCACTATGCCATACCTTGAGCCTGGATGTATTTTTAATACCGCTAACATCTTTTGTTTATATTCATGAATAATTTTTCATCCACTTCCATTAATAAGATTAATAATGTTTTCTAGAGTATACTTTTCAATTTTGGTCTCTTGGTGAAAAACTGGTTCCAGATTTGGGGAGAGCAGTCCCTGTAAACTGTGTCCTGTAGCCTGACGTCTTGTCTTCATTCCAGGAAGAGCCTAACCATACGGTACCCTAAAATGGTCTAGCTATGTCTAATAATTTCTTAAGCACATGCTTAAGAAAGCAGTTGTCCCAAGAATTGTTATTAGGTGACCTATAGAACCAAGATTTGGGTATAGCAGTAGGTTTTATTTTATAATCTTTTCCATAATTTAAATTCTTTGCAAAGATTTACTTTTATGGTGAAATGTTCAAGTTTTTGATAGATGCCTTAATTTTGAAGATATTTTTCATTTAAAAATATTTATTGTAACTTCATTTCTTAAACATCTTTGATTTGGCTTTGAAATAATATTCTCAAGGAAAGAGGTATGGATTTTGATCAACTTTTGCTAATTTGGATTTGTGTTTATCTTCTGTTTCTCAATTATTGCTTCCATCTTTTTTTTTCAATTTGCTTTGGGCTGATCATATTGACCTTCAATATTTTTGAGTTAAATCTTTAATGATTTTTTTCAGTTTTTTTCAGAAATTACATTTTTATGATATGTAAAAGAATATCTATAGCATGCATGAACAATAAACAGTAAAATCAACACTCTTTTTCCCTAGCAAATTAAGATTCATGGTTTACACTGCTGTTCGACTGATAGGAATTGAACCTGATTGCTGTCTTGGTCTCCTGGGGAATCATTAAAAATTTCAACATCTACTTTAAACCTATGCTGTTTAAATCAGAACGTTGGATTTTTTTTTAAGAATCTCCAGGTAATGCCTATGTATATCAAATTTTGGGTGCAACAACCATACGTTAGCTAATACAATATCATATCCTTGGCATGAATATAAGAACAAAGCAATGTCTTTGTTTTGTGTTTCTTAAATATTATTTCATGTACAAATCCACTGTTCCCTAATAAATTCTTATAATGGTATTTTAGGCAACCTGCTTATTAATTTATCCATTCTTCTGACATGAAAGCAACAGCAAGCACTATTTGAAAAAAAAAAACAGTTTATGAGAACCTTAGTTTAAACCAAAAAAAGACCAGAATAAGAAAGTTAGAGCTAAAAGTTTATACTAAACAAATGAATAATTACTTCCTTCAGAGAAGTTGTTTAAATGGCAACAGACTTCTATGGAGGAAGAGTTATTTATTTTGTTTTGTTTTGGGGGGAAGGACAGAGGTAACATTCGCTCATTGCAAAATGGATCCTAAATAAAGGTGAACTCAGCAATAAAATACGTTCCTTGCAGTCGTATGCCAAGTTCTTTCTTTCCTGATCTTTCCTACTTTCAGTCTTGGGCACTCAATTTTCCCCTTCCCTTCCATACTTAATTATGTTTGCAAATTCTTGCCATTTGGAACAGTTTTGGGAGCAACAGAGAAGTGATGCTTGAGAGGTGAAAGGCAATCACAGCCTGGCCTGGAATCAATCCCTAGGAAGAGCGCTTGACAGCCCGCACCAGCTGATCCCCAGCTGTACTTGGGAAGCAGTGGCTCCTTGGCGCTCTTGGCAATTTGGGTCCGCTCAGGGTAATTGGTTTCAGATGAAACGAGAACGACTCATTTCACGCTGTCCTCATCCCCGCGCCCAAAGAACTGAAGGACTTAATACAACTTACTCGGGGCAAAATCCCTGCTGCACTTAAAGTCTAGTCTGAATTGGATGCGACTGTGTCCTTGCTGTGCCTGTGTGGTGAGAGGGATTATTATAATGACATTTCAGTGGTTAGAAATGCTCAGCCTGCTGCTCGGCCTGTCCCTCTTTTATTCCTTCAGAACATCTTGTTTTACAAACACTAAATATATCCCTAATCGTGTAATTAAAGAAAACATTAGTGATCATGTTCCTAGCTTTAAAAAAAACAGCACTGTGTGCATTTTCACTATTGTCTTCGCTAAATGCCCTCTCTGCTTTAAACTTAAAACCTCAGATATGAATATACTTTTCAATAAATATTCTCTTTTCTTCTTTCCTTTGATGAAAGGAAATATATACATACAATTTTGGAATGTCTCTAGTAGAAACATTGGGTCCATTCTATTTCTATTTTCCCAGACTGCAAATGTTATTTTCAGCTTCAAAAAAAAAAAATAAGTATCCTGGAGAAGTTATTTGAACAATGAAAGAATTATTTGCCAACATAATAAGTCTGGACGTGAGGTGTTTCAGGGTTGGTAAAGTCGCTGAAGAGTGTTATAGGGGACCCAGGGGTCTGGCGTGTGATTGCACACTGCCTTCCAACGTCCGCACTGTTTCAGCGTTCACTGATGTCTGCGCTCGTGACGAGAAGATGGATATTGTAGCGGAATACCAAACCTTCAGAGGATGCTATCGTTGTCGCTCTAATGAGAGTTTTATAACCTGTACTCTGGTAAGCAAAACAAAACAAAACAAAACAAAACATAAAATCTAGTTTGCAGCAAAAAGTATCCTAATCTGTTGTGAAATTTCCTGGTATGGTTATTTTCATCCTTCACAATGATACCTCTGGATGTGGTGTGGGGAACAGGTGCTAAGTGCTGAGCCAGGATAAGCGGCTTCCAAGATGCCCACCAGATAATTGTCCAATATTGAGGGAGAAGGTGTGGTTATTTTTGAGCTTTGTTTTGCAGAGGGAAGTTTCCCCCAGGAATCAGCAATTGTTCTTAGATCTCATTGGTTTGATTTGCATCTCAGATCTACCTCTGACCTAATTATTGTGAGGGAGAATGGTATGACCATTATTACTTAGAAAAACTGATTTACATTAATTCTTGGTAGCAGAGGAACCTTTTGTAAGCTTATAGGAGAATAAATATCTTTTAAAAAATAGAGAAGTTTTACAAAAAGTGAGGGAATGCAACTGCCATGAAGGGGGCCACACAATAGGGTCTGCCAAAGGGCCAAGACCAGGTGTCACTGAGTTCCTATGTATAAATACTTGAGAAGGAACTTGGAAACGTAAGTATGGCCACTTTTTATTCTATGTCCAGCACCTTCTTAACTAGTCTATCATTAACACACGCACGCACACATGCATGCACACACACACACACACACACACACACACACACACACAATGTAGATGTGTCAGCTTTCTGGTCAGGCAAGGTCATGGTGAAACATCAAAGTGAAAGGACATTGGGAGTCAAGTTGGGTAGGTGACTCAGACAGAGCCCTGCAGTGGGAACGCTCAAAAAGAGCTAAACTTCCCTGAGAAAAACATCATCATGGATATGGAACATGGTGCTGAACAATGTCAGTAGAGTGTTAACATGAATAGTATTTTCTGTTGTTCTGTAGCGCCTTCCGAACACGCTCCCCATTTTTATTAATCAAAATGTTTCTTTTTTATTGAAAAAGTTGCGTGAAGGACAATAAGACATAGATAGTACAAAGGGGGGGGGCAAAATGATGAAAATACGGTGACTTCCTCAAGTCTAACAAAAAGTATGTTTGTTCCTCTTATTAATGGAAAGGATTGATTTTTTTCCACTTTTTATTACTTTCTAGTTTCTTTTTTAGATGTCAGCTCTTTTATTTTAGATGGTTACATTTGTCTTAGTTTCTGTTTGCTCTTCCTTTCCTCGCATTTCATCCTTAAAACACTCAAATTCATAGGCATTCTGTAGTTCCTATGAGTCCACTTTTAAAAACAATCTATATTTTGTGTCCTTTTTTTCATTGTTTCCGTTATGGTTTGCTGTCAGTGACGAGGTGATATGACAAGTTCAAAAAGTCTGGACCTAGTGTGAAGAGAGGCTGGAATGTTGCAACTTCAAAGTCTAGCCCCAAAGCACCCATCAACAGATCAATGGATAGAAAAATCGTGGTATATGCACACAATGAAGTACTACTTGTCTCTAAAGTTTTGACGCTTTCTTAGGTAAATGGATGCAATTGAGACTATCATGCTCAGTGGAGTGAGTCACACACAGAAAGTTAAATGTCTAATGGTTTCTTTTATATGAGAAATCCCGAATACAGCCATTTTATAGAACCAAAGGGATGGGGATAGTGTGAGTTAGGGGAAAGGGCAGAGTTTGGGAGAAACAAAAAGAGGAGAGGGGAAGGGTTTGTAACTCTGATATGATATATATGTGCACAAATACTCAAGTTAAATGTAAACATTACATATTGCATATATACATGTTAAAATGGGAGGAAAAAAAACAAAGTCTAGGCCAGTCAGTTCAAGTTTTAGGACATTTTCACCAAACTGAAAAGTTAACTACTTTAGACATGCAGTCAGTGGAAGATCTAATATAGCAAAGACCATCGCCAAAGCCCACATACTATATATAAAATGAACTATCACTTGTCTGACAGCTTAGTTTCCCCACTTTGGTTTCCATAGTACATTTACATTACTCAACTTGAGTTACAGTTAGCAATTTAACCTTAAAATTATCATATGCAGGCCAAAGTTTGAAATTATATTTAGATATTACTTATGTATATAACTTACATGTATTACTTATATTGTAATTTTATATATTACTTTTTCGAGACCAACGGTAACCCTTTTGTTTTCTGTCAGTAGACAACTGTTAAAGAGCAAGATAAAGGCAGTTTGGGTTTAGAGAGAGGAGATTTTGGTTAAATGTAAGGAAATAACCCTTTGAGGCTTGTAACTGTTTCAAGAAATATAGAATTATCTATCTTAGAAATCTTTAGAAAAGAATGGAAATTTCTTTTCCTTTGATATTTTAGAACTATCATGTCCAAACCCCTGGGGAAATGTCCTAGAAAAAGCATGATGCCTTCCTCTAGCTCTGAGTCTGCCTGCTCATTATTTTAAATTTTATTTCAGATCTAAAACAATTTAGATATAAACTGCTTATTGTGGGTCTTGGATAAATTTTATATCTGAGGTTTAAGAAATAAATGGGTTTTTAAAAAAGGGGGCACTTTATTAATATTTAGATTTTTTCCCACATGTATAATTCCAGATCACTGTTTTAAAAGATCTTGATATATTTTACTGTCCAGTTATTTGAACATTTCCTGAACACATATGATAAGAATATAGTCTAGCCTGCACATTTCTGGTAAAGATAGTGATATACTATCCCCAACTTCAGAAGGCATCTACTTAAAAATGTTTTATCTGTCTCTAATAGCTGCTTTTTTATATTACTGAACCCTAGGGCTGATATATTTTGATTTTATCTTGTATTTCTCTTCTATACAGAAATAGCATTTAAAAAAAACAATTGTTAATTTTTTAACTTGGTATTCCTCATTACCAAGATGTGCTTGACAAATTGCAGGTAATTTATTCAATATGTCATTAGTAGAAGTAATTTATAAATTGAAATGTGTGATCTCTGTTCCTGTTAACAGATGTGAGAAGAAAGTCAGCTAATGACTTAGAACATAATTTGTAGCTCATCCCTTTTGAGCACCAGCATTTGCCTTCTCTTTAATAATACCGCACACAGTTACCAGTTTCCTCCTCAGTCAGAATTTCCGGAGTATGTTATTTACTAAGCATATATTTTTTTCATTTAAAAAATCATGTTTGCATTTGAGAATAATTTTAGGCTCATAGAAAAGTTATTAAGACAATTGGTTTCCCATATGCTAATGCACACAACTTCTGCCAACAATATTTTACATTGGTATGGTGTATTTCTCACGGTTAATGGAATATTATTTCTATATTATTATTAATTGAAATTTGAACTTTATTTGTTGAGATAATCTTAGGTCATACCTAATGTTCCTTTTCTATCTTAGGGTCCCTTTGCAATCAGCTGTGTTTTCTTGGGGTTCCCTTGGATTTGATAGTTTCTCAAAATTTTTGTTTCTTGCTTTTGATTTTCCCAGTGTTAAGGAGATCTTGGTACTTGGAAAGATACCTGATGTTTTCTGATGATTAGGTAGGCATGATGAATGTGAGGGGAGGAGCCAAGTGCACTTGAAATGGAAATATTTTGTTCTGTTTCCTATGTTCACATTGCAGATATTGTGTTCATGAAAATATAGGTCTCCTAGAAACATGAATATTTCCTGCACTGTTTACCATAGAGTAACAAAAAAGATCATATGGCCAAGTTCAATTTTCCATATCAAGCAAACTGATCATTTCAGCAAATATGTGCTTCTTTCTGGAACAGATCAGATGGCTAATAGGAGTTTCCAGTGGTGATTTCTAACTTTTCAACCATAAATGTGAAGAATTAGAAGAGAACAATCTTAGGTGCTCAGAAAGGCTTTGTGATGTAAAACCGTAGCTTCCTAATTCTTGTTGGACTGGAGAATCTCTGTTCAAATGAAATCTTCCATGGCAACATCAGCGAAAAAATAATGTAGAATTGGTCTCCTCAAAGCAGGGCATGTGTAGATCATAACTACATATGTGCCAACTATTTAGGTTGAGAAAGAGAACAGAAAGTGAGTATTCCTACTTCTCATGACTGGGTAGTACTTCCCTGATATGGAACACATCCGGCCACCCCAGAAGATGATTTAGTAAACATATCTATATTTTGACATTTGAGCATATAAATTTGTAGTTTAATAAGTAAGTGTATAGATCAAAGAAAATACATTTAATAATGACATGTGAAAGTCTTATGTTTAATAATATTATATTGAGAGAGTAAGAAAATAACTATAAGTGAGTACCTAAACTGAGAATAACTAGAAAAATACTATGTAAAATATTTTCTCACCTGTAAAATGTATTACATTGTAAATACCTTCTTAAGGTAGGATCAGAAGAATTTAAAAGTGGTAGCTGTGTATATCATCTTCCATTGAAAAATGTGTCCATTGGTATTACAAATACCATTTGGCATTGAAATATCAATCTTTACTCTCTAATATTAAAAAACATACATTGATATCACTTACCCAGTTTGTATTCCAGAAAAATGGTAGGTTAGGGCCAAATGGACAATTTCTCTAGGATCTAGAGTAATAGTTGTGAAAACATGCAAAGTAAGAATATTTTAGGCACTAAAGCAGAATTTTAATATAATTTGCTGTGTCAATGTTTGATGAAAATTTTGCTAAAATGACAACTAAAATAAGTAAGAAAAACTGAAACAATAATTATTTGTTATAGATACCTGGCATACTTGGTGAATGTACATGACAAATATCAAATTTTAAAAGTATTATCATATTTGATTTTGGTTGGGTTACCAATAACATTCTTTAGATTATTTAGATTATTTTAGATTATTTTAGAATATTTTAAAAATTTTATGCTGTTGTATAAAATATATTAACAATAGTATTACAGTTGGTTTTGCAAAATTTTCACATTCATATTAGCTTCAAAAGGAATGCAATTGCTTTTCAAATTTATAGATGAGTAATGCAAAACAAAAAGCCATTGGTTAACAAAAGAACACAAAAGGGCTCAATGAAGCAACTGAGTATTCTACCAGGTCAATTTTTTTTTTCTACTGAAAAATGTGCTTGATTGGATCGTACTATTTTGCTCATAGCTTTAAGTTTGGTTCCTTCCTGTACATCTGTTTAGACAAAGGTATTCTCTTTTGGTTTAAAATCACATAAAATTCTGTTTTTGTTCTCTTTGGCTATAAAATGACAAATTTTTAAGTAAAATAAAGAATTTTTAAGGTTAATGTAAAGATAAAGTGACATGATACTCAAGTTTTGTGGGGAGTTAAGTTTAGGTTCACTGTCATATCCATCAGAAATTTATCCTTGGTAACTGTGCACTCTGATATTTTGTTGCTCCTGGCCACTATAAGTACCTGTGACTTTCTTTGTTATAAAATCATGACAAGAAGCAGGAAAGTAGCCAAGCAACTTCCATAACAAATAATGACCACAAAAATCGTGTATTTATGGATATGAAAGTTATTATATACTTATTTTATTAAAGTCTAAATATATTGGCAGGTCATTTGTTGTGCCTTTGAATGCTATAAATATTGAAGAACATTTAGAAAACTGTCATCAACTTAGAAAGGAAAGTTGGTAAAATAAATAATAGTTTTAGAAAAATCATATTTGATAGGCAAGCAAGCAATGTTGATATTGTACTTTATACCTAAATTGCCCCCCAAAGTCTCATAAATTAAAAGCTTTGGCCCCCAGCATAGGGTGCTATTTGGGAAGCAGTGAAATCTTAAATAATTGGGGACGAGAAAAGTTTCAGCTCACTGAAGGCGTGTCTTCAAACACGATTGTGAGATTCCAGGCTCTTCCTTTTCTTGTTCCCATGGCTACCAGGAGGTATCGGACTTTGTTTCACCACACACTTCCCACCATGATGTGCTCTTTTGCCACAGGCACAAAGGCGACGGGGCAAAATGACCACAGTCTGAAACCTCCAAAACTGTGAGCCAAAACAAACCATGCTGGGTTCCTGCCTAGATGCTATCTAACAACTGTGTTCCTTGTCTAATAAAGAAGGCAAGCAATAGTACACTATTTTGGGAACTTATGTGCTGTGTCTTAAATTTATCTAGATGTTCTGTAGATGAGAAGATCCTGCCTTCTGAATGGGTGTCAGGAAATTGGATTCCACCTCTTATTGGTTTGGCTGTGTTAGGCTACAATCCTCTTCAATAGAATGTGGCCCTCCCCAACTAGCTTTAACTCTTGCCACAACTTGTTTCTATTTCGTTGTCATTATTTTATAATCATGGAAATTTTTCATGGTTCTACACATGATTATATTTTAAGAAAATGATAATGCTTAAAGAATATTTTTGTGGACTTTTCCCTGTTTTGAAGTTTTTCATGCCACCTCTGAATTTTGAGACTTCTCCATTTTTACTTTTCTGAGGCAGTACAGTCTTTTCGCTATGTGTATGCTTCTTTTTTTCTCCTTCTCTGAATGAACATTGGGGTAGGATAACAAGAAAAGTGATTCACTTCTTGCCACCCTTAAGTCCTAGCTGGGTTCTTACAGTGATATAGGGATTCGGGGAATATTTATTGAAGTAAATCTCTAAACTAGCACACAACATTATTGCAGAAAAATGCAACTTTTGCTTAACATATATATGTACTTTATATATTTGGATGCTCCTGAAATCACATAACTCTAAGTTTTAAGACCAGAATGTGCATAGAGTTCACAACTCTCTGTCTTTTGTTTTTACTGTAGATTATATATATATATATATTTTTTTTTTTTTCTCCAGTGTTTTTGGAAAGCTCAAAGTGTTTTTCCAGTATTTTAAACAGAAAGACTTCTGTCGCTTTCTGAATGTTTACAAAAGCTATTTTCTACTTAAATGTAGATGCGTCAGTTGCCATTGTTTTATGTGGTTTTCTTCAGCCTTTTAAAGGTCTATCTAGCTTGGTAACTGCCTGATGTGCAGTGTTTGGAAGCCATTTGAAGGCTTCATAAAGGAGGTCACTTAGAGTTCAAAAGTGTTTAGAAAAGAGCAAAAGCATCTTAGGAAGTTTCTCCTTGGGGTTAGTAATTTAGAACCTCTGCATTGTTGGTATTCAAGACACAATAGGCCAACACTCGTGATCTATTATGAGTCGGGCTAAAAGCAAATTGAAGAACTGGGGCAAAAGAAATGGTGCCATTTTGATATTTAGGCAGTAACGTAAATCCCCTGTACCTGAATTATTTTTTAAAATACACATATAAAAAGTGTATTTTACAGTGACGCACTTAGTGATTTTTAATAAGAATATTAAAAAATAGAAAGTTCCATTGCACTGGCTAAATTTATGGCTCATAATTGTGGAACATAAGCCCCACGCTCTAAAGTCATGAACACGGGGCTTCTGAATCGCTGTTCTCTTTCTTGTTTGGCTCACGGGGAAAGCGTTTAAAACGGTCATTTGTGCATCTAAACGTGCTACTTTAAACGTGCCCAGCTGGAGCAGCCATTGAGAAAAACAGAAGGGAAGGAAGTGACCAACAGCCTGCTTCTGGCTGGATAAAACATTTACACATAACTCCTGGCTTCCCCTCAAATGGAGCCTTTGCGAGGGATTTATGGGTCAGATAGCTCAGCGGTTTCAGCTTGTTGCCCACCGTACCCTAACAAAGCTCGCGCGTGTTTGTACAGCTGGCCTGGTAGCTGTGGGAGTCCCGAGAATCCCACAAGCCTCCGTCTCTTTACCTCCCTTCGCCGTGTACCAGCACACAAACACACACAGAGCAAAACTGTCTGACTAGCAGGTTAAAGGCCCACAATTCAAGCCCTGTTTATTTTCTTTCCTTGATTTCCTGCTGCTACAGTGAGTAAATGATATTTTTCCCCTTTCCTCTTTCTTTCTTTCTTTCTTTCTTTCTTTTTTTTTTCTTTTTTAACCTGTTTGTCTATCAATGTCTGCAAGGGATGGAAGGAAATCCTAACATTTTACCATAGTTTATGGGACGCCACGCTTTGGGGTCTTTTTAGAGCTTCTCTCCCCTACTTCCACTTGCCCTAATTTCATTCTTTTCAACTCCCTCCACTCTCATCTTTTGTTCATATTTTTTTGACAGCAAAGGAATTTACCCAAAGGAAAGAGGGAAGAAAATCCTCCAACTCTTCAAGTGTAACTTCACCCAGAGGAGGGGTGTTATTTTAATTACTCCTGAACCCATTCTGTAGGGAGGCTTGTAAATGCTTGATACAGGCAGGAGAGTGACAGTTAATAGGCCTTTTGAATCACTGCCACAAACTACAAAGACTGCCATCTGGGGAGGTATTACATTTGTAAGAAAAAAAAATAGTTGAGACTTTTCCTTAAATGAGCTTGTAAATTCCAGTCAATCCCAAATTCACTTCATTCCCCTTGCTCAAGAAACCCTTCCATATGAAATATTTAAAAATCATATTAACCAGACAAGGAGCAGGGAGTCTGAATTTGAATGACCACTATTATGCTCAGAGATTTAATTGGCATGTTTACATTTTCACTTGTTTACTGTCCTTCCCCATTGCTATTTCACTAAGTCCCTTGCATTGGAGAAGAACCAAATTGAAAGAGAAACATTTTCTCCGTGTTCAGTATCCCTGAATTTTCTTCTTTCCTCATACCAAAAATGTATTTTAATAAGAAAGCAAACACAGTATCTTCTTTAGTTTCTGACCTTCTAAACAACTGGTCACCTTTCATCTCTGGAGTGTAGCTTTTCTGGCAGAGCACACAGGGAAGAAGGATTGTTGGGTTATAGTAAAATGAATTCAGGGCCCACTATTTAACTAGCTCACTGTTCCTCCGGCAAGGCATGCAAACATTTGGAGCCTTGGCCTCTTCATCTGAGAAATGGGGAAAAAACTGGACTTCCTTGCCAACCGCTCAGGGTTGTTAAGAGAACCTAACGAAATAATGGCTGCTTAAAAGATGTTGCACGAAAAATTTTATATAAACCTTAGTCTTATTTTTCCAAAATTTTCAATTTTTCTTGATATTTGAGCCTTCCTTTTCTTCTGAAGAATATACTTTTATGACTGATCCATGGTTATTAGAAGATACAAATTCAAAATTTTAAGGAGACTCAAAATCAGTATAATTTGTTTGTAAAAATGTGTTGATATTGTCTTTCAATAAAAATAGAGATATTTGAAATATAGTGGCATAAATAGTCAAGTATTACTTCAGTGGCTGATTCAATTTAACTATATTCAGAAAAGATAATCATGAAATGATTTCAAAATACTCTAACATGTTTAAAATGTAATATGTATAAGCACTAATCACCCAAGTTTAAGTGATTATTATGTTTCCCTGATGCATAGTAATAAAAAAGAACAGTTTGGGGAAAAAATAAACCAAGATGCTTACATATCCTATTCTGTTGACATTTAAAGTACAACTAACAGGAAACCTTATAATATGCATCCTTCCATTTGCTAAAGTTCCTTAGTTCTTGCCCATGCGGAACTGTGAACTCATAGGCCCTAATTTAGTTGAGTGGCTTCACATAGCTGACACTCAGTTGTATTGGACTATGTATAAGAGTTTGCCACTAAAACCATTAGATTCCGCCCCCCTCCCCACATTATGGTATATCATTATAAAACAATTAGACATATTCTGAGGGAATGATGATTATACAATTATTTACCCAGGATTTTTTTCAACATCTATTTGAATTCTCATTTAGAAAACGTTTTCCAATTTCTCCTTCCCTCTTTCTCCTTCTATCTCTAAGTAATCTCTCTCTTTGGCAGTCAACATTTAAGAAAGAAGCATCTCTGTGAAAATGCTTATATCTGTGTTCATTTATGGGTGTGGACATCTATAATTTTGCATATTCTTTGTCTAACAGAAACAAGAGGTCTTTTCTGAGTATCTTCTCTCATCTTTTGAGTCATAATAATATTTTCCTCTTTTTTGGAGACAGGCTCTCACTCTGTAGCCCAGGCTGGTCCTGAACTTACTGTGGAGCCCAGGCTGGCGTTGGCACGTCTCTTGCCTCAGCCTCCCTAGTCCTGGGATTACTGACATGCACCACCAAACCCAGCTTATGTGACACTGGAGAATTGAACTTGGGTATTTAGCACTTGACTTAGTGCTTGCTAGGCAACTGCTGTATCACTGAGCCATTCCTCCAACCACAATAATATTTTCAGTATCTGATAAGCTGTGCATAAATGCAAGCAATTTGGAAACAATTATTATTGCTGTTCAATTAGAAAATTTGCATACAAAATTTTCATTGGTATCTGCTTTTAAAATTTTTACCTGTAATTTCATTTACATGTTAGCCTTAATTTACCTTTTTATAATTTATACCATCTCTTTTGTCCTTTTCTTTTCAATCTTTTTTCCCCATTTTATTTATATGTATATATGCGATATATAATGTTTACAATGAACTTGAGTATTTTGTGCACATACATATCAAGTCAAAATTACAAACACTCTTCCTCTTCCTTTTATGTCCTCCCAAGCCCTCCCCTCTTTGTCTCCCCCCTACCCACCAGTTGCCGCTACCCACCCCCCTATTTTGGATCTATGAAATGACTGTATTCTGGATTTCTCACAATAGAAAATCTGCACGACATTTAACCTTTTGCATCTGACTCATTTCACTGAGCACGATGGTACCAAGTTGTACCCATTTACTTACAAAAGCTTCAAAATCATCTGTCTTTATAGAGAAGTAGCACTCCATTGTGTATATATACCATAATTTATGTATCATTTGGTCTGTTGATGGATATTTTGACGTTTTCCACATTTTAGCTAGTCTTAGCTGTGATGCTATGGACATGAGTACACATGTGTCTCTGTTATATGATGCTTCTAACTCTTTTAAAAAGATTCCAAGAAGAGGTATTGCTAGATGAAAGGGGATATTTATTTTCAGCCTTTTGAGAAATTTTTATATTGCTCTTCACTGTGGTTGTACCAGTTTCCATTCCCATTGGCAGTGGAAGATGGTTCCTTTTTCCCCACAGCCTTGCCGGACTTCATTGCTGTTCAAGTTCTTGATATACACCATTCTCTCTGGGGTTAGATGGTACCTTGGTGATGTTTTGATTTGCATTTCTGTAATGGTTAAGGATGTTGAACATCTTTTCATGTATTTGCTGGCCATTTGGACTTCATCTGAGAATTACCTGTTCATTTTGGTTGCCCATTTTTTAACTGGGTTTTCGAGTTTGAGGGTCTGTTTTTCTTCAACTCCTTGTATATTCTAGTTGTTAGCCTCCTATCTGAGGGATGGATGGGTAGTGACTATTTTTTCCCATTCTGTCAGTTTTCGCTTTACTCTATTGATA
This sequence comes from Ctenodactylus gundi, assembly GCA_004027205.1. NCBI lineage: Eukaryota > Metazoa > Chordata > Mammalia > Rodentia > Ctenodactylidae > Ctenodactylus > Ctenodactylus gundi. The sequence goes on along the minus strand of PVKB01000721.1, from coordinate 402,823 downwards.
ATGTTAAATCTTCACGGAAGAAATAAAGTACTTAGATTGTCATGTGATCGATCAATTTAGGACTTTGTATTCCCTACAGTGTAATGCTTCTTGGAGACAGAATCGTTTTGACAATAAGTTTGGTCACTCCACACACAGCACTGCTGCTATTTAAGACCTTTGCATGGTAGAACTGACAATAAAAACTAGATTAGAAATATTCTTTATGCCCGTAATATATCATGTGACTAGGTTGGCTAATTTCATGAAGAAACTATATGTTTAAGGTGTTTTTCATAAAACCTCAGCAAGTAGTTGGCCTTCAGCTTTCCTCTTGTTTCAGTATTGTCTTACTCTAAAGATTTCAAAAATTGCCCTGAACGGTCTACTTAGTAAATAGAGATGCCACTGATACTTACAGGACACATCTAGGTTTATCCAGCAGCTGAAGAGTTCATTGAACGTCTTGGCTAAGGTAGCATTTCTAATTTCAAAAATTTTAATGAGTTTCCTAACTTAGGTGAAGGAAGAAGATACAATTAGGATGAAATTCCCCTGTGGAAAGGGGGAGGCTGCTGAATAGTATTAGAAGCTGAACAGCTGGCCACTGTTTATGAAAACAGCTAGGCTCTGATCCCTAATACAGGAAAGAGTCAAAAGCCAAAAATCTCCTTTCAAGATACAGCTGGGAGGTTTTCAGAGTTCAGGGTGAGATTTAAACCTAGCGCACACATACCTTTCCTTTCTTGCAGATAGAGGAAAAAGAAAATAACGAAATATCTCGGGAATGAAGTATCTTTATCAATCCTGCAGTTCGTAGTCTACAAATCCATATCACTTTTGGATCAAAACTATGTTACTACATTCTACCAATAGTAAGAATAAATGACTAATGTAACCGCAATATAAAAATAAGAGGAAAATGAATCAATTAATGTAAATGTAGAAAATAAGTTAAGAACAAATACATAGCCAAAGATTTGTTTCAGTTCCTTTCTGATATCTTTACTGGCTGGAAAAATGAATGATGTAGCAAAAAGTAATATTTTGTAGTATTATGAGCAACTTATAAAATCAATTATTTGATAACCTCTTGATACCAATCAGTACATGTAGTGAGTTTTGTGGTAAAAGATGTTCACTCAGAAAAGGATCTCTGCATAGGAAAATTAGGAAGAATGATCTTTATTTCTATATTCCATTGAGAAGTTTAGTTTTATTGCATCACACAATGTTCTCTAGTATAGACAGATTAATCCATCTCAAACATGAGTGACTAAGAATTGGAGTTAGAGGCTGTGTTATGTGACTAAGAAAAAAATCAAAATTAAAATACAACTTCCTCTCATAAATAAACTCCCTTCACGAGGCAGTTGTATTCAGGAAGTATCAAGTGACTATTTTAACAGGTGACACAATCCTTGCAAAATAATACCTGGTCAGCCAACATAAAAAAAAATATGAATTATCATGTTCGTAGTAAGAACCATCTGCTTATGCAATGCCTGTGAGTTTTATTTGATGTTTTGCCTTTTCCTTAGCACACTCCTGAGTTCTAATAAAAATTAATCATGATTCGGTGCAAAGGAACTTACGCCTTACAAGAAAACGTTCATGATTACAAACTTAAAACCTTATAAGTGCATATTTAATTCTCTTGCCTAGGGAGGTTGAACTTGAATTCTAAAGCAGAGGTACTAATTCAGAATGCAGAATGAGGTAAATGACAATTTTTAAAACTTGCACATATTTACATTTTCAAAGAACTCATACTACACTAGCTGCTATTTCATTTTTTTAGCCAGATCTGATTGGGAAGCGTGCATCCAGACCTGTCATTTGATGCAATATATAAGTATAATTGTTTATTGCATTTTAAACTTTTTTATTACTTTAAAAACAAAGCCTTATCAATGCATGTCCCCTGTCATTGGCTGGAGAACAAATATAAATTAAGTGAAAACCCTTCGTAAATATGGCTTAAAGTGAGAAGCAGCAAATGAAAGTGTATGATTATCTGCATATAGCTTTGTTTTCCATTCCCTCCAATTTTTTGTACATTTTCACATATCTAAAGTTTCTGCTGATATACATTCTTTCCATGATTTGATTAAAGCCGCCTGATCTAGCTGAAGGGAATTGTGATGTTGGCTTGAATAATGTTTTACTACCTTTGGAAAGTACAGATAAACTTCCAATGCTTATATTATTATTTATTGTTTCTAAGAAAATCACCACTGTCTCTTCTTTGTACTGTTATTATTATTAATTTTTCATTATCCACAGTTCTGGGTTTGAACACAAGGCCTTTGCCCTGACATACGGCCTCAGTCTCCCTTTATTATTAGAGATAAGATCCTGGCAAGTCACTACATTGCTCAGTCTGAGCTTGAACCTGAGATTCTCCTGCCTCAGCCTCCCAAAGTGCTGAGACTCCAAGTCTGAGACATTCGACAGGCTTTGGACCACCATTAACAGTTCTTGTTCAAAGAGAATGTAGGTTTACTCTTTTCTTTTTTACCAAGCAAATGTTTCTAAATAATATCAGTTTCAATTGACTACTCCCTTTCCCGCAAAGAAAAAACACTCTAAATTTCTTTATACACTTCTAACTTAAAATTCACACTGACTTGTTGATACATGAGGTGCTTCTTGCTCCGCTATCATTCAGCCTTATGCAAGGTGCTTCCTGGCCGTGGGTCCCAAGCCAACGCTGACTCTGCAGCTCGTGAATCAATACAGCATTTGTTTTATATATATATATATATATATATATATATATATATATATATATATATATATATTGTTAATAATGCCATAGGCCATCTCATTAAAATGGTGTGCTTTCAGAATCTCAAACTTGCTTTTAGTTTAGTGAGTATGTGCTTGTAGTTAAGAAAAAGCGAGCCTGGGACAGCCAAACACATAGGTACAAAAAACATCTAGCCTCCAATGAGAAGGTATTTTAAAAAAAAAAGAAAAGAAAGAAAAGAAAAGAAAAGAAAAGAAAAGACAGTGACAGGGGCTGGAGGAATAGATCAGCTTGCCTACCCAGCTCAAGTCCCTGAGTTCAACTCCCCAGCACCACCTAAATTGGGTGTGGTGGCGTACACCTGTAACCCTAGCCCTCCGGATGCTGAGGTAGGAGGATTGCAATGTGTTCAAGACCTGAGAAGGCTGTATAGAGAGTTCAGGACCAACCCAGACTACAAAGTAAAACCTTGTGTCAAGAAAAAGTAACAACCCCTCCTACACACACACACACACACACACACACACACACACACACACACCTTCATCCCTCCCTCTTTCTCCTCTGGTTTCCATATCCATTCACTTATCAACAGATACTGAAGTGATTTCTAAACTATTATAAATTATACTGCAGTAGACTATTGATAACAGCCCAGTAGGTGTGAAGTGTTATTTCATTATGGTTTTGATTTGCACTTTGGTTGATTAATAGAGAGTCTTTAGGGTTCCTTCGATATCCAGTCTGTTGCACATACCTTTTTCCATTTTATGGAATGAGTTTTTGATTTGTCAGTTGTTTCTATTTTCCCCCAAGGAAACGCCTTAGTTTGATACAATCTCGGTTTATTTTTATTTTGGGGCTTATAAGTATCGTGTCATCTCCAGAATGTTCATTGGTGGAGCTTTTTTTGTGGAAATTTTCCTGAAGAAGTTGTTTGCTTCAGGTCTTACAGTTAACACTTTAGTGCATTCAACTTGACTGTTGCACATAATGTAAGAAAATGGTCCATTTTCATTTTGGGGATGTGGACCCCCAGTTTTCCCAATACTCTTATTTTAGAGGCTGCCGCTTCTCAGGTGTGTGTTCTTGGCATCTTTGCCAAATGTTAATTCACCACGTCAGTATTGTCCATTCTCTTCCCTTGGTGGGCATGCCTGTTTCACCCCATTACTCTGCCCCACACACGTTTGATTCCTGTAGCTTTCTGATATTAAAGGTGGTTGGTGCCTCCAGTTTTGTTTTTCTGGATCCAGATCACATTGCCTATTCAGGATCTTCTGTGATGTCACATGACTTGCCCTGGCCATGGCTTCCGGAACTATATCGAACAGAGTGATTTGAATCTGCGTTGTGTCTTGTTCTAGTCTTAGATGAAAAGCTTTCAACCTTCCACCATTGAGCATGATGTTAGTTGCAGGCCTGTCATATGTTACAGCCCTTCTAGATTTAAGTTTTTGAGAATTTGTGTCACAAAAAGATCTTGAATTTTGTACGATTCTTTTGACAAAACCACTAAGGTGATAATATGATTTTAATCCTTTATTTTCTTAATGTGATGTGTCATATTTATTTATTTGCATATATTGAACTATCCATGCAACCCAAAGACAAATCTAACTTAGAGTTTTTGATCTTTATTTTCAATGTACTACTGAATTAAATTTGCCAGTATTTTGTTGAGAATTTCAAAATCTATGTTCATCAGTAATATTCCTCTCTAATGTGTTTTTCTTACCACTATGTGGCTTTAGTTTCAGGCTTATACTGAGCTTGCAAAATGAGTGTTCCCTTCTTTTCATAGTTTGGAGGAGTTTGAGAAGGATTCACATTAAGTGTTCAGTAGAGCTCAAATGAAGCCATTAGGTGTGGGGGTTTCCTTTCATCAATTTTCATTTACTGATTCAATCTTTTTACTTATCATTGGTTTCTTCAAATTTTCTTTTTATCTTAGTTCAATATGTTCTACTACAACAGAATAACATAGACTGGACAATTTACCATAGACAGATGTTTATTAACACATAGTCCTGGAGGCTAGAAAGTCCAATACCAACGTACTGGTGTCTGGTGAGAGTCTTCTTACGACTTCACAATATGGCAGACGACATGGGGTGGGAAAAAAGAGGACGAACTACTGCCATGATAATGGTGTGAATCCATTCGTTAAACATCTCTTAGCGGTCCTAACTCAGTATAATTCTAGTAGTAATTGCACATCATCGTGAATTTTGAAAAAATAATCATAGGAATGATGGTATTTCTTTGATCCAATCATAGTAGGTTTATGTGTTTAAAAATGTTTCTATTTTTCTAGATTATACAGTCTGTTGGCATGTAATTATTCATAGCAGTTTCTTGTGTTTCTGTAGATTCATTTGTGATGTCTTTTTCATTTCTGACTTTATTAAAGTTTTCTCTCTTTTTCTTAGTTTAGTTAAAGGTTTTTTTGACTTTGTTTCTTTTTGACAAAGCAACTCTTAGTTTCCTTTATATTTTCTACTGCTCTCTATTTGACTCATTTCTGCTTTGATCATTGTTTTCTTCTAGTAAGTCTCATCTTAGATTGTTCTTCTGTTTTTATTTCCTTAAGTTGCAAATTTATGTTGAGAAATCTCTATTATAAAAATTTGGTACTTATTGCTGTCATTTTCTATAGTTTATCATTTTTATCATATTTTATAAGTTTTGGCATATTTTTATTTTTCTTTCAAGAAATTTTTAACTTTCCTTTTGACTACTGTGACGATTGGATATTCAGAATTGTGGTGGTCAATTTTCATGTTTTTGAATTTTCCAAGTTTTCTCCTAGTATTGATTTTGAGTTTCGTGTCATCGGGGTTAAAATAGAAAAACATTTGATATAACTTGATCTTCTTAAATTTGCTGAGAGTTGTTTAGTGGCCTTATGCAAACTCTACTCTGGACAATGTGTGTGGCTGAGAGGAGTGTGTATTTTGCTGCAATTTAGTGGAATGTTTTGTATATACGTGTTGAGTCCATTTATTTGGTCCACAGATAGTTCAAAATGAATGTTTCTGTATTGATTTTCTATCTTGATAATTTATCCATTGTTGAAAGTGGAGTATTTAGTTTTTATTATTGAGAATTAGCTATTGCTGTTTATTTCTCCAGTCAGACCTATTAAGATTTGTTTTATAGATTTAGATGTTTTGATGCAGGTTGTATATATATTTATTATTGCTATATATACTTGTTGAATTTATCATTATTTAATATATTTATATTTCATTCCCAATGTTTTTAATTAATAACTTTTTCTCTGAAATGAGTATAGAGTGTAGATAACCCTACCCTCTTTTGTTTCTCATTCACATAGAGTATCTTTGCTCATGCTACACTTTCATTTTGTGTATAACATTAAAGAAGATGTGGCAACTATACACAATGGAATACTATGTTGCCATAAAGAAAGACAGATATGAAGCATTTGAATGAAAATGAGGCCACTGTGAGTCAGTAATGATCGGTGAAATGAACCAAGCACAGAAAAAGAAACTGACTATAGTTGGTGTCCCTCTTATAAAATACACAACAATAATAACATTAAAAGGTCCAAAAATTAATGGCAAGGTAGGAAAAGGGGTAATGGTCAGATAGGAAAGGAGTGATCCTCCGAAAAAGAGATGAACATAGACCCTCACTAGTACCCCAAACTCCATAGTTCTAATGTGTTACAAAATTGGAATTTTTACAAAAAAAATTAAATTTTATGTGATATGAATTTTTCTACCAAAAAATGTCATTATATATGCCATTAAAATTTGTAGATGGTATATATTTAGGTCTTGTTTTTTTAATCCATAAAGCCATTCTGTCTTTTGAATAGAGAATTTCGTCTATTTCCATTCAAGGTAGTTATTAATGGGTAACATTTCTATTGCCACTTCATCAATTGTTTTCTAGTCATTTTGTATATTCTTTGTTTCTTTTTTTTCCAACCTCCTTTGTGATTTGATGATATTCTTTAGTGGTATGGTAATCAGGTACCTGAGGTGCATGAGTTATTTGGGTAGCCTCAATTCTAACCCTTCAGTCAGTATATCTACATTTGTATCAGTATTATTTTCTTTGTATTACTTCAGCTTTGTAGATTGATTTTAAATTCGGGATTGTAATGCCTCTACTTCGCTCTTTTTGTTCAGGCTCATTTTGATTATTCTGAGTCTCTTTTAGTCTCAAATAAATTTTAGAAATGTTTTTCCAGTTCTGGGAAGAATGTTGTTTGGAATTACTTTGAATCTGTATGATATTGTTATGCTTAGAATGTTTCTTGTAAGGCAAGTAGAGTAGTGGTGACTTCTCTCAACTTTTGTGTATTGGGGAAATTGTTTATTTCATTTTTAACTTTTGTATTTTATTTTTAATTTCTGTCATGCTGGAAATGAAACCTAGAGCCTTGTGGATGTTAAGCATACCCTCTACCACTGATGAATGCTCTCGTTAGGTAAAGTATTTTGAATTGGCAGGGTTTTTTTTCATTAATTACTCTGAAAATATCTTTAACATCTTCTTATAGTCTGCAAAATTCCCACTGAGGAATCAGCTGATAGCTTTATAGGAATACTCTTCTCTGTGATAAAATTCTTTTTATTCTTGCTACATTTGAGATTTGTTGATTTTGTTGATTTTTAACAGTTGGTTGTGAACTGTGTTCGTCAAGTCTCCTTTGAGTTGGATCAGATTAGAAACCTTTGAGCATCATATATCTGGATGAACAAATCAGGTTTGGGGAATTTTGAGCTGATACTTTTCTTTAAATAAGCTTTCTATCGCTTGCTTACTCTCTTTCCTGAGATTCTTGTAATGAGATTGCTAGCTCTCTGTCCTATCTTTCTTCATTTCTTTCCTTCTTCTTTTTATTCCTCCATTTTTAAATGCCATCTTTTGAGTTCACAAGCTCTTTCTCCTCCTTGATCAAGTCTGTTTTTAACACTCCTTGTGGCATTTCTTTTGTTTAATTCCTGATGCTCATGAGCTGAAGTATTGCTGTTTCTTTTTTATAATTTATATCTCTATTGGACTTCTCATTTTATTGATTAGTTTTTATTTATTTTGACAAGTTTAGTTGTATATCAGTATTCCCTGTTGCTTGCTGAGCTTCCTTGAAAGAATCATTCTTGTCAGGCAAATCAATTCAACAAATCAGTTTTTGTCTCATTTAGAGAAATCCCACAGTAGAATAAATAATACCCTTTGGCCTACTATGTCACATGTGCAAGTGTCCTACTACTCTTATTGACCTGTGTTTGTGGTTCTGACTTCTACGATTTCTGAAGTTGTCCCTCCTCCCTGTTTTGGATCTGTGTTGTTGGCCTTACTTTCTAATATGTAAATTTGGATTTATATTTTTAGTAAGAACAATATGCCTCTTTAACTCCAGCCAAATAATTTCTAATGACACTCAATAACCAGTTGACCAAGATTCATTTCTATCTGGCACGGTAGAGAGTTCTACCCTGTAGCAGGAAATGTTGTTTTGGGAACAATATTAGATGCCCTTTAGTGTTTCCCTGTCTCTTGACGAAACAAATAGTGAAGGTCTTATAGTGTAATTGATCAACTACCTTTTGAATTCACACTTTGACCACTTATATGTCCGTGGTTGAAAGAATATGTTTCCTATGATTTTGCCTCAAAGCACCAATGCGAGGCAGATTCTGTAAGCTCTTGGGGGTAACCAATCTGGGCGACTTGGACTTTGGTTAAGGCTCCTTGAGGCCCCGTCTTGAATGAAGCTGAAAGGACCTGCAGCAGAGCTCTGAGCGATCCGCAAGATATGTAAACACAGATGTAGCAGGCGAAAGGCACGGAGCCCAGCCAAGAGCTTGAGCCAGAGTCCGAGCAATTAGCATGTTGTGGAGCAAAGTGATCATGCTCGCTTCAGAAAATAAGCAATGGTGTGTATGTGTTTAAATGCAAGCTTAAAATTTTGTGAAAAGATCATGAAAATGGAAGAGATTATCTGTGTTGCATTTATATATTTCTTAAAAATATACAGCCATAGCTCAGTTGAAATCAGCATAGTGCATCATTAATATAAAGTTTAAATGTCCATAAAGCAAGGCACACTCAGCTTCTATTAAGCATAGCCAGAAAGTTAATATTAATTGTACCAGACACACATATTAGAATAAAATTAAAAGTACACTATATTAATGCAAGATGTTAATAACACAGGACATTCTGAGTTGGGGAGGTGTGGTAAAGGTCACATACACGAACACTGCATTTTGTGCACAATTTTTCTGTAAATGTAAAACTGTTCTAAAGAAAGTATAGTAGGTTTTTTCCCCATTTTATTGATATGTGTAAGTGCAAAATTTAAAGTTTACATTGATGATGAGCATTTTGTACACATACATATCATGGCAAAGTTACAAGACCTTCCCTTCCCCTCTTTCCTTTTCACTCTCCCCCCGCTCCACTAATCCCCAGTTCCCATTATTTTTCATATTATCTCAAGAGAGGATAGTAGTTTAAAAATGAGTTTAAAAGAAACACGAAACTAATGACATAATTTATAAAAGGATAACATGATTATCGTCTCTCTATTGTTCTCTACTGCCCAAGTCAAGAAGTGTCTTTGTGGGTCCTTGTAAGGAAAGCAATTTAATAACACACACTTAGAGAAATGCTTTCCCACAAATTTTGTACATAGAATTGTAAATAAATCTACATTCTGAGTTTTTATGTATATGATATAAATTCATATTATAAACTTACAAAAATAACGTTCTTAAAATCATACCAAAATAACAAACTTAAAAAATTAAAATCTATTCTTTCTGAATTTTTAATGTATGAAATTTTAACTCGAATAAGCTTGTGAATATATATCTCTTTTGTGTGTTGTAAGAGAAAACAGGAGTGTGTAACAGTATTTCTATAAAGCTTTGGGAATGATAAAGATGTTCTTATAAAAGGTAATTTTAAAAAACTTTTTATTTAGTAACATAGCTAAGTATTCGTATATTCAAATCAGTCTTCATTATATATTAATGTGTGTGGAATATGTCGCTCTACAGATAGAAAAAGAGAGCATTGCACAGGCCACAGTATGGTATTCTAGTGGCAGGGCATTTTCTAGTTAGTAAGTTTTATTCTCAACCATTTATCTTGTGTCATTTCCTTTCTTGGAATATGGCTTCAGATTCTGCTTTGTCGGAGAAACAACAGCAAGTTGACTGAGAGGGCTTGATGTTAAAAAAAAGTAAAGTCTGAAGTTTTGACAAAGAAAAATATTCTTTCTAAGTCTGTCATAGGATTTCCAGGACCAGAATTTATGGAAGTCTGAAGTTCCTGGCTTTGACATAACTGGCATTATTTGATCTTTCTAACCACAGCACTCCAAACCTGAAAAGAATCAGTCAGGTAGACTTCACATTTATTTTTTTCCCTCAATGAAATTCATTGTATAGTCGCATATGTTTTAGAGGACGTGTGAGTTTTATTGCAGGTCGGAAAGGCTGCAGTTCTAATCCAAGATTCACAAGGAAGGCAGAGCACAGAAAGCCGGTGCAAGACGGCTGGGCTGGAGGTCGGAAGGCTCCGGCGTGTGAACCGTATTCCAGTCTGAGATGTGTGCAACAATAGGGTAATAAAAATGGAAACGTTCCAAGTGGATGGGAGACGGTCTTCATTTTAGAGCCCTTAATGGTTTATTTAGAGTTTGTTGGTCACATTCTTGTAAAGCCAGATTGATTCTGAGTAATGGTGCTTTGAGAAGTGCATAAACCATTTGTAAACTCAAGGGGAGTATCAGATATATTTCACTTGCCAAGAAGTTAATCAGTCAACCACAGATCCTTGCTCGATGCAATTTATTGAACACCTGCAATATTAGAAGTGCCATAACCAGCCAGGTGGTGAACTGGAATGGCAACACTGCCCTCAAGGTGCTTATAATCAGAAGAAAATAAACTAAACTAAAATTTATGAAGGCCTTCCATTTTACAGTATTTCATATGCATTTACAGAGGATGGCTGCAGCATGACTTACACACACTATCCTCTCCACCAACAAAACATGCATAGATATGGACTATTGATACTGGTGTTTGACTGAGTGAGTGAGACTATGCAAAAGGGAGTGCTTGTCTTTATTTGGAAAAGTTTCAGGAAAGAGTTGAACTTGAAACAGATTTCTGAAGGAATGATAGAAAACAAGGGAAAAGCTTTGTAAGTAGTGGGCAAAATTCAGAGTAATGTCGTAGTATGGTGCTATGGTTTGGATCCTGAGAGTCTCTCAAAAGCCTCATGTATTTTGGACTGTGTTTTATTGGGAGTTAGGGCTTGTCTGGAAAGTGAAAATGTTTGGAGTTTGACCTGGAAAGATTGTGTCAAATTCTTGCAGTTGATGGCACCCAGGGCAGAGCTTTCAGGTGTGTGTTGTCAACTTGTGGGCCAGGAAATGAAAAAGGGCACCTGCCATTGGGGTGTGGCCCAATTGGCAACTTAAAGTAATATAAAAGAAGAAAAATAAGCATTGTTATAGCTTCTTCCTGGAAAATCTCTGGCCTTGCTTGAGTCTCCAGACTCACATGGCTCCTATTTCGTTTGGCTTCTGTTTGCAATGGGATAAGTAGTTTTTCAGCCTTTGTCCCTGTCTTCTGCCTTCATTGCTAAGAGCTGTCCCATGAATGGACTGTATTAGACTTTCTGAAACTGTGAGCTAAAAATAAATTTTCCTTCCCTTAAATTGTGGCTATTGAGTATTTTGTCACAGCCAATAATGACTAAGACAGAAATTGGTACCAGGAGTGTGGAAGTCTTTGGAACTGGGTTGCAAGCGAGTTTGGAAAGGTTTTAGTATGCTGGCTTGAGAAACCTTGGGGCCTCTGAGCAGAGTTTGATTAGAGAGTCTGGTCAAAGTTCAGAGATCAGAATGGTGATAGAAGTATGGATTAGAAAGGATAGGCTCAAAAATTTTCAGATTGGAATGAGTTGGTCTAAAAACCACGCATGCTATGCTGTGGCAGAAAGTGTCGGTATTTTGTCGTTGTCCAGAAATTTTGCCTGAAATTGATATTAAGGGTGGTAGACTACATAATCTGGAAGAGGAAATCTCAAAGCAACCCAAAGTCCAGGCTGTCACTTAGGTACTGCTTGCAGCTTTCGGCCAGATCTATACTGAAAATCAGGAAAACATGGCAGAGAAAAATGATATAAAATGTACTCAGTTTTGCAAGATTGGATGAGGCTGCAATGGAGGGACAAAAGAGCCTAAGGATATCAAAGTTTAGCATTAGAAAGAAGCCAAGTACTTGTAGTCAGGACTGTAAAGAAGATTCCTTTAGAATGTCTCAAGAATCAACAAGATTTCACCCTTCATTTAAAGGGTTAAAGGGAAAAAGGCTTTGCTCTGAAAGGAGTACCACAGGGCATCCTGTGGAGCCCAAGAGAGAGGTGTCTGCAGGAGTCCATCCCTCTGGAGTTCAACCCCCAGGTACTGGGAGGCTGCTGCAGCCAAAGGCCACGAGGGCCAGACTACTGCTCCAGCCAGTGGCAGACCATGGGGATGTCCTCACAGTCTTTGTTTTATAGGCTTGCAGAGTGAAAGAATTGGGCTGTGGAGGCTTCCACTCAGATTTCACAGGAAGGCCTTGGGCGCCAGGCAGGGGTCCCCTGGAAGGGCAGTGCATGAGCTTGTAAAGGAGAAGCCTAAGGTGCAGTTGAGGCTCTGAGAATTTGGAGAAGCCAGGGTCGTGGAACATCACCTGAGGAAAGCCACAAGTTTTGAGTGGAGCCAGCCCAGAGAAGAGAAGATGGAGGCTGCAGCTGGAGACAAGGCCACTGAGGCCCTTTGGAGATTATATCTTGCTATAGTTTACCCAAAGTGGTAAATATGGAGCTACAGGATTTAATCCTTGCCCAGCTGGGTCTAAAACTTGTTTTGATCTGATTCCTTTTTATCCTTCTGTTCCTCCTGTTTGTAATAGAAATACTTATGCTGTGTCATTGTGTGTTGGAAAGGCTTAACTTTTTGGTTTTCATAGGAGCTCACAGCTGAGAGTTTGCCTTGAGTCTCAGAGGACTCGGGCTTGGACTTTTTGGCTGTATTGGAACTGTTAAGACTTTGGCAACTCTTAGAGAAGGACTAAATGTATTTTGCACAAAAAGGTAGATGTAAGTCTTTTGGGGGCCAGAGGCAGAATGCTGGGGTTCAGATCTACAGTGTCTCCCAAAAGCCTCAAGTATTTGGGGCTGTGTGTTATTGAGAGGTAGGGCTTGGCTGGAAAATGAAAATGATTAGAGTTTGACCTGGCAAAATTTTGTCAACTTGTTGCAGTTGGGGGCACCCAGGGCAGAACTTTCAGATGTGTGTTGACTGTGAGCCCTTGTTGGGAGATGGCCCAACTGGCAGGTCGAAATAATTTAAAGGAAGGAAATAGAAATATTGTTACAGCTTCTTCCTGGAAAAACTCTAGCCTTGCTTGAGTTTCCAGACTCACTTGGCTTCTGCTTCCCTAGGCTTCTGTTCGCAATAGGGTCAGTAGCTTCCCATCCTCTGTCTCTGCCTTGTGCCTTTACTGTTGCTGGCTGCCCCATGGATGGTCTGTGTGAGATCTTCTGAAACTGTGAACTAAAGTACATCTTTCCTCCCTTAAATTGTGGAAGTTAAATGTTTTGTCACAGCAACGAGTAACTACTAATACATGCGATAATCTAAGTATTAACTGTTGCTTTCTAAATCAAAGTTCAACTTGATTTAAAAATATTTGGAAGAGCTAATCTGAAGGATTTGAGTGGTGGGGGCAGGATATAAATACAAGTTTGCTGAAAGAATCCTCACCTTGCTTTTACTTATAGGATATATTAGTAGGAAGAAGCAGGGTGTATCATAATGTGAAAGTATGAAAAGTAGAAGTAAATACAGATTTAAAGACAAATAGCATTGTTGATGTACAACTTGTATACAATAAAATGAGCTCTTAAATTTAAAAAGCAAATCTTTAAAAGTTGATCTTGAATTTTTTCAGCTTTGAGGTATAAATGACAAATAAAATCATGTAAAGTATGAAAGAAGTAGATATTATAATATATATATATATATATATATATATATATATATATATATATATCAGCCAATTCACGTAAAGACATCCGACCTACCCTTCTTTTCCAGTTAGAATAATTACTATCTACATGATTTGGTTATTTATTACTGGGACAGAATATTTGATATCTGCAATTTAAAGAAGGAAACATTTATTTTAACTCACAGTTTCAGAAGGTCACAGTTCATATAAAGATAACTGGCAATAGTGGAAGCACACAGCGGGAGGAAGAATAGAACTAGGGTGTTCGCTGTTCACGCATGGCAGACATGAAGCCAAGTGAGCATGGAAGGATGGAACAAGGACTGGCTCCTCCAGGCCCAGTCCCAAACATCCACCCCTTCCAGGCAGGCCCCACCTCCCAACAGCAGGTGGTACACATCAGTAATTGCAACATCCAAATACTTGAGCCTTTCAGGGGACAGTCCAGATCCAAATCATAGCACTACACGTTTAGAAAATTTCAAGTACACAGTTCAGCTTGTGTACCTATTGTCTTATCAAGAAAAGGAGAGTTGCAGTAAAAATTCTTTATGAAGGTTGTTGAAATAATATTTTAAAATTGCGATACCTGACAGGCAGTAAAATGAGTTGGCTTAGTCTGAATCTAAAATGAAAACCTGATGATAAGAAATATAATATAATAATAGATTAGTGTATGACCTAATGTAAATTTTTAAGTATGGAGGGTTAGAATGAATTTTGTTTCATTAATGCAGAGGCCTTAATATTTTGGGTTTAGAGCACACTTTCTAAATTTACTTGGTTTTCTAGTTGAATGATACGTTTATTTTTTCTCATTTGAAATATCTGAGTAGATATATCAAGAAATTTCTCCTGTAGTTCCGTCACCCTAAACATACATCTTCTCCCCCTATTTCCTCTGTATCCTCCAGAGTTAAACCAGAGAGGCAGAACCAGTAGGAAAAAGCACACATGCTATCTGTTTACGTTTCCGCCTACCTCCCTCCCTACCCATGTACCTACTTGCCTGTTCAGACAGGCTGGTCACTTACCAACAGGGACCTGAGAGATTTGTCTGAAAAATGCATTGTCAGGTGATTCGGTGACTTGCTATTGTGTGAACATCATAAAAAGTGGTCACACAAACCTGCAAGTCATAGCCTGATTATGTGTAACATATCTCATGTACGTATGTATGTGCATATGTATGTGCATGTGTGCATATGTGTATGGTATGATGGATTTCTTTTGGGACCTTGATGAATAAAATGATATTCAATAAAAAACAAAAGAAAATAGTTCAGAATAGACATAGTAAGTACAAGAGGCTGCTGCTCGCATAACAAGGCCTACAGTTTAACAGTAAAATCATTTATCAGTTGAAGGAATACACTCTAAACTAACATTAAGAGTATAATATGCTAAACACATAAACCAGTAACACAATCACTTATTCCCATTGTAAGTGCCATGCACAACACACATGTGTGTGCTCTGCATTCATGGGACCGTCAGCACAGTAGCATTGTTTACACCAGCATTATCACACACATGTAAGTAATGTGTCGCAGGACAAAGTTATGATGTTTGTGATGTCACTGGGTAACAGGAATTTATTTAGCTCCATTATAATCCGGGACCACCATCATTGACAAAAATTCATCATGCTACTAGTGCTTCTAGTGATGGGGGGCGGGGGTTGTGCTAGTGTGTGCGTGTGTGTGTGTGTGTGTGTGTGTCTGTGTGTGAGATAGAGAGAGAGCGATAGAGAGAGAGAGAGAGAGATATTTGGCTGAATAAACTGGAAGTCTGTACCCCAGCTGGTCTAGAAGGGAAGGTGGCCACTCATCGTGGGCAAGCTCCAACCCACCGCAGGCCACAGCCCAGGGTGCAGCTCTGGACCTGTGGGCTGCCAGGAAAGGAAGGGCCTGAGCAGGATGAAACCCTCACAGCACAGCTGAAGCTCCTGGCAAGGTTTCTTTTTTCTCTCAGAAAAATCTCTGTGCTGCGATTTTGGCCTTGCAGTGAACTGAGCCAGACCCATGAAGAATACTCAGGTTAATCTCTTTTACTTTATGGCAACTGTTGAGGAGCCTTGATCGCATCTGCAAAATACCTTCCAGAAACACCTGGATTTAAGTGGCAGAGTAACTGGAGGCTGTAGCTTTGCCAGGTTGACAGGTCAGTAAAGCTACCACACCTCCCTAAAAGCAATTGGCATCAGTGGTTGCATGGCACATTAGTCCAAACTTAAAAGTTCTTTAACATCCAGAGATTATAAACACATTAATGTTGGTTGCTTCTAGTGTTTATCCAGTTTCATTTGCCACATTCAAATCTTTGACCCATGATCCATGTAGAATATTTTAATGTAAGATGTGAGGCAGATAGCCAGCTTGGTGGTTTTTCCCAGTTGGGTACCTATAGTCAGCCTGCCATCTTTATGACTCAATTTCCTATATAGATTTGGATTGATTTCTAGACTTTGTCATTTTTCTTGAATTACTCTTTTATTTTCTTATGTACTGTTATCTCACTTATCTAATTATTATCTTCTTAAAATCACATTTTAAAATAAGGCAGAATGAGGGTCTCCCGTCATTTATTTCATTTTAATTCTTTAGACCTTTGCCCCATATCCATGTTAAAATCAGCTTGCTGGTTAAAAACAGAAACCTTAGTGATATTTTATAGGGAAATATTATTACTCATTCAAGTATTAAAATTTTTAGGTTTTTTTTTTAAGATAGAGTCTCACTCTGAGCCCAGGCTACTAGACTAGAGCTCACAGCAAGCCTCCTACTTCAGCCTTCTGAGTGCTGGGGTTGCAAGTTCCCTAATCACTAAGCTGTGCCTAATTTTTCTTTTTGAAGAAACATTACTTTATTTTTTAAAGTCTCCACTGTGTTGTCCAGTAGTACTTTATTTTTATTGAGACATAATATTTGTGCATCTTTACAGAGCAGATAATGGTAATTCAAAACATATGTACAATGTGTCATAATAAAATCAGGATAATAATCATTTCCATTTCTTCAAACATTAATCATTTTTATGTGTTGAGTGTTTCATACCTTTCCAGCTATTCCGTAATACATCATAACTATCTTAGCTGATAGTTACCCCACTGTCATAAAGCAGAACCCTCATGAACTCCTCTTCTTCGTCATGGGGGCCCCCATTGAGCTGTCCGTGTCCTCACCCCTGACTCCCAGGGCCTTGTGACCACTGTTCATTTCTGTCGTTTGTGAGGATGACTTGCCAGTTTCCACAAATAAGTGAAACCATGTGATGTTTGTTTTTATGGGTCTGGCTTGCGCCTCGTCACTTAGGAACCCCCACTTCCATCCGTGCTGCTGAACGTGTTGGGATTGTTTTCTTTTTACGGCTGAATACTATTTTCTTGTGTGTATATAACACATCTTCTTTGCCCATTCATTCACTGAATGTGGGTTGATTCCATATTTTATGTGAAGAATGCTATAATAAACACAGAAGAGGAAGTGTCTTCATAGTGTAATGATTTCCTTTCCTTTGTACATACACTCAGTAATGGAACTGGTGGATCATTTGATAATTCTATTTTTAGTTTTTCTTTTTTATTTTAAGACTCTGCACATTGTTTTCCATAATGATTGTGAAAATTTACATTCCCAACAACAGTGTATGAAACTTCCTTTTCTACCAAGCCTAGTGGCATAGCCGTGTAATCCCAGCTTTCTGGGAGGCTGAGGCAGGAGAACATCAAATTCCAGCCCAGCCTAGGTATCTTAGTGAATTAGCAAGACCCTGCCTCAAAATCAAAAGTTTTCAAAAAGAAGGTCTGGGTATGTAGCTTAGTGTAAGGGCCCTGGCTGAAACCCCAGTACTCCAAATTTTCAGCAGAATTTCTTTGTGTCTCTTCATTTCTTCTTTCTGTTTTCTTTTCTTTCTCCTCTCACTTTTATCTTTTTGATGATAGCCATTCTAATTAGGATGAGATTATATATAATCGTTGTGATATTGATTTACATTTCTCTGATGATTGTGAAATTAAGCTTTTATTTAAAAATGTACTTGTTGTATGTCCTCTTTTGAGAGGTATATTTTAATTTCTTTAGCCTGTCTTTTAATTTGACATTTTATTTCTGGGTGCTTAGCTTTTGAGTTTTGTGTGTATTCTGGAAATCAATCCCATGTCATGTAGATAGTATGCAAATATTTTCGCCCATTCTGTAGGTTCTCTCTTAACTCTGTTGATCGTGTCTTTTGCTGGGCAGAAGTTTCTTATTTTTACATAATCTCTTAGTCTTTTAGTTGTTGCTCTTTCTTGTGTTTTTGAACTTCCGTCTAAAAAAATCACTGCCTACACCAAAGTCTTGACGTGTTTCTATTATGTTTTCTTATAGTAAATTCATAGTTTCAGGTTTAATATTTAAGGTTTTGTACATATCAGCTTTCTTGTGAGTGCCACAAAATGCCAGATGCCCATAACTTAAGGGGGAAGAAGTTTGTTTGGCTCGTGGTTTCGCTGGGCTCATTTCACACGAGCAGCCATCCGGGAGGCAAAAGCCGCGTGGCTGGGAGGGCCTGGTACAGGCTCATTGCTCATGTCACAACAGCCAGGAAGAAGAGAAGGAGAGGCCAGGGCATGAGACATGCCCACCCAGGTGTGGGTCCCGTGTCCCACCCCATCTGGGTTCTGCCTTTAGATTGCTCCTCTGCCTTCTGTGAACTTGTCAGTGGAAGTCAGGGGGATGGGTCTGCTGCTGAGGACAGCGCCCTGTAACTCAACTTCTTTCCAAACTCACGAGACTGTTGGGTGATATTTTAGATTCCACCCTTAACAGACTCTGATCGGTTTTGTGTTTATTTGTGTATGCAGTGAGAGGAAGAATTTCACTATGCCTGTCTGGTTTTGATAATACCATTGATTGTCCTGTTTTCACGGTATTCTCCAGTACTTTCTCACAAGACAGTTGAGTATATGAGAAGGGATCAATTTCTGAGTTCTGTATGCTATTCTATGGGTCGGTTTCGATGCCAATACCAAACTGTTCTAGTTACCATAACCTTGTAATATGTTTTGAATTCAGATATTATGCTTAAGCATTTGCTTTGTGAATGTTGCTCTTACGTATTTCATAAAAGTTTACCTCTTGACAGATGTTTGACTATTTTTCATTGTTCTGTCATACATTGTTGTAAAGGAAGATCTTTTCCCTGCTGTATCATTTAATCTGTTGTATATCTATATGAAGTCGATCTATATGATTTCAATCTTTGGCGATTTTTTGATCTCACTAGCATTCTAGTGAATATTAGATTTTCCATGCTTACACACAGCAATGGTAAATAATTTTATTTTAAACAAATTTCTGTACTTAGGAATTTTTCTAGTTTAATTGTAACAATGGCACTGTCTACTAGTAAATGATTGTGGGGCTGGCAGGTTTTTTTGTCTCCATCTTGGCCTGGCTGAGTATCTTCTTAGTTCTCTATCTTTGGTCTGATTCAGGGGTGAGTGTGTATATGTATGTATGCACATGCATGCATGTAAATATACACATATGCACACCCTTATATACACAAATACAGAAAAGTATAGATGAATTATATTTCACAAAATTCTTTTTCATCATGTCAACTACATGACTTTCTTTTCTTCAGACTTAGTTGTATCCTGATCTGCCTTAGCATGTTTTTATCATGTTGTTAACTTCCTCACTTTCTTGAACTAAGTATTGTTGATCTTTTAAAATATTCTTTTAGTATTACATTGTATTTTATTTTATTTTCCCCTTGCTCCACTTGACCAGACTAGCCGTCTACAGGAGAGAAGAATGGACAGTTTTAGAACCCAGGGAGAAGGTATGTTTTAGTTCCAGACAAAAGAGAGGAATAAAGTTGATTTCTCAGTTTGAAGTCCAATGAACAGGAGAAATTCTCCCTACATCAGGGGACTGCGCACTTTTTTGTTCTACTTAACCTTTCAACTGAGTAGATGAATCTCACTCACATCAGAGAGGTAATCCTTTTACTCTGTCTACCAATTTAAATGTTAATTTCACCCAGAAATACCCCCTTATCTTCTTTGTTGAAGCATCTTGGCACCCAGTAGACAAATAAAATTAATTATTACAGTACCATAATTGTTCTTTTTTGTGTAAATTTTCGTGAAATAGGAGACTAGGATTGAGAATTCCCATTCTGCCTTTTCCTTACTGAGTTTTAAGTCTCTTCTCTAAAAAAATAGTAAGCTGGCCAGAATTTGAAGAGCATAGGTTTAAATGGATGCCAAAGTATTTGCTTGCCTCAAGTGCCCACGGATCTTGGGCTGGCCCTGATCCTGAGGTTTGAGCCTGTGGCTCTCAGTACCTTGAGAGAGTGAAAACTTCTTTTCTTCAGGAGAGAGCCACCCTGTGGGAACTGGGTTTTGTCCACGTGACCACATTGTAGAACTCAGCAGTAAAACAGTGGGTAAGGATCTCTGAGGACACTTAATGGCATGGTAGTTCACGAAGCATCTCTTTCTGGATGTGTTACATAAAAGTTGTGGTAACATTTTTGCTGATTTTATAAGGCAAACCAAAATATGAGTCGATAAGTGGATTTTTGTAATTCACTTATGCATTTGCAGAATTATAAGAGACTCCGAAGAGCAGGTTGAAGAAGCCACATCCTGACTTTAGAAAAACAAACCGTCTATGGGCCTTTCTTTATCTTAGTCAAAAAAAGTAAAAACATGCACCCATGCTGAAATAAAAATGACACCTACGACTTTCATGTCATCATAATTGCTTTCTAGATATTCTAATTTCAAAATTTTGGATAAATTCGTTAAATCTAAGGTCTTTTTCAGTATTTGCATTGGGTTTGCTTAATTGATACCTTAAG
The DNA here is from genome assembly GCA_004027205.1 of Ctenodactylus gundi. Lineage (NCBI taxonomy): Eukaryota > Metazoa > Chordata > Mammalia > Rodentia > Ctenodactylidae > Ctenodactylus > Ctenodactylus gundi. The sequence continues at coordinate 382,171 of PVKB01000721.1, read as the reverse complement.
AATGTGTTTTCATCACCCACGTAGCTTGATTTTCGTGAAGATTTGAATTACAGCAATAGCTGTGGAGATATGTGGACAGCAGAAAATTCTAGAAGATGGAATTGAAAGAACTTAGTGAATGACAAAGGAGACAGTCAGGGATTTGCAAGTTTCCAGCTTAGTATCATGTGTAGATTCAACTACACGCCCCAGGGAGAGAATGAATATTTGAAAGCGTATGATAAATCTAAAAAGTACATTAATTTTTATTGGCTCACATTGAAATATTTTCAAAAAGTTTCCTGGCTGGAGAGATTTCTTTTCCCCTACATTTATGTGGACTCAGAGTTCTTTGAAAGTAGAAATATACATAATCTTTACATTTTAACACCAATTGGAGATTGAGGACAGAAATGTTATTTATTAATCAACTAGAAGTTTTTCTAATGGTAGAGATTGCTTAGTCCTGGATTAGAGACCTGGCATTCATTACCAATTTAACTACATTAGTCAGCTATATTGGTCGTGGGTCATTCCTATCATGCATGGCTTAAATTTCCCCAACTAAGGCCACTGCCATTGATGAATGTTGGTAGATGACTAAAAATTAGTAATAAGGAACCAAGTAGTTTTAGAATCCTGAAGTGGTTACTCCTGCTACAGAGTTTATAAATCTTTTTTATTCACTGGACAAGATTTTTTTTTTTTTTGACACAAATGAACTCACAGACTGCTGTATTGGCTTATTCTTTGCTATGGGATTTGAAAACATGTAATCTGTTTCTTATGCCCTCATTTTTTGGTCTGAAATATTATTAGAAATTCTCATATTCAATAAAAATAATGATTAAGTGCTTTTTTCTCTTTTTACTGATAATGGCGCCTTTCAGAATGTGGTTAATATGGAGAGTTGCTAAAAAGGATATTGAGATTGATTTAGGATTTGTTCTTAAATAGAAAAATGGCCATTTCTCCTCCTTCTTCCTCTTCCTGTTCTTCATTTTCATCTTGTCTTTCTGGTTGCCTAAAGATAAAAAAAAAGGCAAATGGAGTTAATGTCTCAGGTTCTTTAGTTGATCATTTGGTTGTCTCCTGACAAAGTCTTTCTTTTTCTTTGGGAAAATATCAGCTCGAGGAAGGTTGACCCTGTGCACTTGTTTTAGATGAAGGTAAACAGAAAATAGGATCGCTTGCCTGACTGGAGTAGACTATCCCAGGGAGGGGAATAATAGCTGTCTTCTAGTTTCTGTTATTCTAAAAAGACCAGTGAAGACTTAAAAGCCGAAAGAACTGGAGAGGGGGGTGAGAGATGATTACCTTAAGGATTAGGGCTGTTTCCCCAGTGAAGTCTGCAAATACTGTTTCTAAGCGATGAGTTGAATGTCTCTGGAGTGAAATGAATTACAACTACAGGATTAGCAGAAAATCTTTACAAGAAAATATCTCTCTGCTCGTTATTCACTATGATAGTATGATTTCAATAAAACAGACATTGTTTTATTCATTAGCAATACTGTCATATAAATACTATCTTAAAAGATCTGTAGAAATATGTCATTTTTTGAAAAATTACAGGCTCAGTTAGTCATGTTAAGTAATTCCTCCAAAATTGTTCTTTTGCAAAGTAATAACATTTGACGTCATTCCTCGTCTTTTTACAGATTCATCATTCTTAGTGATTTAATAGATCAAAATATTTAAATTTTTATATAAAATGTTTGCTCCTTATGGGAGATCTCATTGATGCCTTGTACGTTGCTATAGGACTCCTGCTGGCCTTTTTCTATTTTAAAAAAGAATAATCAAAAACACATTGTGAGCTCGAGGACTGGTGTAGATGCTTCAGGTTAACTCAGTAATGGCTGAGACCTTTAACCCTGATGCAACTGCTCTATCCTAGCAGTTCTTTGTGAAAGGACACCAAATACTGAAGAAATTGGAAAGGTTAACAAAGTTAGTGGACAAAATAAACTTGATACTGAGAATGAACTTTCACATGCAGCAAGAAAATAAACACTGTTCTCTTATGTGGATCATCAAAGGATGCTTAAGATGCCTATATGTTTCTTATACTAAGTTACTACTTTTATTTGAGGAAAAATGTTTACACAATGAGTTACCAAATTCAGAATGAGTCAATTATTGTACATTTATAACTAATATGTATGGATGCAGCTTGAAACACATGACCACTCTGGTGGCAATAATATCTAAGAACGACCAGTTCTCAGAAAGTCATTTTCTTGAAATTCAAGTAGAAGACACACTCTTAACCCCCTCTGTGGACTTGAGTGAGTTCTTTTCCTACATAATTTATAGGACTTGTGTGAAAAATAGTAACCTGAATTCTTAGCTTCTATAAAGTAACATAAAATCCAAATTCTGTTCTGCATGCTACAAGTAGAAATTGTACATCATGAAGAGCAAATTTCCTGCACAGCTCCCTGTGTGGACCTAGAACACAGTAGGGGGAGAGTATTAAAAACACGCTGAAGTGATAGGTTTGGGCTTTGCTTGTTTATGCTTGTCACCTATATAGTTTCTTTGACATTTCAAAAAAAAAGTCACCCTAAAGGTATAAAGTTGGTTTCTTTCTACTGTGCGCATGTGTCTCTTAAAAGAAATATCCCAGGCTAAAGTTTGCCAAAGATTTTTTTTTTTTTTTTGTAATGAGAAGTACAGATTGGGGACTCACTCCCTGCCCCACCCATTTCAAGAAAATAATGTTTACAGGAAGGGAGAAGCCAAGAATACACAAAAATTGTTGTATCTGGTTTTGCATTTAAAAGCCCAATCCTGATGACTTAAAAAGTAAAACTTCAGGTGGTCTTATTTTTTTAACTCAACAGAGTTCCACTTGTTACATAACTCATCTTACTAATTTATTGTTAGGCTTCTAAAAACTTCTCCGTTTTTTGCCAGTATTCCAAAGTATCAGTTGATGTGGCGAGCAGTCGTTCAGGAAACACTAGGATTAACAGGGTATTGGCACACCTGCAAAGCCCATTTAATGACTGAAATTGCAAATGCTGCAGGAGTAAAACAAAAATACGTGTATTTTAAATTATTCAGTGACCACAGCTATATAACACTATTCGGACTTCGAAGAATGTGTGCCTATATATTATCTGTAGTTTTGGTGGATTATTATTCCCTGTCAAATGTTTTGATTTGCTGGAAGAAATGACAGTGATCTGTAAGAGACATGGGTAAGTATATGGGAAAATACTTGAGCAGGAGTACGAAAAGACTCTAGAAAACATGGAATTCTTAAAGTCAAGGAATAAATGAAACTTGACCAGAATTCATGCAAATAAGAGACATCATGGCTGGATTTTTGTCCTAAAGTTCTTGCGTTCTGATGTGTTCTGATGCATACATAGAAAATCCCTGGAAGATGGTCTCTTGATGCTCAATTTTTAGGTATGTGATTTTTAAAAAATACGATGCATGGGATTAAGTTTTCCTCAAATGATTCCAATTTTGAGACTTCTAGTTTTCTTCAAAGTTCTCCCTAATGAAATCATTTTAACTCATACTTGAGCTCCCACCTTGAGTTACTCAAGAAGCTAACTTTCTGTAGGCTGAGATAAAGAGGAACTGAAATTATGATCAGGGAAATTGGTGCCGAAGAGGAATCCTCCTCCGTACCTACTTCTTAATTCTCTTGCAGATATCCCAGTCAGTTAGAGAACCAAATGGAGCTTCCCAGTCTCCCTCTGTCCATGTTCTCAGTAGCCAGCATGAAGCTCTCAAGTTGATTCCAATGGGGAGATTTGCCACCCTGTGTTATACTTGTATATTACAAATTTTTCTTCTGAGGCTGTAGGATGTTATGACCGAAAATGCTTTCATCGAAATTTCCCCCTCAGATTCTGATCTTTTTATTTCTAAATCACTATTGCTTGTCTTAGGCTCGCCCTCATGAGTGAGTCGGTGAGGTTATTGAGTTAATTGGGAATTGAGCTAACTCAAAATGAAATTTTTTAGGAAGTCAGGTTTGATTTGTGAAAATGACTTCACTTGATACTGTTGTTGTCAGTTTACTGTTGGTGCGCGGGAAGAACAGCTGTCTGTGAAATCAGTATTCCAGGGAGATATTTGGAATTTGGTCGGTTTTTTTTTTTTTTTTTTTTTTTTTTTTTTTTTGGCTCTGTAGTCCAGGCTGGTCCTGAACTTCCTCTGTCACTCTACTATAGCCCAGGCCAGTTTCAAACTCATGGAAATCCCCTGCCTCAGCCTCTCAAGGGCAAGGACTACAGATGTGTGCCATCATGCCCTGCTTATGTGGTGCTGGGGGATTGAACCAGGGCTTTGTACTTGCTAGACAAGCGCTTTAACCTCTGTGATATTCCTCCAGCTCCTGGAATTCAGTTTCTTGCATCATAACGTGCAATAGCAGGCTGTGAAATCAGCCTTAATGTCTGCCGAGATATGAGTGATAAGGATAATGTGTCACATGTATATATATTTTTCAGAAAAATGTTAAATTCTGTATTTAATATGAATAAATTATAATCTATACCTATACATACAATATCACCCATGATAAAGAATGAAATTCTATCATTTGCAACAACATAGATGAGCGTGTAACACATTATACTAAATGAAAAAAAAGGAACACCAAAAGACATTGCATGATGTCACTCAGGGACTCTACAAACATTGTTATTATGGAAATTGAGAATGCAACAGTTGCTAGCCGAGGCCTAGAGGGGAGCGAAGGGAGGGGATGGGTCAACGCTACCATGTAACAGAAACATACAAGCAGTGACATTTCTTGTTCAATTGCACAGAATGGTGACTGCCACGAGCAAGAAAATCCCATCTATTCCAAAATAGCTATAAGAGAGGAATTTGAATGCTCTAATCACAGAGCCATGATAAATGTTTAAGGTAATGATACACTTATTGTCCTGGCTTGATCATTACACAGTGTATACATGTTTCATAATCTCATATTGTCTCTCATAAATTTTCTAATTTTCCTGTGTCAATCGACAGAAAAAAAATTTTAAAAATTAAACTGAAATGGATGAGTTCGATATTACTGAATAAAGAAGGAAAATGCCCACTGAAGGCGTTAATATCTAAGGCTGCAACTTATTAGCACCTAATGCCTTCAACATTCTATTTATATTTTCTATCTACAGATAGTTTGCTACTTACATTTCATCTTTGAAAATTCATTTTCAACCTGGAGAATCTATGGGCTTTGTGTATGGCAATTATAAGGGAAAGGCTCTGAGTTGGAACTAGAGGCTGTAAATAAGTGCAAGCGGCTATGCGAGTGGGTGGGAGGGGCCAGCTGCAAGCTGTGGTCTGCATTCCCCTGAGTCTGTGTTTTACCCAGCGTGACCCGCTCAGTCATCACCCGAACTCCGTGATTATGGACTCCCAACTATGAGAAACACTCAAACAGTAGGGATTCCTTTTGGAACATACACAAACAACCCAGCTCTTCCAGTTCAGATTATGTGGTTAGGCCTGGGACTGTTATGAAGACACAGAGGAAAAACTTGAAGCCTGTCTGTGGCTTTGGGCGTGGTGTGGTGGGGTTGGTGGCAGGGATCTGGGGTGTTAGTTGATGCAGGTTGATGCTCAAGTTACATCCAGGAACGTACCACGCTTGCGCAGTCTGTCTGTCTCTGTCTCGGTCCCTGCACATCTCACACCCGTCAGTAGTTGCCAGCTAACCTCCCTGCCAGTCTTACCCAAGGCAGGTTATTTTGATAACCCAGAAAATCAATATTCGGCAGTTTTTCATCCTTATAATCACCCCCTCCAAAATCCAAAGAAAAGCCATAGCGAGTTTCATTTAGTTCCGAAGGAGCTCTGGTGTTACTCACTTCTTATGAAAAAAGTCTTACATTCTTTAAACACAGTGGCCACAGAATTGCTGCGGAGGGAAACCTTTCATCAATCCTTTCATTATTGCCTTTGTTTTCCAATTTCTTGACTTTAAAAATTGGGCTACGATCCGCATACCATAAAACTCCCCATGTTAAAATGTATAATTCAGTGGTTTTCAGAGTACTGCCTGGATTGCACAACCGTCACCACTGCCTGATTCCAGGACATGCTCACCCCTCTAAAAGGAAAAACCAACCCCTCAGCAGCCATCCTCAGTCTCCCCACGTCTTGGCCCTGACAACCATTCATCTACTTGTTTCTACAGATTCTTCTCTTTCGCTTATTTCGTATTGTTGGAATTGTAAAACATGACCACTTGTGACCACCTTCTTTTGCTAGGTACAATGTTTTCAAGTCTATTTGTGGCTAAATACTATTCTGTTGTATGGACATACCAGATTTTATTTATCTACTTATTGTTGGATGAACAATCAATTTTCTTTTTCTTACCCCCACCTCAGTTTATATTACTCTAGTTTTTGTCAACCTTAAGGTGTTTTAAGGTCATTTGATTCCACACCTTCTAAAGTAATGGTTGTCAAACATGACCAAGTACCTGGGCACTTGGGGCTCTTTGTAAAGTGCCCTGATTTCAAAACGTGAAGTCCGTGATTTGCATTTAAATTTCAAGGCAATCCTTATATCTGTGTCCTGCAGATTTCCCCTGCGTATGAAAAATGCCAAAGCATGGTTTTCACTGAGAAGACATATTTAAAAAGCGAGCTAGAGGAATCGCACACAATTAAAGTGCTTGCACAGCCAGCTCAAGGCCTGAGGTTGATTCCCCAGCAGAATGTAATCCAGGTGTGGTGGTATATGCCTATAATCCAGCACTCGAGAGGTAGAGACAAGAGGATTGTTGTTAGTCCAGGGATAGCTGGGGCTACATACAAAGTAGCTGAGCACCAGCTTGGGCTGCAGAATGAGGCCCTGTATCAAAAAAAAAAAAAAAAAAAAAGTAAGGTTAGTTCATATCAGACACACTTTTCTCACAAATTGTAATTTTATCCAAGTATTAAATTAACAGTTATTGACTGTGCACCTAGCTATGTTTATGTAATATATAAGCAACGCACACTATCGTAGCTTAAAGCAGTAGTTGGCAATCTTGAAGCCTCTGATTTGCTCAGTGTCTGTTTTTGTAAGGAATGCTTCTTAGAATCTGTCTGCTCCAGTTCATGTGAGTGTTGTCTGTGGTAGACCCTGACACTAGAGTTGCTAATTCCTACAGAGACCTTTGGCTTGCTAGTTCTGACAAGGACCAGACAGCCCACAAAACCTAACACGTCCTATTGACTACAGGAAAAAGTGCCTACCCCTTGTTTAAAAACTTACTATATTCTGTAACAACTAAAGTCAACCAACTTAGGCAAATATATGTGCAACATAAAACATAAAGAAATTAGAGCACAAAATAGGCAGTAATTCACCTCTGTTGATCACCAAGATTTCCTTGGTTACTTTATTACGATGGCAAAAACTGAAAAATAAAAACGCAATCAAGATTGTCAACATATAAAGTTTACATTGAACTCTGCCAATTGTACAGATGGACCCAACTAGCTGATAGAAAGGCTGGAAAAGAAATGACCAAAAAATAGCCAGTCACAAATTTTATGCTTAATGAATCATGGCAATTATTTCCTTAGTCTTTTTGCTTTTTCTTACTCCTAGATTCTCGTATTTTTTAAGAAAAGGATTAAACTTTCTTGCTTCCCTTTCTCTCTTGTTTTGCAAGAGCTTTCAAAGCTCAGTTCCCAGATCCCTTCCTCCATCCTCTGTTTAGCCTATCCTAATCCAGCTTGCATCCCCACATCTCCCCAGAAAACATTTTTACTAAGACCACCAATAACATTCCATTAAAAATTCCAGTTGTGACTCTCCATGCCAATTTTTATCAGTGGCATTTGAAACAGATAAGAATTTCTCTTATGACTCATTCGTTTACTGGTGCCTAATAGTCACACTCTTATCTCCCTCCCATTACTCCGGCTACTATCGCCCTGTTCCTTTTGGCTGCCTCCTTCTATCTCTTTGAACCCTAAGGGACTTTTCCTTTTTTTCTACTTTTTCTCCTTCCCTTTTTCTCCTTTCATACTCTCAGAGAATGGTTTTATTGTTACAGTCACTCAGACCAATATGCTCTTTGAATCATTTGTGATTCTCTTCTCTCTTATGCTGTGTATCTGATCCATCAAAATGATTTCCTCCTCTTCCTCCTCCTCCTCTTCGTCTTCGTCGTCTTCTTCTCCTCCTCCTCCTCCTCCTTTTATGGCTGGTCCTGAACTCACTACATAGGCCAGGCTGGCCTCAAACACACGACAAACTTCCTGCCTCAGTCTCCCGAGTGCTGGGATTATAGGCATGCACTAACCCTTGTTTATGTGGTGCTGGGGAATTGAAATCTGGGCCTTGAGCTTTCTAGGTAAGGGCTTTAACTGCTGAGCTATTCCGTGAGCCTCATCAAACCATCTTATCAACACTTACTGGAAAATCCATCTGAAATCTGGCTGCATTTCTTCATTCCTATAGCGATCGTCTTAGTCCGACCAAGCACCATCTCACCTGGATTATTATGAGATCCGCCTCATGTGTTTCTCTGCTTTCTGGCCTTGCCTTCCACTATAATTGCTGGATATTGCATTAAGCCATCGGATATTTAGCAAAGAAGCTAAAAACATATGCTACAGCAAAAAGACAGTCTCTTTAAAAAAATTACAGTGGAAAATGTTGAGATCAACATGCAGAAAGCTGAAACTAGGTTCTTATCTCTAACCTTGAACTGAAATCAAATCAGAATGGACCAAAAGCCTAGATATTAAAGCAGAAATACTGAAACTGTTGGAAGACAATGTACAAGAAATATTTGAATCCCTAGGCACAGGGAGGAACTTCCTCAACAGGAAGTGAAAAGCACCGGGAAAAAATACCAAGAATCAACAAAGGAGTCATCAAATCGAAGAGGGTACGCATGGAAACAACAAAGAGAAGGGGCAATCCACTGAATGGGAGACATTGTTTTCTGCTGCTCTTCGTTTTTGTTTTGTTTTGAGACATGGTGTGGTCTTGCTCTGTAGTTTTAATTTGTAAAATTAACTTAACTCACTATGGAGCCCAGGCTGGCCTTGGACTCAAAGCAGTCCTCAGACCTCAGCCTCCCAAGTGCTGGCTTTACAGGTGTGCGCCATCGTGCCCGGCTTATGTGGTTATGTGGTGCTGGGTAATCACTGTATGCAGGTACTTAGCACTTGACATAGTGCTTGCTAAGGAAGCACTTTAATCCCTGAGCCATTCTTCTAGCCCAAAGTACTCTTCTGATAAAGAACCAATATCTAGAAATATAAAGAAGTTAAAAAATTAACTGCCATAAAGTAATGAACCCAATAAGAACGTGGGCAAATGAACTGAATAAGTGCTTCTCAAAAAAGAAGCTCAAATGCTCTAGAAGTACATGAGAAAAATTTTTGCAACTCTAGACATTAGAGAAATACAAGTTAACACTGCATAGAAACTTATTGTTCACCAAGAATACAAAAACCAGTGTATACTGACAAGGATATGAGAACGAGGAACACCCCAGCATTGATGCCAAACTGACACAACCACTATGAAAATTCAGTAGATTCTTCAAAATACTAACCGTAGAAAGAACCCTGGGTCTTGCTCTACCGCTCTTGGGCACATTTCCAAAAGAATTAAAGACTCCGTACTAGAGTGATATACAATTTGTGTGTTTATAGCAGAACAGTTCCCATGGCCAAGGTGTGGGAATTGCCTTGATGCCCATCAGTATATGAATAGATAAAGAAAATGTGTATATATACAGAATGGAATACTTTTCAGCTATAAGGAAATGTGAAATCATGTCATTTGCAGTGAGCGAACGGAACCAGAAACTATCATGCTAAGTGAAATTGGCCAGACTTAGAAAGTTACATATCGCAAGGTTTCTCTTATGTGAGAAAGCTAAAACATCCACTAATGAATGAAAAGGCATTAAAATAAGGAAGAGAGGACAAGAAATCAAGAGGTAGACTTTTGGAGACGGCGAAGAGGATGAACAGCAGAAGAGAAAGAGACGAGACAGGGGAGTCATAAAATCTAAATGATGCAGATACGGCAAGTGCAATTGCCACTATTTAAAAGCAAACTCCGGTGCTCGCTTTGGTAGCACATACACTAAAATTGAAAGCAAACTCCATAATCACTAATACGAGCATGCACTGGGCAAAGGAAGATGCTACAGGAATTACATTGCTCCATACCTTCCTCTTTGCTGCCTATCACAAAGAGCCGACGGTAATGTATTTCCCAGCGACCTTACAAGAAAACACATAATTTCTATGGTTTTTATCTCACACTTTTCTCTTTGCTCACTCTGTTTGAACAGCCTCTACCCGACCGGCGCACCAATGCCTTGTATCCTTTGACCTTTCAGTTCAGTTCACCTGCAGAACTTCTCAGATCTCCTGAGTGCATCCTTCTTTCTTTTTTTTTTCACCATATTCAATTATTTATTGGCCAACCTTTTTCAGAATGTCCAGTTTTACATGCACTGTGTTTACAATTTTCCCCCATTTTATTGATATGTATACGTGCAAAATTTAAGGTTTACAATGGAGTTGAGCCTTTTACACACATGTGTATCTTGTCAAGGTGACAAGGGCTTTCCCGCTCTCCTTTTGTCGGGGAGGAACAAAAGGAGAGTGGGCATCCTCTTTAATGTCCTTCAGGTCTTACCTTCTTCCCTGTAAGACATGACTTCCTTATTTGTCTTCTCTGCCTAAAAATTCTCCATTATACTTGTGAATTACAAGTAGACAAATTCTACTTGCTTATTCTGACTGGTGACTGTCCTTTACAAATGAGATCTTAGGTTTCTGAATTTCCTCTCCTGGTATATCCTGTTTCCTGTGCCAGCGCACTGTAAGTATTAATGTTATGTATTGAATGAGTTTTAATCAAAGTAAGAATTGGTTTTGCTCATGTGAGGATACAGGTGAAGACAAAAAAATTTAAAAAATTTAAAAAGCTTTGACTTCTAGACTTCTAGGTCATAGAAAGAAGCTGGGATGTAGCTCAGTGGGAAGGCCGTGGACTTAATCACTGGTAATACATACACATACAGATTTTGACCTCTGGATGGGAATTCCGCTGGTTAAAGCAGTTTCAACCAAGTAGTGTCTTTCCACAAAGAGGGAAGTAGGTGATGCCACACGAGAGTTGCCTTTCTTTTTTCTCTCTCTGTGTTTACTCTCACCATCATTCAAAACCACCTCAAGAACTAACAGTACTTTCCTCATAAGAATGCCTTCTTATGTCTTAGAGGAACAGTCCCTTGTGCAACTCTGCATCTTAGAGTTGCTTTAGGCAGGGCATCGCCTGTCACATTTCAAGGGTTCTAATTTAAAAATAAAGAATGTATCTCGTGGAGAAATCCTTTGTAAAAAGCTGTTACAAGGGAGTATTTTGGATTTGAAAACCACTCACTTGCAAGTTTTAGAAAACAAAGATTGCTTTTGAATGTCTCTGAAAGTTTAAAACTCATGTTTTAAGTGTTCTCCTGAAGAGATTTCCATCTTTTCTATCTTAATTTATGCGCTGACTCTTTAATCTCTACCCATTGACAGATAATGTCTTATTCAGATTGCAGGGAAGGAACTGTAATTTGTTCTAGCATCTGCCTTTATAAAAGCTAGGCATTTAATTTCTCATTAGTAGAATTAACATAGAATTGTAATTTGTTTAAATTTACATGTTTTCATAGACTTGTATATTTATAATTATATTTAGAGATTATCAATGTACTTCATCAAACAATATTAACAAACAAAATCCCCAATGTAATAATTGAATTGCCTCCTTAGCTAGGTCTGTAACCCAAACACTCTGAAAGGTTTAGGCAAGAGTAATGCAATTTGGGGACCCACCTATATCAGTTTGGCAAAATTCTGTCTCAAAATCAAAAACAAAATGAAACATTAAAAAGAAAGAAAAAGAAAAAGAAAAGAATGCCCTAGTATTCTTGGAGAATACCCTAGTGCCAAAGCCCTAGTTCCATCCCAGCACTAGAAAAAATTTCTTCCTTGCTTTAAGAAACGTTGACAGTAGAAAGAATAGTCCACGGTAATGCTAGATAGTGTTTTTTGGCTATATGTCAAGTGATTCATGTGATTATTATGTAGGTCAAAGTGTGAAAGCTGGTTATGCTTTATATGGAGAATGGAATTAGGTTAAATATAGAATTTACTGTTTTAAAATGTAAGGGACATTTGATATTTTTATGGAAGGTGCTGTAGATGTGTTAGTTTTGCATAGAATTATATTGATATTGCATCTTAAATTTCATCGTGTTTTCATGTACATCTGTATTTATATAATTTTACTGTCATATCCAAATTGTTCATACCATTAGGATTTGTAGACTTCTAAATTTCCTTTTGATTTATTCATATGTATATATGTATATATGTGAATATATATATACATATATATATATACTCATTTTTTTCCATCTATCTATTAGAGTTCTTTTTCATCTAAAACATAGTTGTTATTCTTTAAATTAAAGAAAATAAATATTTCTATGTCCATTATGTGACAGCAGATTTTTCCTAATATCTTTACAATTAAAGTGCTTTTAGCCTAACTGTGAGCTTAGTTTGTTAAATCTTACACACGGTTTAAGGGCTATTCTTAAAAAATATTTACCAAATTTTGAAGATACAGAATAGCCTAAGTAGGACACAAGCTTTATGGGTCACTTTACTATGTAGGTGATAGTCGTAAAAGCTAACAGATGGATGAAAGGGTGCTTTATATTTTAAAATCCCTTTTAGAGGCATCGGATGCCTTATTATTGGACTTGTACAGAGTGCTTCAGGAAGGAGATTGTAGTTATGATTTTTGTTGGTGCTCAAAATACTCTGGTGTGATGGAGAAACCTGAGGTATGTTAATGAGGGACTGAAAAGGAATTTTCTGGTGCTTCCTCTCTACGATTCTCCTGGAAATGTCCTTATATCTTTATATATTTACTATTTGTTTTACATTACCAAATCTTGCATTATGTCTCACAATCTAAGACAAACTTCCTGTAAGCGTATGTGCAAAGCCTTGCAAATAATTGCTTATGTTTGATGCCACATTTTAATCTATATTTTCCCTATGTTTTGTAAAAAAAAATATGATATCATTGAAGTCAGGCTCTCCTTGAGAATTTCTTCTGCTGATTTCTGTAGAATAATCACCTATTCCTGTCGCTGGGTCTGACAGGTGTGACAACAAATGTTCTTCAAATTTACTCACTTCCTCAATGTTCTAATCTTGACTTCTTATAATCCTTTGCTGGTTCCCTCACCAAAGGACACCATTTCGTGATGGTACACAGTCCATGTCCTCACTGTGAACGTACTGTGACAGGTAACTTACTCTCAATTGTGAGTTTCATATGGCCTCATCTGAAAATTTTGATCTGTCCTGTCAATCCACCTTATTTTTCGTTTCTAACAACTATCTCTCATTCTCCAACCAGAACAGTGCTATTTGTGAATCTATGAAAGATAACACTGAATATAATCGAATCATGTAACATGGGAATCAACAGACACATTTATATTTTCCCCCAACCATCAAAGCCTGAAGTTTAAGCTGTCTAATCTTCCTTCTTTGTTAATTCTGCAGCTATCTCCTGGATTTACTTCACGTTCACAAGCCTGCCTATTCTCTCTCGCTTCCTACCTCAGATCACTGTAACAGTCTCTTCATTCCTCTTTTGTATTCTTAGTTTGTTCTTCCATATTTTCGTCTAAACTCAAATCTTGTTTTGATGACTTTCCTAGATGCATGAATCTAACCTCCTGAAAAACCATGTTTGAGCTCCGGCTTATTTGGAGTGCATCAGTGGTGGTCTCTTTTACCCCGGGTGACCTGTATCTTTCTACTGTTCAGCGTCATCACCCATGAAAATTCCCCTTATTATGTCTTAAAGATTTCCTCTCTCCTTCTGAACTCCCATAGATGTTATCATGTCTTGATGACTTGCTTTCTTTGTTATTGTGAGATTATAAACCCAGGGATGGCAGCTTTTGGGCACGGTTACTGTACTTACCTCTATACCAACTAGCTTAGTGCTTCAAACTTCAAAGGTATGTGGTAATCATTGAACAAATACACTAACATCAAATGTGTATCACACTTACCATAACTGTGTTGTGTAGCGTGATAGAGGGCTATGTTTGTGTATATATGAAAGATAACACTAAATATAATAGAACCATGTTGCATGGGAATCAACCAACACATTTATACTTTTCTTATAGATATATGATTTCATAACTAAATTTTATCAAAATTCCTGTGTAATGAAGAAAGAACACTAGTATGGGAGGTAAAAGATAAAGAAGTACATTATCCTGAGAGTTTTCTCATGAAACATATAATGTTGGAGCTGGATTCGGCAATGCAAACTATAGCTAACTTACCGTCCCTTGAGGAAAAAATGAAGTTCTAGAAATTCTATGCATATAATATAAAATTAATTCCAGTCTTCCAAAACAAGGTGATGTTGTATATTATCATGGTCATATTATATCACATTATATAACGGTATCAGCTGTATATTTCACGTTGAATTTTCAAGAGCTATGTATGTACTATTTTTTTCTGAGAACAAAAATCCCGCAGTCATTTCCTTTTTAATATTTCATTGTAAATCAGAAAATACCTCAATGAAATGTGTTTTGAAGGAGGCTATTTTGAATGTAAACTGAAACAAAATTAATTAGAAGCTGCTGAAATGCTAGAGAAATAATACTAATTTTGAATGGACTCCATGTGATGTTTGATTTCATTACTGACAAAAACCCCAGAAAAACCTCACTTATGGCGTGGCAAATGTTCATTAGTTTCACAGAGTATCGCACACACATTCCCCTTCCTTCCAACCTATTTTTTAGTCTCAGCATTTCTATTTTGACGTTAGAAAAATATACAACCAAAATCTATAAGACTTTGATTAAATGTTGATACAGCTGATTTCAACACAGCCAAAGCCAGTGACCATACATGGAATCTAAACAACAGCTAGTAATTACAATGTCAAAGGCATGTATACACTGTGTGTTATATTTCATTGTCTGGCATGCAAATAGAGTCTCCATTTCCTTTACACGATGTCCAAAGTATAAAGAAAGCCAACCAAAGAGTTCTGTTTCGTTTACACAAAAGAACAAGGTTCAATCATGTTTGATAAGTTGCAAATTACTGGTAATACCACAAGTGTTGTTACAGCTGCTAAGAATGGTCAGGAGGATGTACAAAATGCAGTAAAGGCATGAATCAAAAGAAAAAATCTAAACAAGTTTGAATGATGGTGTATAGTATGGCTAACTTTAACTTCACTTGGGGCCTGGAAATGCCATATTGGGTGTAGGCTGAGGTGCCTCATATGGAATCTGGCCTTGTAGGAATCTGGTAGGCTTTGAACTCTTTTATACAAATGCAACGGACTCTTCTCAGTTGCACGCAAACAGTATTTACAAATCAAAAGTCTTATAGTTTCATAATTTAAGGCCTAGGCCACCTGGGACAAAAGGGAAAAGAATCAAGATGGGTAAAAATATGCAAAGACAATAGGACATAACTTGAGTTTTCTCAACAAAAATAAAATTTGTTTCCAGGACTTGAACTAGGTTGTTATAAGCACAAACAAACAACATGTTGCTTAAAATATTAGATCTCGAAGGCGCTCCAGTTCAACTTGGAATTTCACACAGTGTACACCTATTAAATCCTATTTTGCATTGCAATTTCTCTCATTCACTATTTCTCTGGTCCTCACCCACACCATGCCCAATTTAACAATCGAAGCCAATGTCCTTCAGAATGAGAAAAAAAAGTAAAACAAGATTCAGTGGTGATGAGGACAGTCGTAAGCTTCTGTTTGGTTCTTGTTGAATGCTGTGGTCTTTGTTAAGTTTTTAGGCTTTCCAGACCTTTGTTCCAAGGAGGTACAGTGAAGATAAATGGATGAGATGAAAGGTTGGCCCTAAAGCCACTTGTGGCCCCTACAGCGGTGCTTGATTGGATTTATAAGCTGAATTGGCTACATTTAAAAGCCAGTACTTTTAGATGAGACGTCGGATTTCCAACTTTATCTGAAAAAGTATAACATCTGGCACCACGGTACTTATGTTTCTACACAGCACCCATCTGGTGAGTGAGGCACCCTTACTTGAGCGCACAAGTAGGCTTAGGAAAGTTAGCTATGTTATCTGTCCCAATATAATTAGTAACTTTAACATGATCATTTTCTTCTTTGAAATTTATATATCTACTTTTTTTCCATTCATTTTTGACTCACCTATTTATAAGTGATGTTATTCCACATTCATAATGTAAAGAAATTATGTCTCATAAAAGCAATTCTAGAGTATTGTCCATTATCGTTGCTACAATACTACAAGTAGTGGTAATGCCAAGATAAACTGTGAAGTTTGTACCTGGAAGAATGTTGAGAGTTTATACAAGCATTAATTGCAAAACATTTTCTTCATAATCTCCCAAAAGGTAAGCAAAGGGGGATAAGATCTTATATTCTAAACCAATGAGTTCCAAACTTTAGCATGCATGAGGCCCATATGAAGGGCTTGTTGAAGAGACGGCCTGTGTCAACCCAGATTTTCTCACTGTGACAGTTTGGGTTAAGACCCAAGAATGTGCACGTCTGACAAATTTC
Organism: Ctenodactylus gundi; assembly: GCA_004027205.1. Classification (NCBI taxonomy): domain Eukaryota; kingdom Metazoa; phylum Chordata; class Mammalia; order Rodentia; family Ctenodactylidae; genus Ctenodactylus; species Ctenodactylus gundi. The sequence continues at coordinate 365,539 of PVKB01000721.1, read as the reverse complement.
AGAGTTCTGTTGCTACCGGGCCTGTGACCACACGTCGAAAAATACTGATCTTAATGCTTCTTCATCCCCAGAGATGAACTGATGGGGAATTTGGTAACTATTTGGAAAATAATAAAAGCTGTATTAGGTTGATGATATTTCTCTATTAAGTAAGAAGAAAACAAAGTAACTTGGATAAGGTTACATCTACTAAATATCAGAAATAGGATATTAATACTTGCACCTACATTATAGAGTTATGGTGAGGATTAATTATATATATATATATATATATATATATATATATATATATATATATATATATGATTGCTTGCATGGGTTTAGTGTATAATATATGTCAGCTATTTTTATTCTACTGTGAAACATTATCTCCCTGGTCATTTAACATATATAAAATGTTGGCAATGTGCCTAAACACTTCCATATAAGCTTTCCGAATTAACCTCCATTTAAACAAATTCAAGGATTACCAATGCTTTCCAACCCCTTCCTAAAACATAGGAACCAATGTCCTGAGCATGCAGAAGGGTCCCAACGTAGAAGGTAAAATGCCATGCCACATGACTTCCATGACAGAGCAGGTTCCAAGAAATAATATCTTTGTTTCCAACCTGCTTATTTCTGTTTGGTTCATTAGTATAATTAAGTGAATATTAGTCACACTGTGAACTATGGAATTTAAAAAATGACCAAGAACATTGTTCCTATGAAAATGAAGTTGAATATTTTAGAAAGACTGTATGAAGTGAGAAGCTATAATAAGGCCGTATAATACAAGGTCTGAAGGGTGGGGGCAGAGTACAGTAGTAGAGCACTTGCCTAGCAAGCAGAAGGCCCTGGGTTTGATTTTCCAGCACCACATCATGCCATGCATCGTGTGAACTCAGAAGTTCCAGCACTTGATAGGTGATGAAGGAGTTCAAGGCCAGCGTCGGCCACATCGTGAGTTCAGGACCAGCCTGAACTACAGAGAAAGATCCTGTTGGAAGAAAACAACAAATAATAAAAACTATGAGTAAGGAAACTAATAGAATCAGAAAAGAAAATTTTACAGATATTTTTACATTCATCGTCTTTGTACCCTTGTATCTGTGTTTAGCTAAGTCACCCAGGATTTAAATTAAAAGTTAAAAGAAAAATCACTTGGAACCTACACATGGTCCATTTCCTGTGTGACTGATGTGAGGATGAGAGTGGACTGTGATAGGGGACCTGCTACCTTGAAGGTGGAAAGTATGGCTTGTGTCTGAAATGTCTGCACTCTGTACTTGTTTGGTCCAAAACTAAAAATGGTTTCTACAGGTTTTTAGGTTGTAAATGGGATGGGGGACAAGAAGCAGCCTAGAGAGAGGGAAGAGGGGAGAGAGGGAAACATCAGAAGTCAGCAATGGCCTTCGAAATCTATCTGACCCTTTGCTGGAAAACATTGAGGACCCAGGTTATCCAGTGAAATAGATGTTGTCTCACACTAGCAGCGTGAAGCCAGAATATATATTTATTTATGTTTTAAGATAAATTATTAAGATAAATTATCATTTGACAAATACAGTTTTTGAAAAATTACTTTAAAAACTGTGCGGATGATGTTGGAATGTAAATTTGTCCTCTTGCACAAGTACTGAGGAAACATTTCTTCTCATTGATCTTGTACTTGGTTGGCTTTAAATCTGTTCGCCTACACTTGCAAAATGATTTTATCTGAAGTTTATTTCAGATCTAAAGTTTTTCATCACCAGTCTTCTTGAAGACTTGAACAATCTGTGTGAAGAATAACAAGCTCATAAAACAATCCTAATGCCACTGTAAAATATGCCCTTTTGGGTGTCCATCACCTGTAGGTATGTACTTAGTGTCGGGAAATGTGCCACTCACTGTTTCAGGTGACCCTCCATTCATCTTAGGTAAGAGGCTTCAAGTTGAACTGAAAGACACCCCTGCTGCTGCCACATACACACCTCCCTGCACAGCCCTTTCTACACTTCATAGCTCTGCTCACATTATTGTTTGGAGAATTTAATTCACTTCTGAGAGATTTTACTTGATGTAAGTATGACTTCATTCACAGGAATCTTGGCTAGGTATGGTTGTAGGAAAAGGGAAGAGGGTAAGCCATAACATTCATATGTTAGCCACTTTCCTCACTGGTATTTTCTGTGTAGCACATAACAACCTTAGCAAACAGTATTTTTTTAAAAAGACTTCAATCTCCAAGGTAAAATAAAGGTATGCTATAAAGCCATATGGTAATACTTTACAACAGCTGGGCTGAAACAATGTACTGCTAATTTGCACTGTTCTTTTATAAGTAGGTTAAATGTCTTTCTTTTGCTACATGCAGTTCTGAAGGCAAGGGTATTATTAATTGCTAACGTTGCCCTCTGGTATTCCGATATTCACTGTTAATTATATAAACCAGTCCACTGCCATTGCAGGCAACCGTATTTCTCCTGTTCCCAGATATTTGCTCAGGAGGAATTCCACCTCTGGAACAACTTGTATTAGGTTAGCCCCCTGGGAAAGGTCTAATTTACAAGATCCTTACTAAAAAAGTCAAATCTGTTTCAAAGAGGTTACATTATAAATGTAAACTTCCTAATGAGCTTGAGTGAAATGCTGTAGGCTACAAGTGGTGAACTTTGAAAGTTTTTACCCTTTTCCTCTTCCTACATATATATTTCATGTAATCTGTATTCTAGGCCCTATAAAGAGACCAGCTGTCGCTAACAGTGAACTGACACTTGTAGCCAAATCCAACATTTTCTCTGATATAGGTGACCCTTTCCTTTTCACCCTTTCCATTTAAAAATACTCACTACTAATAAAAATAGGGAACACTCTACTGATTGTATGCCAGATGCCAGGCTAAGTACTTTTACGTGAAATACCTCATCTGATCTTCACAACAGGTTATGTAACTTCCCCATGGTTTCCTGGCCATTAATTAGATTAAAAAGAAAACATAGTACTTGAGTTTGCCAGAAATTTTAGATTTAAAGAGAAACATTAAAAGCATGAGGGAATCAGAGCTGACGATTACACGATTTAAAAGAAAATAAATGTGCATCATTTAGAGACCAGACCACTGAGTGTATTGTGCTTTCTTCTCTATGCATCTATGAAACATAAAGTTCAGAATGCCACACTAATGTTATTTGAGGTTTGTTTTGCTTAGTTTGTTGTATGAATTTAAGACTAATGTTTGAGTAATTAGTGACCCTAAGAAATATTTTCCATGAACTAAATAATGCACAAGAATCTGTGCAGATGTCTGTAGCACATTTGAAAATATCATGTTTATGTCTGGCACTGAGCTCTCTGCAAAAGTTCCTTTTCTCTCTTTCAGGAGGACTTGGGTTGAAGGTCCAAGCATGTGTCATTAATGCATGAACATATTTCTTTGTTCCTCTGGGCTCCAGTTTTTCACGACAGAGCAAGAGGATGGTCATAGTTTGCTTTCTTTATGGTAAATGATAACACCAAATTTCCTTTGGATTTTTGACTTAAATTATCAGAAAGTCTTAGTTGCCTTGACCAAATAAAACAGCGTCTGAAGTCTTCTAGGTAGCTTGCTTGACGGTGCAAGAGAAGGTTCACGGGACTGAAGCTTTTGACTGGTTGATGGGCAGCAGGAGGAGAAAGCTATGAGCAATCATCCTTTGACAGGTTTATAATTTTCTCTCACTTTCTTTTTTTCTCTTTTGCTCCCCGCAGTCATTAAGCAGACCAGGAAAAAAGCCAATTCCTGCTCCTTCCTTGTCCAAAGGCTTCCTTCTCATTCCCATCCCACCCTCTGTGTAGTAGCTCTAAAGACAAGAGAACAGCCAGAGCCACCACAGACCATGTCCGCTGTCCCTCCACAAGCTGAGGCATAGCCACCCTTCACAAAACAGTGCATTTTCTTCTCACTGAGATGAGCTGTGTTGGGGGAGACTAATCAACTAAACGTGCTACCAGCATTTTCTGAATAAGTCTTTTTTTTTTTAAGCTGGAATCCGAGCCAATCAACACTGAACTGCATTCCCTGCCCACTTTAATTTCTGATTTTGAGAAAAGGTCTCACAAACTCACTAAATTTCCCAGGCTGAGCTTGGCCTTGCAATCCTCCTGCCTCAGTCTTCCAGACAGCTGGAATTTATAAGCCAGCATCAGTGGGTCAAGCTCAGTAAACCATTCGTGTTTTGAATTAGGAGGTGAATTTTTCAATAGATAACATAGATGGTCGTGAATGGTAGAAGTTAATATGATTCATGAGTTGGAGAACTCTGTACTGAGTCATGAACACTCTCCATTTTCTCTTGAGGTGATTACTATCATTACTACCTAGTGACATATAACACTTGGTGTGAGAATTTCTTTGTAGGGAAAGCTGAATTGTGCTGAGAAGATATTTGAAAAGCCAGTGGCAGCTAGATTAGGGTTGATACCCGATGGAGTTAAAATGAAGGAAAAGAAATGGCGCTAAGCACTGTGGGAAGAGTCACCTCAGCTGCGTGGCCCTGTGGCTTGGCCAATGGACCTCTCATTTTGTGTGTGTGAGAAACATCAGTGCGAACTGAGCTTCTAGTTTTCTAGCCCAACCTGGAATCCCAGAAAATTCAGCATAATACACCACATGTATTTGGATTTCTTAGGAAAGAACTGTAGGAGCTAAGGGAGTTATATTTCAGGTCAAGTTTGGCATTGGCTGTAATGCTATCTGATAAAGGTGTAGTGTCCATTAGGGTCTTATTATTCTGAAGCTAAGGTTCTTGGTGAGTTTCTGCAGGAAACTTCCCCTGCACCACTATCAGCTTTAGAGGTTTCCTACCATAACATTGACCGTTGGGGTCCAGGTTCAGGTTAGAAACACTCTGGGCAAAGCCTTAGATAAACAGAGTAACAGAAGCACAGCAAAGATGTGGTGGGCGCTTCACAGGGGGTTGGGGAGGAGGAGAAGAGGGGGCAGGGAAGGGATGAGAATGTGAGGTTGTTGGGGTATAAATGTGCACAATTCTCTGTCTAATGTAACCTTTGTGTATCGCATATACATACTAATAAAAATGGGGAAAAGATGTAGGCACTGCTTGGCATTATCTGATTTTTGCTAAAAGTGCATTTAGTTTCCCTACTCTCTGTACACATCTCAGTGGTTTATTATCTGTCACTACATCTCCAGGACATGCAACTGCCTGCATTTGCACCACTGATTGCATTGCTTTGTCCAGAAAAATCAAGAAGGAATGCAATCCTGCATTGTTTAAAGTTTTCCAAAAATGCTTACTTGGTGAAACAGCCATTCTCAAAGGCCACATCTTCTGTGTTATCCTGGTTTTAGCTAAATACAGAAACTATTTTGTTAAAATGGATTGCAGACACAAAGGAGAACCCTTTCCAAACCCTCCAGTCAGGTTAAAAAAAAAAGAAGAAGAAATAAAAAGTTGCTGGCACTTTGTGGAAGGCTCTACAGCAGAGTTCCAGGAGCCAACAGCTCGCACAATGCTTCCCGTTTGCCTTGCTGCCGGCAGATATGGCCTCTGGTTTGAAATAATCGTTTTTAATAATGCAGATCATCACAAGAGCTCATGGGAAATCACTCTAAATATTACCCTTGGACTTTGGTATAGAAATATAGCAAAGGGAAATTGTCTCTGTGATGCTCAAGGGTTAGAATAATATGGAAAAACCAACTCAGTTCAAATAATTTATTGTCTCTGCCATGCTTTTCGCATAGCCCAGCTTAAGCTGTCATTCATTGAAGGGCTATTTATACAGTCTGAAATTCCAAAGGATTCCTGGATTTGTGTTCTTCTACTCTTTTTAAATGATGCATAATAAGGTACTCTACAGAGGTCTTTTGTAACGAATGTGGGGTTGTTTGGCTTGGGCCCCTTCAAAGGGATGGGAGAACAGTAACTGGCTGTTTGAAATTTTATATTATAGAAACTATACTTGGCCACTATTTGAATTTGTTAGCATCTTTAAAGTAAACTCTGTCCCCAGACAAAAGCAAACCAATATTTGTGCTTTTGACATTTTACTGTGAAAGCTATTAAGAGATGTAAATACAAGTCCCAAGAAATAAATGGCATAGTTGTCCTATAAGCGCATTGTGGAAGAACTGGACTAAGGATAGTCCGCAGAGGTATTTTTTTTTTTCATAAAAGTGGCCAAGTTTTGCTTGGCTTCTTTGACCTGATTGTAAGGCTGGTGTTTGAGCTACGTACAACAGAGTTCAGATTTGAGTTGCAGAGTTATTCAGCCAGATACTTGATGGACGCCCCATGTCCTGTAGGAACCTGTGCTTAGCGTGCTCGACTCGTCTTAAGTACACGTAGCTTCGATCCCCCCGTCATTCCTCGTCTCAGCAAATAGCCGCAAATTTGCCTGACTAGTTAAGGTATGAATTTAGGAGTGTGGTGTGGAGAAAAATAGGAGATGAATGAACCCAATGTGGGGAATATTTGCCAGAAATTAAAAATATTGTCCTAAGAAAATCAGTGAATTACATCAGTGTCAATTTCCTGGGCATAGTGTTTTACTCTAGTTTTGTAAAATGTTGTTCTTGAGTGAAACTGAGCAAAAGGTACACATGATCTTTCTGTATCATTTCTTATTATTCTACTGAAAATATAGCTATTTTGTAATTAATTTTTAAAATCCCTGAAAGTCTTTTGATTCAAATATGTTAATATAAGTTAGCAATATTCATCAGATACAAATTCTATTTTCACCATATTATAGATGCATACATAAAATGTTATAGTTGGATTTTTTATTCTAGGTTCTAGTGCTTTTGACTCCGAAGTTTTGAACAGACCAATCAGAAATATTTATATTAGTTAATTGCAAGTGGAGTTTTAGCCTATTGATACTCTATACAAAAAGACAAGTTCATGATTGGTGTAGCAGAGTTAGAACTCTGTCACTGTTAAATTTGTACTCACTAAGTTTCTTAATTGTACCTGTATATTTATCATTCAGAGACCTTTGCTTTCAAATTATGTGTGACTCACTTTATATCCCAGATTTCTCTAGGAGAACTAGGTATTAATGATGATTCTATGTGTGGTTTATGCAATATGATTAATAACTGACAATCATTCAAATATGTTGTGTCTGCTGAAATATCATGTTATCTCTGAGGCCTTTTGAGGACCTTAGAATGCCAGAAGATAGTGAGGAAACAGTATGATTGTTACATTTTATGTAATGCTTGAGGATGTGGTTTGTTAAAAACAGAGGGAGAAACTGAGATGAAGGTCAACTTTTCAGGAAAAAAACTTAGCTTTAAAAAATCTGGTCATATTCCCAGAAGGAAACTTTGACCTTCCATAGTTTCTCAATCAATTGCTTACTTAAAAAAAAAAATCTAAATATGCTGCTAAATTTTTAATTGTACCCAATAAGTTTTCACATATATAGTTTTTTTAATTACATATTTTGCAGTACTAGGGATAGAACTGAGGTCCTTTGTACTGAGCGACATCCCATACCATTTTTAAATTTTTAATTTGAGCCAGGGCCTCACTAAGTGGTGACATTGCCCACTCTGGGAATAAGCTTACAAGCCCTTTGCCTTGTGCGGTACACTATTTGCATCATCAGGCCCAGCTAGAATTATCTTTTAAATACAGTTATTTGGTGGAGGGGAGTCTTGGATACTGAGTTAAAAGTTCATCTACCTGTTTTGATTGTCAAATATAAAAATTACCCGGAATACATTTTTCATCTTTTAAGTACAAAAAAGATGTGACCCAATCGTCCATTGGACATATAAAATAAGAAAAAAATTTCTTTTTTTCTAGTTCTAGTAGACTGTTTAGAATTTCCTTTCATTGAGGGCTTTGATTTTTTCCTCTGTTCATTTTGCATGAGAAGATATATTTATTCCCTGGAAAGCATAATCTGTAATCAATTATATTTAACAAGTTAACTCAATTGTAAGTGATATGATATAAATGAAGATTAAAGCTAATTTAAGGCAGCATTTTTTACTACTGTATAAATTAGCATTGGAAGAATCAGAAGGAACTATGTTTTTAATTAAGGATTGGTTTAGGCTAAAGGGCTTCAATACGATCATTTTTTAAAAAACTATGAACTGGAGCCAATACCTGCTAAAAGATAACAGGATATATTAAAGCCATGTCAGAAGTTTAAAAATAAAGTCCCGGAAGACCTTTAATCAGGAAACAAACTGTGTGTCTGCATTGAAAAGCCTATTTCTGTCTGCCACAATCCAGTCATGGCAATTCTCTTCTATACTACTTCCATCCTTCTGAGTCATACTACCATCTGCTGTATGCAATACACTGCTCTCCTGACCTGAATCCTCTGTGGACAGTTCATACTTCCTCTTAAAATTTCTCAATTTACTTTTAGTTTTAAGGTCATAATGAGGTTTCAAAATACCATACTGATAATAGCCACTTTTATGTGAAGTACTCAATAATAGATTACCTCTGACCTCAAGCTACGGGTCTACCTTCTTACTATAGTGCGATGTGTTGTGGAGTTTGTTCTTGATCAACTAATGCTCACCCTCTCCGCCCCTTCTTCTAACCTTTCTGATTACGCACTTTGTATCTGTGAAGGTGCTGAAATCGCTTTCACTTCCTTGTGTTAGCCACGCATTTAGATTATCTCGGGAGTATTCTTCCCTCTGTTTCTCATAACTTGCATCTAACTTCTGAACATGGATAAAATCCTAATTTCAAACCAGAGATTCTCCTAAATTATGGGGACAGCTTACTTGTATGTATTCCCAAGAAGTATGAAAGCTCCTTTTTTTTAAAAAAAAAAAGATTAGTTACATTCTCATTTCTGGGAGAGAACACTTAACATTTCCAGCTTTAGGATAAGAAAAGATTTACTTTAGTTCACACTTTCAGAAGGTCACAGCCCATTCACGGTTGGCCTGCTGGAAATTGTGGAACCACATGGTGGAGCTGGTGAGAACTCCTCATGACATGGCAAAACAGAGCCAAACCAGGAGGAAGGGCTGAACCAGTGCACACCCCTCAGTATGGCCCCTCCAGCCAGGCCCCATCTGTCATCAGTGTACAGTATCCATAGGTACATGAGGCTTTGGGGGAACACTCTATATCCAAACCGTAACATTCCACCATAACCCCCAGAAGACTCATACGCACCTTCTTATGCAAAATATATTTAGTCCTTTTCAAGAGTTGCCACAGTCTTAACATGGCAGTCTCCATCTTCTCTTGTTTGGGCTGGATCCACTCACAGCATGTAGCTATTCTCAACCAACAATCCACATTTCTGACATCTTGAAATTTCTCAGGTCTCCAGTGTACCTTAGGCTTCTCCTTCACACACTGCCCTCCCAGAGGCACACTACCTGGCTTCTAAGTCTTTTCTTTGAAATCTGGGTGGAAGCTTCAGCGAACCCACAACTCTCGTACACTGCAAGCCTGTGAAACCAGAAGTTCATGAACATTGCCTGGGTCCACCGCTGGCTTGAATTGTAGCCTGTCCCCCTTGGACAAATGCTGTGAACGTCTCTGAGTTCTTAGATGGTTAAACTCCAGGGTGCTGAACTTGGAAAATGATTTTTTTCTTTGGCCCAGGGGGTATACTTCTCAAAGCAAAGTCATGTCTTTCCACCCATGAGTTGGTAAAAGATAAGGTCTTATTGGTTTTTGAGATACCCTCAAGGCATCTTTCCTATTGTTCTAATTATAAGGACTAGGCTTCTTTTCAATGATAGCCTCTTTAACTTCCCTGTGCTCTTTTGCTACACCATTGCAAGTCCTTTCAGTCAGTTAAACAGAGCAAACTTTTTGTGTCCTTTTTTTCTGACATTTTTTCCCTGCCTTTTGCCAGGAAGTTGGCTAACATTCACGAGCAGTACCCAACTAAAAGCATGAACATTGGGCTGCCTTGAGTAACAGTAGTCTCTGTCCTTAATCTCAGTTCAGATGAAATGCCTGAACAGGGGCAAAATCCCAATATAATTTTTGCTCGAGCTGTAAGGTTTGCTGTGTGGATTTTAGGCCACTTGCCAGTACAGTTCTCCTTCCCATCTGAAACTTCTCAAGCCTGGCCTTTTCAATCCACACTTTTGTCAGCATTCTGGTCTTCTGAGTTCTAACCAGAATCTCCTAACAAGCTCAGCTCAGAGCACTCAAAGGCTCCTCCAGCCAGAATCCTGAAACCTTCCCTGACTCCTCCTGTAAAAGAGATCCAAAGGCTTCCTAAACACAAGCACAACAACTGGAATCCAGCTTCCCTGGTATTAATTTCTATTTTACTTACTTTCTCATAGATGTGAGAGAATACCCAACAACCACAACTTTAGTGAGGAAAGGTTTATTTTAGCTCACGGTTTTAGCATTCACAGGCAAAATGGCAGCTCAGAATGGTGGAACCCCGTCGTGGGGCTAGAGCCAAGGGAAAAGCTCCTCATGACATAGAAGGTCAGAGCCAGTCAGAAGAAGAGCCAAAACAGCACATACTCCTTCGGGTCAAGCTGCAAGCCTCATTGGCCCCTTCCAGCCAGGCCGCACCTTCTACCAAATAGTTCATAGTATCCATAGGTCCACGAAGTTTTGGGGGGTATATGCTACATCTGACCATAATACTCTGAGATATCAGGGTCCAGGTTTGCTCACCATTATGGTACCTTATTTTGTAAGATCCATAGATTCCGGAGACAGCACACAGTGAAACTCTGATAAATGAAAGGCAGAACTTTTGGTTGCTTCCTGATGTTTCAAAGGGGAAGTAAGTGCCATTCAGGGCCCCGTGGGCATTGCTCACTGCAGCACAATAACAGCACGCTGGAGCTGGAGACGCAACTGATGTATCCCAAGACGTGTGGCGGGCCAGGTTTCCAGGAGACCCCATCTATCTTGAATAGTTGCCTGTTGTGTAGCTCTGAGGCTACTGAGAAGATGCATCAATCACTCTAGAGTGTAAAAGCTTGTTAATGGGGAGAGCTCCCGCGTAGACTCAATCAGTTGATCAAGAAAGGAAGCTGACTGTCTCAAGCTAGGACTTCCAAACTGGGTCAAGATGACATCTCAAACAAAGGAAAACAAGCTATACTATGTTACAAATCAATGCCTGACTTATGTGCTTAATCTGCATTTATTGACATAAAGAGTGAAAACATGCATATATAATGCATGCTATCATTTGTTTCCATGACTATTCTGCTTTTGTTTGTAAACTACTAGTCATTTGGCAAGATCATACAGCTGCGCAAATTCCCATATGTCTATTTCTGGACTTGAGTTGTCACATCTCTAACATGGGTTTCAGAAAACTCTTCACACTGAGGAGGAATGAGAACACATTTGATTATTAAACATTTACATATTTCATTTCAGAATATTCATTGTATAATCATCCTTATTCAAGGTAAAATAATATTAAAATTCTAGCTAGCCAGACATTTTAATCAAGTCTAGGCCAAGAAGCAGCTTGTAGAGCAGACAGAAGTTTGCTCTATGCCTTTTAAAAGAAAATTAGCGTTTAAACAATAACTGCTATAACATGAGTACTGATACTGTAAGCAATAATACTAATTAATGGAATAAAGATAGGTTGTGCTTTAAATTGTCTTTTTAGACGTTGAAAATAATTAAGATTCTTTCCTCTCCTTGTTGTTCTCATTGAATCTAGGGAGGCACAATAAATAAAAATATTTGCAGATTGAACTGTTGTCAAGAACTTAATGAAGACAGATGTTTTATAGCCAAGGAAAAAGTAAAAACATCTCATTGAAACCAAGGTTTTTTTTTTTGGGGGGGGGGGGAAAGTAGCTTTTGTATTTTCTAGATTTCATTGCATTGTTAATATTACTTAGAACATGATCAAGACCTATCAATTATGACGTGTCATTCTTGTCCAGTTGTAAATTAGAGATAAAGAATTTTAAGCCTTGAGAATATGATGAACTACGAGTCGTCTGTCGTGTCTCTAAAGGTCTCAAGTTGCATATGTCTAATTAGGTGCTATGTCTCTAAGGAGGGTAAGGAAAGAACATATTTTAAAAGAAACTTGTCAAAACCAGTAGAGATCATACAGAGGAATCGTATACCCACCAGGAAGAAAAATACTGACTCAGAGTACCTCAGATAGCATTCTGTAACCTTCCATTCCTCAATGGAGTCATTTTTAATTTTTGACGATTTTTGAAATAATCATATGAAACTTGCAAACTTTTCCCTGTTTTTTTAAAAATTGTCAATCTGATATTCAACTTCAATGCTGTGTAATTTTTTTTCTTCTGAATTACTACAAACAAGGCTAGTCTCCTGTATAACCTAAAAGCCACAACCGAAACCAAGAAATGGATATTGATTGTTCATATAATGAATATAATCCCTACAGACTCCTTTCAGGTTTTATAAATGTTGCTAATATTTCCTTTGTATAGCAAATGGCTTAAGTTAGAATCCTGAGTTGCATTTACATAGATATTTCTTTAATCTCCTTTGGTCGCGAAGAGTTTCAGATTCTTTTGTTGACTTTCATGACCTTGATATTTTGCAGATTGTGGGCCAATCATTTTGTAGTGTTCTTTAATTTGGGTCCTTTCAATGTGACCCTATTATCTCACACTGCTCTGTCTCTCTGTGGGTCTCTCTTCTTCATCCTGCTTGCCAGGAATGGCTCCAGAACTGAAATTCGCTGTAAGGTGAGGAAAAGAAGGAAAGGCAACACTAGGGGGAAAGCAGACACCTTTATGTTCACAGGCATTGTATACCTACAATATTTAATGAGTTAAAAAGCAATACATAGACTTTTGGTTTCTGATCTGTTATAAAGGATCTTGGAAGCTATTATACTCATCACTATAACAAGAACAAAATTGAACTATTGTTATTCCTCTCAGATACATTAAAGAACTGAGGTCCCTGGAACACCACTGGCTCATAATCAGAGAATTTGGCAGATCCGTAGAACCGCATCTCCCCAGAAGAGAGAAATGATACTGAAACCAATCATAATCAGGTACGGTGGTACACACCCTTAATTCTAGCATTCTGGGAGCCTGAGGCTGGAGAATTGTAAACTCAAGCCCAGTCTGAGCAACTTAGCAAGACTCTATCTCAAAATGAATGAATGAATGAATGAATGAATGAATGAATGAAAATGTAGCTCATTGAGAAGGTCTGAGTTCAAGCCTCAGTGCTGTGGAGGGGAGAGGTGATACGTAATGGGTACTTGACTCAATGCTGATAGAATAGACAGTTTAATAGATAAAATTTCCTGGAATCTCAGAATTAGGGAGGCCTTCATACTATGGTAGTTTTTCTTTAAGATTTCTATTATCATGTCACAGTAAGGATGTAAGAAAAAAAATCCCCTCCTGCTTCCAGTAGAAGAAGATGACTAAACAGTTGAAAATGTGCCCTAGCGATGCTGTACTTTTCATCAAAAGGCTGCCCTTCAGGGCAATTGCTTTACTATGGCTGGATCAACTGGACTTTTCCATAGGCTCACTGATATATAGAAAGAAAAATATTGAACTCAAGCTATTCACCTAAGAAGTAGAAAATAAAAGTTGAGGAACACGGGTTAAAATTCCCAGGCTCAGAAGGACAGGCTCAATGACAGGCTACAGCCTGCTCGTTGGAAGACAGGACACTTTACCTTCCATGACATTCACTCCTGTATCAATGAAAACTAAAAAAGTACAAAGTTTAAGAGGGATCTTAAAGAAGGGCAAATGCGACAGAGGAGGCAAAAAACAAAGACACCAGAGAAAATTGTAACCTCTGATATAAGCAGCTACAAGTAGCATTAAACCCAGTCTAAATTTTGAACAGAACACACACTACACATGTACATACACACTACAGAGGTCTGTTTACCCTTGTTCGTTTATGACATATCAGGTCCAACTTTCAACAGAAGAATCTCAACAGTGTAAAAAGTCAATTAATAAATAAATATATAAGCAAAATTGAATTACCCCCCCACCCCCGCCTATATATTCAAAATCGGAAGAGACAGGGAAAGAACCAGAATAAAATTCACATATGACAAAGATTTGAACATTATCAGGCTGGATATTTATAACTATGGTGACTAACTGTTCTAATGGGAACTAGTGAACATTGTGAGAGAATATATAGTTAATGTAAACATGGAAGTGGAAACTCTCACAAAGATTTAGAAGGAAATGCTAAAAAAAACCCACAAGTGTGCAGTATACATGGAGAAAGTCAGTGGAGGCCTTACTGGTGCTGAATGAGGCTGAGGAAAAAAAAAAAAAAAACTAGTGTAGTCAACGATGTACTGATAGAACTTCCAAAACTGAGCAACAAATGTTGTAAGATTGTTTATGAATTAAAGAACCATGGGCTATCCAAGCATTGTAACTTGTTAATTTAAAATGGTATAATGTGTAATTGGAGTGCCGGGAAGAGAAAAAAAAATCTAAGCTATCAGACTTTGTAATTTTTTACAATTTGTCAGACACCAAATCACAGATTCAGGAAACTCAGAGACCAGGCAGGATAAATATCAAACAATGTGTACCCAGGTAATGTGGCTTGGCTCTGGGATGTCCCCCAAAAGTCTCATGTATTTAAATGTTATAGATTGTCCATGGAACCACGTGCTGTTGGTAGATCGGGGCCTGGTCTGAAAGGGTGGATTACAGGGTTGTAAATTAGGATTGAAGGCGTGTAGTGGCCACACCTTCCACACCTGGATCCAGGAGGTGCTGATCACTGGGCTGAGACCTGGAGGAATATATAAGCTGCTTCCTGCCTTCCTGGGAGGACTAGGACTGGGGCTGGGACTGGTCTCAACTAGTCTCAACTTGGTTTCCTGTTTGTGATGTCATGAGAAGCTGCCTCCACCTCTGCCTCCACCATGTACTTCCATTGCTGCCGGCCGCCCCCGAATGGACTGTGACCTTCTGAAACTGTAAGCCAAAATAAACCTTTCCTCCCCTAAATTTGTGGATGTTGGGTATCGAGTCACGGCAACAGAAAAAGTAACTAAGACATGAAGCCTATTATAGTCAAACTCAAGAAAATCTTCAAGCGCATGCAGTGTCATATTTAAAAGAATGAAAGAAAACAACCAGCTAGAAATTTATAGCCAGGGATGTATCCTTCAAAAGTGAGGGAGAAATAAACATTATTTCAGGCAAATAAAAGCAGAAGGGGTCTTCTGTGAGTGGATCTGTCTTGCAAGTAATATTAATTCTTCAGAGAAAAGGAATATTATGTCAGAAAATCAGATTTTTACAAATAAAGACAGAATGCTCAGAATGGAATAGGTAGCAGCAAAGTAATTTTCCTTTCTTATTCCTTCTTAATAATGTAACAGCACCTTGGCCAAAGTAGTGGCAACAATGTGTCAGATGATTACAGTTGTAGGACAGCCATGTTTTGTAAGGCCAGATAAATCAGACACAATTGATCGCAAAGTGCTAGCACACCCATGAAGTGGTATAATGTCTTCTCAAAGTGGATTTGGTTTAACTGTCTATATTGGACATACCAGGAGAATCACTTAAAATATGTAACCACCAATAAATAAATAAAAATAAACCACCAATGTCTATTCTGAGACTTTAATAGAATTAGACTAGATATTAACTAACATGCTTCTAAATAATGCATGGGTTAAATTATCTCATTAGAAATTTAAAAATATTTCAAACTAAACAAAAAAGAAAATAAAACTTTCAAAATTTGTCAGCGTAGCAAAAGCAATACCAGAGGGAAATTTATAGCCGTGAAGGCAGATAGCAGAACAGGAAAAAGAACTAATGCTACTAGTTAAGCTTTCATTTTAGAAAATTAGAAAAAGTAAATTCAAAGTAAGGATACTAAATAGATACCAAATATGACAAAATCAGTAAAAGGGAAAGAGGAACTGAATAGAAACAAAAACAATAAAACCAAAAGATGGTTATGGAGAAGATCACTAAAATTGATAAACTTCTTTCCAGGCTAACACAGGAAAAAGAGAGAAGATAAAACACTAGTGTTAAAAAAGGAGTCATATATATTGAAAAGAAAATAAAGGCAATGTTATTATAAATCCTACAATGAAAAATCTGAAAATTAGATGAAATGGATCAGATATTTAAAAGGTGTAATATGCCAAAACTCAGAATATATACCTATTGGAGAGTTGTATTACTTGGGCTGGTCTATATTAATTAAAATATTGAAACAACAACTAGTCACCTTCCAAAAAAGAAGACTTCAGGTCCAGATGGTTTCACCAATAAATTCTACCAAGCCATGACTCTACTCATAATCTCTTTCAGAATGTAGATGCAAGAATAACATTCTCAAGTAATTCTGTGAGGCCAGAATTATCTTCATATGAAAGTTAGGAAAGGAATTTACCTTGAAGGAAAAGTATGTATTAATACCTTTGATAAACATACATACAAAAATCCCCAATAAGTATTAGCAATATAAATTCAACAAATTATAAGAGTAATAAACCATGATCAAATAAGATTCATTTCAGATGTACAACTCTAACTCAATATGTGTGAATCAATTAATATGTTTATTATAAAACTACAGTCTGAAGGGAAAATGTTTATGATTATAGCAATAAACATAAAGAAAAAGCATTTGACACAGTCCAGCAAGGATTCCTGATTAAAAATTCTCAGCAAATTAACATAAATAAGTAAGTTAAACTAATATTTTTCTAACAGTGAGAAAAACAACTGCTTTCACCTTAAGATCTGGACTGAGACAAAAAAGACCCCCTCACCACGTCTAGGCAATGTTTTTAGGAAGCAGTGAATAAAATAATAGGGCAATAAAATAATATGAAATGAAATATGTGCAATTTAGGATTGAATAAATAAAACTATGATCCCCAAAAAAGACATAAAAGCTAATGTAACTAAGAAGAAATCATAACAAGGCAGTAGACTGCAAGATTGGTATATAATATTGCTTTATTAATATTGAAGCAATTAATTAGAATTTATTTAATAGACATTAATATTATATGATCATTATTTACAATACCAGAAAAAAAACCTTAGGAATCCTAGATATAAATTTATATATATATATATATAATATGTAAAGATCTATGTTAGGACAACTATAAAACTTTCATGAAAGAAATCCAAAATTAAAATAAATGAAACAATATTCTATGTTCATGGATAGTTATATCTTAATGTTGCCTTAAAATATATTACTGAATAGTAATAAATACACATAGTTAAAATATAGTCCCTGTAAAAATTATAGAGTCAAAATACTTTTCCCTTAGACTTACAGTCCTACTTTCTATTGTTGAAACTTCTTCTATTTTCTGTATATTATTATCTTTTGATCCTATACATTTATATGTATATGTATGTTTGTATATGTGCATAACTAGACCCCTTTTGCTTCTACAATATTGATAGTGATTTATTATGATAATATTACTTGGAGATCTTCTAAATATCTTATAAGCTGGGCATCGTAGCACATACTTGTCATCTTGGCACGCCGGAAGGCTGAGGAAGGAGGATCTCAAGTTTGAGCTCAGCCTGGGCTACTTAGTAATATTTTTCTCTGAAAGTGTCATAAGAAAACTGAGATTTTTTTTTTTTAACTGAATTTAGATCCTTACATCATCTGCCTTTGAGGGAACTAGGTAAACATGTATTCATCATTTGTATCATCTGGCAGTGACAAAGAGTCTAATAAGCCCGCCCTATATTTCAACAAGTATTTATTGAGTGGCTACTCCGCACAGGCATTATTTAGGTACTTGAGATATGACAATACACAAAATAAACATCCTGTTTCAAAACGAAAAACCAAAAGGCCTGGGAGGTAGCTCAGTGTGAATTCAGTCCCCGCGCTTCAAAGGCAACAACAACAGCAATAACAAAAGTAGCTTACGTTTTTTAAAGTTTGAGAGTTGGGCCGTAGCACAGTGGTAGCGTTTGCTTAACACATGCAAAGCCCCGAGTTTGCTACCCAACAATGGGGAAAAAAATCTATCTACCCACCTATCTGTCTGTATATCTATCTATATCTCTAGAGAGAATGACATTGGTTCTACCTTGGTGACTATTTTTTTATCTTTTTTTGGCTTCCGTTCTAACAGTGTTTTACAAAAATCCTTATTCAGACATACTAGCATAATTTTATGTAGCGTATACAAAGCATAAATTTCTGGTTGTACATTTTAAGTGTGAGTTAAGTATTATCAAATTATCCTCCAAATTTTATAGCAATATATAACATTGATTTCCTCACCTATTTTTGCCAATTCAATAGGAATAAAGGGACATTTAATTGAGCTTTTTATTATATAATTATCAATTAGAGTGCGTGTGTTTACTAAAGTTTTACACTTTTTAAGAACGAATTTTATATTCTATATAAACTTAATCATGATATACTTCATATTTTTAACTATAGAATTAGGATCTGCTTTTCGGGGAGGAGCCGCTAGACTGAACCCAAGGCCTTTGAACTGAGCTTCCTCTTCAGCTCACTTTTATTTATTTATTTATTTATTTATTTATTTATTTGTTATTTTTGAGTCAGGTCTTTACTAAGTTGCTTTTGTACAGGCTGGGCTTGAATTTGTGGTCTTTCTGTCTCAACCTCCCAGAGTGCTGGGATTGTAGATTTGACTTTTCTTATAACATTTTTCTGCTTACTTTTGGCTTACCTCTATGCGAAATATAACAGTCATGTTAACAGTTTCTCCTATTACTAATATTTTGCACTAGGATGGCATATTTGTTAAAACTGACGAGTAAGCGCTTTAATAGGTACTGTTATACTTACAAAGTAATTTAGAGCACAGTGGTGTCATCTCATTTTGTTTCTTAAGAGTTAAAACTTTTTCTTCATTAACATTATTTATAATACGCATTAATTTATTTCTAGAACTATCATTTTCCTAGTCTTTTAAGTAGTAGTAATCTTTTTCTATAAAAAAATGCCTTGAGACAATGCAAGGAACATATTGCCTAAGCGAAAGTTAAATGAATGTTCAGCCTCTTTTGAGCAACTGTTCTCACAGAAGCTGCTCAAACACCAGACTGTAGTGTGCTGGGGCCAGTTCTAGAAAGAACCTCTCTGTGGATGCGTTGGCCTGAGGCACTTGACAGGTAGCAAGAATTTACCTTTGTTTTGTGATTTCTTTATACCCTTTCCTATATCCAGAAACACTACTTGTCTGAGTCTCATTATGAGACAGAGATTTTAGAAATCAGTAGCAGGATTCTCTGCAAGTCCATGTTTGAGTATTATTACGGGGTCATTCAGAGAAAGGGAGCAGTTTTCTGGGTGCTGTGGTGTGGAGCTGGGCATGAGACAGCTGAATGGGAACAGGAATTCCAAAATGACTTTCTCCGAAGTTTATTGATTTTTTCCTTCTTCTTTGAGCCAATAGCAAAAAATGAAGACGGGAAAAAAACTAGGAAACCAGGATGTGAAATCTAAGTTTTCTGCTCAATTCATTCTTCTAGTACTTCAGGACAGAACTACAAAATGCATTGTTATTTCATAGATCGGAAAACGTAGCTACAGAACACTAAATTTCTCAAGGGCGTAATCACAGGTTTACCTGTGATCCTGAGACTTGAACTCAGACCTAGCCTTACACCAAAACTATACTCTCCCCGTGATACTTTTTGCTGTACAGGAACCATCAATTATTGAGGGAAAAACAATACCAGGTAATGGACTAAACGGGTAATAAACCATAATTATAAGCACAGCAGAAATGAAATGCCTAAAAAATGAAGAGTCTAAGCTGCCATTTTTAGTATCATTAGACCGTTTCACCAAGCATAGTATATTGCGAGTAATAAAATAAATAGCAAATCTGTCCATGGGTTCTGCACCCTATACTTATTTTTTGTGACCAATGGTGTTATGTCTCTATAACATGTGATGTGATCCATAGATATTTTGGTGAACAGTTTTTTTTAAAGCATGTTATTTGAAAAACCTATATAAAAACACTATAAATTAAGGGCTTGATGTTGACCATTTAGCAGTATTTCCTTTCCTCTTTCCACTTCCAGTACTTTTGCTTTGTGTTTCCATGAAAATCTCTCTGCCTTGCTTGCTACGTGTTCGTTTTCAGGCTATAAATAGTAAACTGGTTAAAAAGCGAATAGAGAAATGTAGAGTTGAGGACTCTGAAGGTGGTGTGAGTTACCAACCCTTACCATGTCTCATATGTAGCCAGAAAAATTGTCTAAGTTAAGAAACTGATCTTGAGGAATACTTCTATACCAATAGCATGACTTTCACTGCTGACAACACCCAGTGTGTGACTTCACTCCGATGCTTCAAAGAATTGGATTCACAGCCCTGATTTTACCCTTGCTAGAGTGAATCCCAAGTGTTTCTTGCTGTTTTGCATGTCTGGTTTCTGCTGCTATAGGTGCTTCTAATTAGACTTTTATGATGTATCTTAGCTTCAAGGATCTGAGAAAACAGATATCTCTTGTCTACAGAGGGGAAAAAAAAGTCTGACATCCTGTGCCTTTGTCGAGATCCTTACTGCAACATGGCTTCCTGAATTGAAGACATCATACCAGATGGCTTTGGACCAATGTAGTACACAATGCAATTAGCCACTTTCATCTGGACAGAATGTATAATTACATTAAAATGCATGCCAAGATGATATAAGCATTTTTCAAATCCACTTCAAAGGGTTAGTTCATAGTTAAGCCTGCAGTTAACCCTAAAACTTGTTCACCTTTTAAAGCTCTTGAGCCATGTGTTCTCCATCCTGTATTCATGCACTTGAGGTTCAATTTTTCTAACCCAAAAGCAGAACTTTATATTTAGCCCTGTTAAATTTCGTTTTGTTAGTTTTGGCCCACCTTTCCAAATTTTCGCAATCCTTTGGAATACTGTTTCTGTCATCCAGTATAGTAACTATTGGCTCCACAGTTCTGTGTCATACACAAATTGGATAAATATGTCTTTTGTTTTCATCCAAATCTCTGATTAAAACTGTTGAAAGGAATAGCTGTAAGATTGAAATATATCATTGTGGGATACTATAAAATATTTTCATCCAGGGCGGCATTGCCCGTTACTGTTATTTTATACCAGATTGGCCAAATTTAAATTTATCTAGAGTTATGTTAAACACTTGTTCAGTTTTTAAAACTCTACATAATCATGATAATGATGAAAAAGAATAGATGAAAAAAAATTAAAAGATTTTTTATAGTACGTGCATTATACAGTCAGTGAATAGGATGTGATTAACAATCGAAGATAACATATTCTCCAATATGAGGACAACATACTTTTCCAAAAAGGAATTAAAAGCAATCAGATCACAGTTAATTATCTATTCTGGGTAACTTTTTATTTGTATCCTCAATGACCTTTTTATTTACTAAATAAGCGAGAGAACACCTGAAAGCTTACTGGGTCCTATTTTCCATGCAGAAAGCAACGGAATACACATGATCTCTGCCTTCATGCAGTAGAAATGCAAACAATAAACAAATGAACCAAAAAAATCCCATCTGAGTAGCTGTTATTAATGGAATAAATAGGCTATTGTGGATAGGGACTAGCAAAGAATTTGCATAGAGTAATTCATAATATATAACTACAAATCTTGGGGTATATTAGAATAGAGGTCAGTAAACATTTTCTATGAAGGGCTAGTTAGTAAATATTTTAGATTCAGCAGAGGCCATCTGGTCTCTGCTGCAACTGTTGCCTTCCATACTTATAGAAGAAAAACTACCCAACTAATACCAGACAAAATATAAGTGAATTGGCATGGTTATGTTTCCATAAAACTTTATTTTTAAAAATATGTAACAGGCCAAGTTTGGCCCATAAGCTACAGTTTAAGTCTGTTTAAAAGATGGCATTCCAAGGGCAGCAAACTGGCATGTAGATTCATATAGAAATAAAATATTAGAACCTTTCTATATAAGTGTACTTAATATTTTGGAAAGTTACTGTGCTAGGGCCTCAATAGCAAAAGCCACCATCTTGTTTCATTTTGGACTTTAGTACCTAACAATGGTCTGGTGCTTGAAAGTTGTTCCTTACTATAGTCTCAGGCTCAGAATAAAAACCAATGGCACATACTTATAATCCTAACTGTATAGGAGGCTGAGGCAAGAGGATCTCCCATTCACAAGTTCAAGCCCAGCCTGGACAACTTAGTGACTTAGTGAGAACCTGTCTCCAATAAACAATAGAAGGGGATTGGGGATGTAGCTCAGGATGAAGATCCTGTGTTCAGTACCTAGTGCCACACACACACACACACACACGAAGAACGAAAGGGTCCAGTTTAATCTCAGCCTCATCACTTTGATCATCAACTGATCGCTATTCATTCAAGTATGAACGTGCTATTCAAAACAGAGCAAGTGCTTTATAATTTTAGGAGATAGGTTGTCTGTTTCTACGTATCATAGACATGGTAAATAAGCAGACTCTCCTTCAAGAATGAAGGGCTTTTTGCCCTGAAAGTGCCGCCGGTGGACAGCCGTCACTGAAGCCCCCTGGGACTTTACTTAGCTTGGAAATCCACTTCTCCCAGAGCTTTGCCTTCTTGCCCATGCTGTCCTGCAGCCAGATAATTAACAGCAATCTCACTCTGGACTACTCTGAAGGTCATTTCAGCTCTACAATTCCCAGCTGAGGCCTTCACTTAGGCTGCACCGTAGCTAACACCTCTCTTCTCGGGCCATCTTCCCTAAATATTGATCCCAAAGCAGTCTCTATAAATCTTCAGCAACATCTGCTTTCCAGTAAACGTAACCTGCAACTCTAAGAATAAAATCCCTTATGGTGAAATGGGTGCGTTCTAAAATTCAGGTGTTGTCAATGTAATAAAACCAAGAATTGGGCTAAATTGGATCACGAGGGCCTCTCCTTTCCAGGAGGATGAAATTGAGAGCCTTCAAAAGTGGGCCTGCGCAGTGTTTGGCTAGCTCGCCTTTCTGCCTCAGGAGGACGCAGGCGTCCTCTCCTCCGGAAGGTGCTGCAAAGAGCGTTCCATCGCAAGCAGGCAGCGGCTCTCTCCAGACACAGAACTTTCCCAGAATGTTGGTCTTTGGCTTACGTCCTCCAAAATGGTAAGAGAATACGTTTCTGTTCTTTAAAAATTGCCATAGCAGCATGAAATACGCTAAAGCAATGATTTTATTCTAATTGTGACAATAATCGTGTAAATTATAGCTGTTGAAATTTTACTTCCTTTCAGCTGATCTTATACACAGGCTAGACTATTGGGGGGGGGGGCCATGGAGGACAGAACCCATAATCTTCACACTGACACCCCAGCCATTTTTATTTCTTTGATTTTGAGGCAGGATCCCGCCACAAAGTTGCCCAAGCTATGCTGAAACTCGTAGCACCCCTGCTTTGGCTCCCTCTCTCTGCTAGATATTAATTTTGAACACCACCTTCTTTTTAGAGTCCACATGAACTCGTTTGCAAAACTCTGCGGTTTGCTCATTGCGGTTGGTTACAATTCCCCCTGTTTTCACAGCTCCTGGGCGAAGGTGCCCTGGTTATTGGTATTGAAGGTCGTTGAAACCTTGCCCCACAATGTTAAAAGATCTTCTCATTGTGTGAAGAGACAGTAAACCTTTAGTGACTGTCTGCTTTGCAAAACAGCTTTGTGGGACATAGGGAAACACAAAAAGTGAGGTCTCCTTCCTGCTCCACGCGAGTTTAAAGCTCAGTGATGAGGATGAAACATTTGAAAGGAAACTAGTGAACTGACCGACAGGCCATTCCCGCAGGACAGCAAGGAGAAATGGGAGTGCAAACCGAGGCGCCAGTGGGAGGGGAGCGCAGGGGGACTTTTAAAGGAAACGTCATTTTCCCCAAAGTATGTGTACCCCAAAAGGCTTAACAGCCACATAAGAGCGGGAAAGAGAATAAACACATGACTGAGAGAATGGAAGGCAATCAGCTCTCATTTAACACCTTGTATAGCAAAGACTCCTACAAAACACTTTACACCTGCTAACCGTTTAGTCATTAACTGTGAGGTGGCTTTGATTCCCCATTGTACGGATCAGAAAACTGAGGCGTAGGAAAATGAAAGCGTGTAGTTAAGTACCATCTGCTCAGTACAGCCTGGGTCCCAGGCCCTAGGCTGAGGCCTGGTGCCAGCCTGTGGTCTTGGATGACCAGGCCTGGGGACAGATGAGGAGCAGGTGAGTAGTGGTCTAAGCTCCCACTGCAGCGTGCTTGCTCCTACCGCCCTGCGCTGGGGTAGGAGGAGGAGCTTTGCTCCTGCTTAGCTCCCGCAGCTGCTGGCCATTTCCTTTGCTACTCGTGTCGAAACTCTTAGGCAGAAATCTTCCTTGCTCAAGAAACCCCTGTGTCAAGCTTTGGAGCCTCCCTGAGCGAGATAGGCTGATCTAGGAGGGCACGGTATTCCTAGAGATAAGCCACGCCCATCTAAGCTCTGTGCCATCAGATATCCACCCGTATTCCCTGGCAGGAAAACACAACGCAGGGCTCGCACTAATTCCACAGAATAGTTACTTGTATTAGTATTTCATTATGTCAAAAAGTTTGGGGAATCACCACAATGTGACGGAGACTAACCATTCTGTCTCTAAACTTTATTTCTCTCTACATGACAACATATAAAATATGAAGACAGACCAAAATAAACTTGTATACTTGATTTTAATTTTACTCCAGAGAAGATGCTTGATCTGTATTTTTAAATATATATAGTTTCAGAAGGAGAAAATGCTAAGCAAAATTCTAAGCCTGTCACTAGAATCTGCTGTCACAGTACCACCTGCTAGACATTCAGGCCGGTCCTTTCATAGTGAAGATGCTAAACGCTGTTCGGACACAATTTGTGTCCACACAGCTTGTGTCATTTTTATTTTAGAACCCAAATCGCCTCTGTGCTGTGCTGCTCATAATTTAGCAACCAGAAACTTGTAAACTGCAGGTGCTGTGCATTTTCAAAGGCTCTTTTCTAAATATTGGTGCTATGTTTAAACAAAAACCGCAGTGACAACTTGGACACATGATTAGAGTGTGCATGGGGAAAGGCGTTTGGGAAGAGTCTTTGAAGACTCTGGTAGTGAGCGACTGTCCAAGCCATACAACCGGTGTTAAATCCGAAGTTTCAGCTTCGACGCTGGTACCAGCCAGGCTGAATTAAGAAAGATGCTGGATCACATACAGGTTACAGCGATAATCAGAATATTATAACTCACCTTACATATCTCAAACATACAAGGCCAGGGAAGAACAGGAAAGCCGGCAATGACGCTTTCATGGAGGCTGTAAATGTGGAAAGTAGAAGGTGCGTCCGGTGGGTGCGTGTGAAGACAACAGAGGAGTGTAGTGCATCTTCTCGAGTTTCCTGAGTCTCTCAGAAGTTAGCTACGTTACTATCTGAAGATTGCCAGGGAAACCTGAGGCGGGAAGGCCGCCGGCCTCGTGGTGGGGGGCGGGGAGTGTGCAAGCCGGGCTGCCTTGGGTTGTGCTTCCTGAGGACCAGATGTGCAGAATCGTGGGCTACCGTAGAGCTTGTCCAATAGGGCCACCTACAGGGCAACTGAGGCGCGACGTGAATTTTGAGGGTCTGTGGGAATAAAGTGGTTAAAGAGCCTTCAAATTGGTGAATTTACTAGACCCAGGATCAGTTGCTGCAGAGCCCAGAGGTGGTCTGTTTTAAATGTCCTTCCTGTCACTCCTCACCTCATCCCCGAAGGGGTCTCAAACAGCAGCTAGGAGAGGCAGAAGGGACGTGCAGAAACCGGGCAGCAAGCTCTTGCATTGTTGCATCGGCCCTTTCTCCTGCTGCAGTCAGTTGCTAGCAGGTGATCCCGTCTGAGCAAATGCAAGGGCACCTCAGTTTTTCATTAGGATTGAATGTGCACCTGAAGATTATTCTAATTCATTGCTGAACTTGTATCTAAAAGGAAACAAAATGACTTTTATAAGGGTTACATATGGGTTTATCCAGGTGACCACCTTAGAATAAAGTTTTAATGATAATGAAACAAAAAAATGATTTTTTATTGCATCTTTGAGTCCTTGAGCAATGCGTTGGGAATACATTTGAGCGATCAAGATAGTTTCAGCGAACTTGGAAAAAGGTGGGGGAAATTGACAGGATTGGTATTAATTTAGTAGAGGACTGAGTGAGATAGGTTAAATCATTTGGAATTTATCTTATTGGTGGGGAATTATTGAAAGTTTTTGGTTGGGCCCTGATAGGTATTGAAGTAGAACAATTGATTCTATTTTTAGTAAGGAAGTACACTGGTTCCGCGTGGAAGGTAAAAAAGATCTCTAGAAATAATTGTTACATAGGTGGGTAAATGGCATACTTTGTTATTTTAACACTCTTGATGTTTTAAGTGGATATAAAATGAAAACAGCATGAAAAAGACATTAAAATTTGGTAAGTTCCTAATTTTTGTTCTAGAAATAAAGTACAAATTAAGAAAGTAATAATTCCAAGAGATATATTGGAATTTTGAAATTTACTAAAGAACAAGATATACCATTTAAAAACTTAATAAAAGGAAAAAATTGGAAAATACAGATTAAAAGAAGACAAGGAAGGAGATAAAGGAAAAGCCAAATAAAAGTAACAGGAAATATAAAACATTAGGCATGGATATTTATTAGTAAGTACATTAAATATAAATGGAGCAAAAATTCAGTTATATCATATTTTCACAAGGAAATAAATATATCTTGAGTCAAAAAATACCTTAAATATACAGGACAAGGTGTATGATCTATCCTCTTAGCAAAATTTAAATGCAGCTATTATGTTGTTTATTGGATCTTTCAGGTAGAGACCTTCTCATTGACCTTACAGAACTGAAAGTTTGTTCCTCTAACCTTCCAATTGTCCCCTAACCCCTGGCACCTAGTAGTTTACTCATTGTTTTATGAGTTTGGTTATTTTACGGTCCCTGCATAATTCAGATCATACAGTATTTGTCTTGGCATGTCTGACTTTTTTCACTTAACCTCTCACAGGTCTACTCGATGCTACAAATGATAAAAATTTATTTTTTTAAGACTAATGTTCCATTGTATATGCAGTTTCCTCACATATTCATAAGTTGGGTGACCTTTAGTTTGTTTCTATGTCCTGACTACTACATGTGTTGTAGGATCATTCATGGAAGTGTATATGTGTTCTTGAAATGATGATTTCAGTTCCTTTGGATATCTGGCCAGAAGAATTGCGAGAAGTGGTTGTCATTCCATTTTCAAATATTTGTGGAGGCTGCATTATGTTTTCTGTATAGCTGCACCAATTTGAGTTTTTACCAGTAGTATAAAATTGTTCTTTTTTCAACATCTGTACATTTATTTTTCATAAAAATTAAAATGATAGCTCATTAGGATGGCTATCATCTGTCTTTGGATTTACACTCTCCTGAGGATTGTTGTTGCTCAGCACCCTTGCCTATGGCTTAGTCACTTTTCTTCTGAGCAATGTCATTATAAGCCCTTTGTCAGTCTTTAACCAGGTTATGTTTTCTGCTCTGGTATTTCTTCCATTTTCTATTTTAACCTTTTATCAAATATATGGTTTCCTAAGAGTCCTTCCCATCCCTTCGGTACTTGTTTTTTATTTTGTATTATTTTCTGCTTTGTAGCACAGAACTTCTAGTTTGGTGTGGTCATATGACTTCTTGTATATTTTTGTTTTCTTGCCCATGTTTTTTCGTGTCATATCCAAAAAATAAAAAATCAGTGTGAGGATCTACATCCAGGAATCTTTTCTATGTTTTCCTTCAGGAATTTAAAGTTTCAAGATTTACATTTAAATCTTTTGTCCATTTTCTGAGTTGATTTTTGCTTATGATATAAAAGAAGCATCCAAAGCTTCCAAAAATAATCACCCTCTAGTAGTATGATCCGGCAATTTCATTTTTTGGCTTGAATCCAAAGGAGATGAAAATCCATGTCTGTAAAAAAGAAAATTGCACACCGAAGCTTATGGTGGTTTTAGTCAATCTGAAAAATTTGGAAGCAATGAAGGGGTCCATCCTTCTGTTGATAGATAGATGAATTGGAACAGTCTCAAAAGTCTCCACAGACTAATGGTTCCTCTGTGCTTCACCTGGTGGCTTCGGTTTCTCATCTTGTCCTGCTAATAACCCTGCTTACGACATGGCTTCCTCTAAGCAAGTCATCTGTGCACGTGCAGCAGAAATTCTTAGAGCCACTAACTTTTAATAACTGATTAGCAGAAGTGGCATGATCTCTTTAGCTGTATGCCAGAAGTCGCCCATAGCAACCCTGTCAGGATGGGCGAGCACTGTACAAAGGTGTGACTGGCAGGAGGCAGGAATCAATGGGACTCATCGGACTGATGCTGTGCCACACGATACAGAGCGGAAGAGCGCTTGCCTGTGCAGGTGATGCCTAGAAATGGTGCTGGGGGGAACTGGGGTGCTGATAACGTGTAGCTCCATTGGAGTGCTGGTTCCATAGATGCGTATGCGTAATCCACGCTTCGTGTTAGCTTTCTAGACTTTTCTAATGTACTTCACGCTACAGGAAAATCAGAACAGTTTTTAAATATCCTGCTGGAGAATTCCCCATAGCTTCCACCACATCCACCTGGCAACACTAAGATACACACCCCACACATTCCCCTTCTGTTCTTCGTCCCATTTTCCGGTGCACTTGTCTTCATGTAGTTCACTTGCGTCTGTACTCTCTCACTCACATTGCCACAATTTCCTAATGACAGTGGCAAGTGTTCTCCATAGGGGATGGTGGCTTCACCCTCGAGAAGATGGTTCTTCATTTTGTGGGATGACGTCCCAGTGAGAATTTATTATGTCAGGACTGAGTTAGGTTGATTGGTAGGTGCTCAGAGGGTAAGTCCGAGATGGGCCTGACAGGAAACATTGTTCTAGAGCAGGGATTGGCAAGTTTCTCTTCTCAAGAAACAGTAAAAATTTTTAGCTCTATGTACCATACGGTTTGTTGTGATAACATAAGGATGAAAATGTCCATAGGTATGTGAACAAGTGGGCATAATTAATCCCTTTATTCACAACAATGCAGGAAAGTCATATCTGTCTATAGTGTACCAACCAACCCCTACTGCCAGTAGATTAGTGTTTTTAATATTTCATTCAAGGCTTCAAGCCTTTGTGATAATTTTATAGTCTTAGGCCAGAACCAGTGGGATATTTTAGGACTTCTTTAAGCTTGAAATCCCATTCTCTTACTTTATTATGATTTTAATTGTGTCACAAAGACACAATCTATATGACTAGGTCAACATAAGATGAAGTAATCTTAAAAGAAATCTAATGTCACATTAAAAAGAAATACCATTTTCAACTTGTTGGAAATGTTGTCTATAACATGAAGGATAAAATTCACGAAGTTCATTTTGCCTTTTATGGGCTCAATGCTAATAAATCTAAGCCTGTACTCTTGGACCTTCCATCCATATTGTGCACATGAATCAAGTACAGATAATCTAAAGGAACACAAATAAAAGAGGAGAACTCTGGGTCATGGCGATAGCACATCTTCTTGTCCCAGGAGAAGACAGGCAATGACTTTCACATTCAGATTGGATACATGAGAATTCATTCCAGCTTTTATATTTCTCTGATCATTTGGCACGAGACTTGAGCATTGTAATAACTTTATCCCTGAAGTTGAAATATATAAGTCCCCAGGGTTAATTATAAGCAGAGTTGCCTTGGTTGAAAAAATCTTTTTCTTTTTTTCAACTATAAAAAAAGTAGAGAATTAAGTAACAAAGCTCTCTGGAACAACAGATAGAGGTCAGATGCTTTCTCCCAGACTCCTGGGAGAAAATACAACTGTTGGAAAACCATCTTGGGAATGGAGACGCCCACTTCCTTCTTGCATTTTGTCTCTTAGGTCTTTCCTATGGTGGTACTTTAACCACAGTCATCTTAGATGATGTTGCAGGAACGTTGCTCTATGCTCAGAAGTTTTAGAAGCAACATTAACTTTTTTAACAGAGTTTTTTTCTTTTTTTTTTTTGCATGTGAGATTTTTTTTTTAATCTCCAAAGCATGTTTTTTTAAAAAAGAAATTACATGTTTTTCTTTCTGTTCAGGATTTTGATTGCTTTAACTTCTAGCTAAATAGTTTTATGAAATATTCTGTGGCACAAAGACAAAATGGTCCATATAGAACAGTTAGCAGTTAATTTAGAAATTTCACTTTTTTGGCTATGAACAGGTATTCTTTGTGGGATCGAGGTTTCTGGGGAATGGCTAAGGTATGAGTCTTGTTTCTTAAAACTAGAGAGTCTCGATACACATATGTGAGACACTCTTAAGACTTCTCTATTTGGGACTAATAACAATGGGAAATGACTAGGGAGGTAGATAAGG
This sequence comes from Ctenodactylus gundi, assembly GCA_004027205.1. NCBI lineage: Eukaryota > Metazoa > Chordata > Mammalia > Rodentia > Ctenodactylidae > Ctenodactylus > Ctenodactylus gundi. Next base: position 335,211 of record PVKB01000721.1, on the reverse strand, counting down.
AGTCCGGGACCCTCATGGGTTATGTGTGAGCTGTATGTTAAAGATGATGTCTTTCTGTTCTTCAGGCATCTAGACAGCTTTTTCAAGACTTCATATTCTGAATAACCTATGCTTAAATTTCCTCATTTTATCAGTGTTCCAAGGGCTATGTTTGTAACTGGAAGGAAGTCTGAATCCACACTAACTTACTTGTATAGGCCACACCTATACCCGATGGCTCCCAAATCCCTTAGGATATTATTGCTTCTGAGGCCTAAGAAAATAAATAGTAAGTTGGGAAATTTTCACTTTAAGCTTTGAAAACTTCCCAAACTATGTGACAGATGTCAGGAAACGGAGTCAGAAGATAGATACTTCAGCGTTCTAAAGATAAGGTCTGTATCAAGGCAAGATATCAATACTTTTATGAAAATATATTTGCTCATTAGCCTCTACTTCCGTGAAAACTGAAATCCTCCAGAAGGCTCATTTTATCTCTGACCATTTGACGTGCGACCATGGCAGCTGGGCACACAGCTGGCAAATATTTCTTCATGAATTGAACATTTCAACTGATAATCATAAAAATATTAAAAATGAAAATAAACCAACACTCTAAACGAAAATATAGTAACTAAAGCAAAATTGAAAAATCTCAAGCCAGGTGTCCCAGACCAAGTGGCATCTAAATTCCATCCAGATCGTTGGAAGGGGCTGTCTCCTTTTAGTTCTAACACACTGATTTGTTTATCTAAAACATAATACTCTTAGTCCTGTATATAAATGCATACTGTGCCGTATCTAAGAGAAATACAAAAATAGCACAATTGAATATTTCCTCCTAAATTCATACCCTATTTCAGAGCAACCTGTTTGCGAAGTTGAGTCTAAGAAGTGATGCTCTGTTAGCTGATAGAATGTGATAAACTCGTAGCTTTAGTTTTCCACTACCATATGCATAATTTATATCACTTGCCACTATGAAGAAAAATTATTATGTTTTTAATCTTGATTCTTGTACTAAATTGGAAGATTGTACTTTTTGAAATATGAAATAAATTCATGTGTCACTATATTAATACTAAAATAGGCTAAATTATAAGTGGCTCTAGTTAGCTCACACTTCGTGGATTAATATACACTATTAAGTAGCATGGGATAATATTGGCAAAAATAGAACTATTGTATATTTTCCTTTAACTATATTAATGCATTGTTGTAATCTGTGTCTTCATTTTTCTCCTGATTTTAATAACTTCTGAGCAAACAGTCACATGTCATTTAAGGTTTATAGAAACCCTGTTCTTTGGTTTAAATGTGTGTAATTCATAAAATACCTAAGAAATAATTAGTCCATCTATTCTCCTGTCTTATGTTAGAAACCAGTAAACTTCGGATAGAAATAAGAAATATTCAAGTATTTTCCATTTTTTCATAAGTTATTGAGCATGCTCTCTCTCCCTCCCCCTCCCCCCTTCTTTTTCCTTCCTCCCTCCCTACACACACACACAAACACACACACACACACACACACACACACACACACACACAGTGAGAGATACAGTTGCAGCAGGCTGCTTTCATTCTGCAGTCAGAAGCTTTGAAGTAAGGAAATAAAGAATCCCCAAATTATCTCTTCCTATAATTAATATATGTGATGATTTCTGAGTCCCCTTGGCTTAGGACTCTGGATTTGATGAAACATTTCTTTGGAAATCTTTGTTTACCAAGGAAAGCTTAGTGGAGTTGATGCTTGGGAAAAAGCAATTTCTAGTCACATAACTCTGTGGAGTTGGGGGGGAGGGGCGCGGAGGGAGCGAGGGAGAGAACGTAAACTTGGAAACACACTGAGCACCCTGTAAATGAGACTCCCTATCTCCCTCCTCTGGTTTAACATTGTGTTTCTAGTTGTCTCTCATTGTTAGCATTAACAATGATATAATTAACATGGAGTGACTGAAGCAATATAAAGGAGCCAAGACACGCCCCCCCCCCCAAAAAAAAAGTAAAAGGGATACTTCTAATGATTACGGCAGGACAACATTAGAGACCTAGGACTTGAACAAACCAGAACGTATAGTTACCTTGCTTTGTTCGTGGGGGAAGGGGTGGTTTGCGGGGGAGAGAAAAGTGATTCTACAAACAGGTGTCGGACACTTACAGAGTAGCAAACACCTATTTTGACCAGGATAATGTTAACGGTTTTGAGTGTACTAAAAATTACCTGAAATTAATAATAAGACATGCTACATATACAATTTTGGTGAACTTTATTTTAAAACTTATTATGTATTTGTAATATGTTACAACTGCACTCATCCTTGGGGATTGGTTCACATAGACGTCACATCTCAGTCGTCTTTACTTTTCCCTTCTCTGCACTTCCACCTCCCTCCAGTCCAAGATTTCTTTGCTGTCTCCACAAAGTCGGCGCCTCTGGTGCCTATCATTTCTGTCCAGTTTTCTTAATTTATGTTTTGTGTTTATCATACAAGAGAAACCATACCCGATTTAACTTTGTGTCTGATTTATTTCACTTAGTATCATGGTCTCAAGATGCATCTATTTTCTTTTTCCCCCCCATTTTATTGATATGTATACGTGCAAAATTTAAGATTTACAATGGAGTTGAGCCTTTTATGCACATATATCTTGTCAGGGTGACAAGGGCTTTCCCACTCTCCTTTTGACCCCCCCCCCCACCTTCCTCTCCCTCCCTCCTCCCCCACCCTACCCCCCTCTTTCACTTTGTCTTTCGTCTTAAGTTCCATAGGTGTTGTGATCTGGGACTCTCATAGCAGAGAGACCATCCGATGTTTCACCTTCTGCTTCTGACTCACTTCACTAAGCATGATGTTCTCAAGTTTCTTCCATTTGCCTGCAAAAGCCTCCACATTGTTGGACATTATGCATCTATTTTCTTAAAAATGATTCAGATTTATCACTTATATCTGAGTAGTACTCCATTATATGTATATAATACATTTTCTTTTGTTATTGGGCATATAGGCCACTTCTAAGGTTCAGCTATTATGAGTTGTGTTGCTATAAACCTGGGTTTGTGTGTGTTTGTCATTCAAATATGGTATCTTTCACTCTTTTGGAAGATGCCCAGAATAAGAGTACCTGATTAAAATTGAATTTCTATTTGTATTTTTATGGAATACCAATACTGATTATCATAGTGGTTATCCTAGTTTAGGTCTTTTGGGGAGTCTACTTTTTTTTTAAGTTCCCTATAAAAGCTGTCTCAGAGGAATAGCCAGCAAAAATTTTCATTCTATAGGTTGTTTCTTCACTGTTAGTAGTTTTCTTTTGCTGTGATAAACCTTTATAGCTTGATATAATCCCTTTTGTTGATTGTTAGTGTTAATTCCTGTGTGACTAATGCTCTGTTCTGAAAGTCCTTGTCGACATCTATCTTCAAATGTTTTATCTGTTTTTTTTTTCCTTCAGAAGATCTACTGTTTGTTTTAATGTCAAGTTCTTTGATTCATCTTGATTTGATTTTAGCAAAAAGTGAAAAATAAGGGCCTCGATTCATTCTTCAATATGTGGTCAGCCAATTTTTCTAGCACCATTTGTTTAAAAAGGCTGTCCCTTCTCTACTGTGATTTTTGGCTCTTTTGTCAAAAAATCAGGTGGCTGGTGGTGCTTGAAGTTATTTTTCCGTCCGGAGTTCTGTTCAACTAATCTACAGATGGGTGTTGTGCTGGTGTCATGCTGTTAGTTTTCCTACCACCTTAGCTTCATAACATAATTTGTTGTTGGAATCATAGTTATCTCATGCTTTGTTCTTGGTGCTTAGGGTTATTTTAACTATTCTGGTATCTTCTGATTCCATACAAATTTTAAGAGGTTTCTTTTTTCTTTCTGGTTCTGTAAAGAATACTGGTGATATTCTGTTTGAGATTGTGTTTAATGTGTATGTCACTTCTGCTAATATGGCCACTATCATGATACTGCCTGTCCTGGAACAAGGCATGCCTTTACATTTTTCCAGTGTCCTCTTCAGTCTTTTTTCAGAGAACTATAATGTTTTCCACAAAGGTCTTTAGCTTTTCTCATTAGGTTAATTCCTAGTTATTTAGTTTATCAAAACTACTGGGAGTGGAATTGTTTTCCATAGGAGTGCTATTAATGTTGTGTGTTGATTTTACATCCTGCCACATAGCTGAAAATTCTGTTAGTAACTCTGATTAGTCCTAAGCATCCTTTAGTGAAGTTTGTTGGGACTTCTGTGCAGATCATGTCTGCAACTAGGAAGAGTTTGAGACTTGACTTTCCTGTTTGTATTCCTTTGGTTTCTTTCTCTGGATGCTTTGACTAAAATTCTGAGAACTTTGCTTAGCAGAAGTGGTGAGAGTGAATTTCCTTACCTATTCCAGATTTTAGAAGGAATGCTTTTAATTTTTTCCCACTTAATATGATGCTGGCAATTCCCTCAAAATGGCTTTTGTTAGTTTGAGGTAAAAGTCCTTACATACATATTTTCATGGAGTTTTTGTTTTTGCTGTTATTCTAATTATAAATCATGTTTTTGCCAAAAGCCTTTTCTGCATCCACTGAGATGGCCATGTGAATTTTTTTCATTTGTTTGTATGATGTAGTGAGTGTATTGATATTTGTATGTCAAACCATCCCTGAAACTTCGGGACAAAGGCCACTTGGTCATAGTGTATAATGTCTTTTTGGAGGGAGGTGGGGCGAGGACAGGGTGTTGCTTCATAGCCCAGGCTGTGTCCTGAACTCACTATGGAGCCCAGGCTAGCCTTGGGATTGAGGCAATTATCCTACCTCAGTCTCCCAAGTGTTGCAATTATAGGCAGTTGCCACCACTCCCAGATTATGTGATGCTAGGGAATTGAATTCAGGACCTTACACTTGCTAGGCAAGTGCTTTAACCACTGCGCCGTTTCTTTACCCCTATTATGTTTTTAACGACTTGTTTCATTTTTGTTTCAGAGTATTCTGTTCAGATTTTTTGCCTATGTTTTTATTAAGCAAATTAACAATGCTATATCCACTTTTAAAATCTTTGGAACTTAAAGTAATTATTTTATAAAACATAAGATCACTTACAACTCGAGTGTACAAAAGTGTGATCATACATATAATGAATGCTTAAATTTAAAATAATTATTACAATAGGACACATATTGCTATTAATATCTCTCGAAATACTTTCCTCCATGTCAAAAATAGTTACTCCATATTTTTTGCCACTTGAGGAAAATGTACCAGAAGCCCTCTTTTCTGAGTATCCTTACTTGTGTTATTGTGATAGCCTGAATGGACTGATTTGATTGAAAATGTTTCTTTCATGGTCATTTTGACTTTGGCGAAAAACCAGAAGTGTCATGGTGCCAGATCCAATAAAGTAGATGAGGACACAACTTAATGCATTCATGAGCCTGTCACGCCATTCGTTAGCACCAGGCAACAGTATGCACCATTTTTAAAAATCATATCTCATAAAGACACCGAAGATTTCCAGAACTGAAAGTTTGTCAAGATGGTGAGCTAAGTTTCTTTGTATTAAGAGAGAGTATTTTGAGGTGAATGAAGGTGGTGTGTCTTGTCTAATAAATTTTTAAATACTCAACATATATGGTGATCAAACCTTGTATCCAATACCGAGACTTTTTCTTTTAATCTGGTTATATAAGTAGCTGCAAACATAAGAGGCTGCCTGTACTGTTAATCGATAGCTGGAATAGGCATCAACTCCTGGCCATAATTTGGATGCTGGTACTTTCACTGAGTGCTACATCCCTGACCCATAGGACTCCTCTCATTCCCTTGTCTTCAGCAGCATTGCTTTGTTCCGTCTCGAGTCCTAGTTATTATTTCTTCATACATGAATTCTGAGAAGTATTTACATTTTTAATTTGTATACTGGCAAGCATATTTTGACATTTATAAAGTAAATGTTTCCTTTGATTAAAGTCTAACTTTTACCTTATGTTTTGTGTACTAGAGGAGACTCAATTTGCATTGTTCAAAGTGAAAATACTACAACTCAAGTCATCTAGGCCACGCCTGAAGTAATTCTTTCTTTTTTTTTTTTTTTTAGCCAACCCAAGATCTTTAGCATATTCAGCAAAAGCTGGAATTTTCCTCTGCATTTGTACTACTTTTTGGTTTTGTTGTTTTGTTGGTAGAATGTTTTGCTAGCAGAATATTTGACTGCATGAGGAGAACTTTGATCTATGATCTTTAAATGTTTAAAATATTTTGTATCCAGATATCCCCAAAATATATGTGGAATCCTTAAACTTTAAAAGAAACACTCAAAACAGTCCCTTCCCTTATTATTGATGATATAATTGTAGCAAAGCGTTTTCTTCGCTGTGCTCATCGCCACAGATGCCTCTGTTTGGTGCAGCCATCTTGTTTAAATTCATTTGTATGGGTTTACTTTCAAATACTTCACTTAAAATTATCTTCATTACAGCACTTGAACAACCAGAGCGTGAAATATGCTGGACTTGCTTTGTATATCAGGTGAACCAAAGGAGATGATAGGATCCCATTATGGGAAAAGAAGTAAACTAGATTGTCACTTTATGAGCTTTCTTACAGAGGATTTATTCTTTAGTTTGTTATGATTTCATTTTTATAGAAGCATCTGTACTTATCACACTCCATCACGTCATCAGTCATCTGGCTACTGCAGAGAATTCCCCCAGCAGCACAGGACGTTCATAAGTTTATATTACTGCCATAAATTTCTGAGCTGTAAGTTTTTATACAAATAATCTCATGTCTCTTGTATATATTGCGCCAATTGGTTAATAACATGATCTCTACCAGGGGATTTCTGGAATGCTTCTATCTTTTAGAAAACAATGTTTCTGAGTACATTGTTGCATATGTTCAAGAAAATTATCTAAATGGAATTGGCCAATCTGTGGGCATCTACAAGATTAAAAATTATGCTGTTCTTTAATTTCACAATTCTATCTGGTCAACTAGTACTTCCGTGAATGAGGTTAAATCAAAGTTTTACAAAAGGTGTAGGATAAGGGTAATTATGTTTGGGGGAAAATATGGAACAGACTCTCAGATAGAAGTGGTGAGTTCCTGGCCATGAAACTCCTTGTGCAGTGGCTCCTGTGTTTTTCTGAGTTAAATAATCCTATGCAAGGCTACGTGACCATGGTACCATTGAGTAAGTGTCAGACTTTATTACTCTAAGCACAATTCACTGTGAACAAAACTGGAAAGAGTAAAAAAATCGGTCCATCAGCTTGTACCTAAATATACTACTATGTTTACCTCACTAAAATTAAAAACTGTGTGAAACACAGTAACCCTCAGAAAAGTTATGGGGGTGCAGATTTGGAAAATGTTTGTAGAAGATGTGTCTGACCAAGGATCATTATCAAAAGCAGGGATGTGCAACAGGCACTCCACCATGCACGTTTTTTCCCCTTTTTTTGAGTGAAAAGAAATTTGTGTCATATATTTTCATTAACTACATATTTTATATACAAGTACTAAACTTCCTCTCAACTTCCATTATAACATTAAAAAATACTAAGGACACAAAAAAAAAAAACAGTTGGTTACAGGTGGGGCATGGGTCAAAGGTGAGCACAGACCTCATGAAATTCAACAAATAAAAATGTTCTATTAATAATTAAATTAAAAGTTGTCCAAAGATCTTATTAGGTTCTTCCCCAGAGAAGACACAAAGATGACAAAAAAGTTTATGAAAAGACATTATGTATCTTACACATTAAAAATGCAAATTAAAACAACAAGGCGCTACTATACATGAGTTAGACTAACCCACATTTAAAGCAGTAGTAACACCTAACGCTGGTAAGGATGTAGAGAAACAGGGACCCTGTTCAGGGTATATAAAAATCAAAAAATGGTGTGGCCTCTTTGGAAGACAACCTGGCTGTTTCTTACAAAACTAAGTATGATATTACTATTGGGCACAACAGTTGTGCCCTTTGATATTTACCCAAAAGAAAATACTGAGGAAAACTTAAGTCTATGTGAGGGGGAAAAAAACATCTCCACACTAATGTAATTGCAAAAACTTGAAAGCTTATAAACCATTTAATAGGCAAATTAATACACAAACTATGGTAAATATAGACAACAGTATTATTCAAAGCTTAACATTGTTATAACTGAAATACTTGACACTACACAAAGTCATCTGAAAAGGTTGTCTACTGTATCATCTCAATAATATTAATATTCTCTAAAAAGGAAAACTGTTAAGGTGGGTAAGAGACTGTGGTTGCTAGGGTGTGATAAGGTAGAAATGTACAAATGAACAGAACACATATTTCCCAGGATGGTGAGAGTTCTCTGTGTTGATACCGTGATGCAGGGTATATATTTTTCAACAGTGCACCCTAACATAAGCTATGTCCTTTGAGTGTTTGCGGTGTATCGACTGTGAGTCACGTGTCACTTTGCTGATGAGAATGGAGGAAGTCATGTGTGCATAAGAGCAGGGGATTGGGAGAAATATCTGCACCTTCCTCTTAAATTTGCCATAAAACTAACACCTTAACAATAAAATGCCCAATTCCTGGATGAATTATAAAATTGACGTGAGTTAAATATTTAAATATTGTATTTAATAAAACTGTGATGAGACAAACCTGAGTTCATTTCAGTAGTATTTTTATAATATAAACCAGTATAATGACTTGTATTAAGGTAAAATAATATTTTATCTGTGTGTAAGGTCCAAACTTTGATTTTAAAAAACTGTTTAAAAGAAATATCTTCTTTTAAAATAACATGTTTTTATCAAGCAGTCTTTACGAGTATCAAATGTTTTTAAAGCTGAAAGTCTTCCAGAATTTAAAATCCAAGAGGCTTGTGATATCGGTATATGTGGGATTTTAAGTAAAAATATTAGAGGAAAAGCTTGAAATGCTCACTACTGCTTTCTGTTCGTGTTGGATTCAAGGCTGATAGAATTACATATTTTGATTTATATTTTAAGATAATTGTGAAGTTGTGTGCAAGTTCTAAATAATAGACTTAGCTATGCAGGCCTGGCACCAGTTCGGGAAGATGCTGAGTTTGATAGTTTAGAAGATAGTGGGAGCTTTGTGGGCTCAGCCTTCATCATATCAAGCCTTGGCACATATCTGACCTCTAAAATTTTTTGGAATATTGTGTTTAGTTTTCATTAACAAACCCCAGAAAGGCTAATCAACCTTGCTCTCAGCCAAGTTCACAAGGTAAATGAAAAAGAAAAAAAGCATTGAACAGGGAGACAGACGGTCCAGATTCCAGTTTCAGTTTTGTCTGCCTATGACCTTTATTACTTATTTTTAATATTTCTGCACTTCAAAATATAAGCTGTAAGCACTACTTTGAACAACTACTTTGAGACCCTTTTTATAATTCTTGATTGCAAATCTTTTTAATCATGACCTGGATTAATTTAGATACGGTACTCTTCCTTCTGCAGGCAGGGCCAACTCTCTTAGGACACAAAGTACCTTAATGGCCGGCCAGAGTTTCTTTTTATAAAAGTCTGCCAAATATATATGGCACAATAATAAGCTAATAATTTTTCCTAGTTACTGATGCCACTCAGTCACCTTCCTGCCAATTATAAGAAAAGTAATTAAATTTAATTAAATTAATTTTTACACAAATGTTACAAATTATCTCCATCAATTTTAGACATGCATGTTATTTTACATGTTGATAAGGTGAAAATTTACTCTGACCAGAATAATAAAACCACAGTTGGAAGATCCGACTCTGGAACTGGAAAGAAGCCCATTTCCAGAATCTAATTCCAAACTCAAGCTTGATCCACAATTGCCTCCAGGAAGAAAATAGAGAACTCATCACTCTGTCCTCTCTCGATTGTTCTCTGTAACACGAAACCCACACAGTTGTTTAGGAATCTCTATTCTCAAGGCAGATAGGAGTTCGTATGTCATTAAAACAAACATCGAGAGTTCAGTAATGTGTTTTTGGGCTGTACATAAGTTCATCCAAAATGTGTAATAATAACCTTACTGTGCACAGCTGAGGACGCACTACACATCAAGGGAAATGACATTCAGTCACTCAGTGGTTTCATTTATTTGTTGATCCATTTGGCAGACATTTACTGGTACATGAGCAGCATTTTGCACAGTGCTGTGATCAACCAAATAACAGAGAGCATTCAGTCCCTGTGCTACATGAGAAAAGGTAAATTGTGTCCATGTGAAATGATTATCCAAGTCATCATGTGGCAGGGGACCAAAGGACTTGCTGTGTATCCGTTTATGATCTTCACTATGTTGGATGATGGATCACGCCAGGCTTCGTGGGGATAACAGCCTATGTCCAGTGATTTATCGTATTTTTCTAAATAATATGTGTTATTTAATTCTTACTCATTAATAAATCAGGAGCATGTATTATCTGTTCTGCATGTAAAACCTAAACAGACAAGAAAGGTGCACAGTGGAGAGGGCAGTTTTTCAACTTTCTAAGTCAGCACATAAAAGCTGATCACCTAGCTGGCAAACCCAAGAAAATCATGTACACCTCTATCTAGGGGATAAGGTTTACACATCCCCAAATACAAGCAGGTGGTGACAACCCACTTTACCCTGCACGTCCTTCCATGCTAAATATCAGCGTCTTCACGGAAGGATGCGGAAAGGTAGCCCAGGCATGTCACATCCCTGAGAATGCCATCATAAGCAGCACCTGAATTTCTTAATGGGCTCACATCGGTGTGAAGTTTAGTTCTAAATGAAAATAGAATAAACGCTTGCTGAGTTTTTATCAAGAACTAAATGACTTCTATTTGCTAGGAAGCCAAGTTCTAGTTAAATTGACTATAAAATGACTATATTTTGTTTCTTGAAAATATGGAAATAAAATCCAACCAAAAGAGTAGATAAATCGGGGCCATGCAAGGCGGGCTAAGAGGCTGCTTTCTTTATGGTGTCTGTAGTACTGTCAGGTTTCCTGAGCTAGGCGTAATTGTAGCTTTGAGGAGAAATTGAATACTGTATGAATATTGCTGCTGTGGTTCGCGTGTGGAGCATCCCCTAAGACCTCAGTATCCAGAAGTTGTGGATTACCTGTGCGTTCCATGTATTGTCGGAAGGTGGGGCCTGATGGGAGGGTGCATCGTGGCTGTGTGCTGAATTGTGTTGTGGATGACATGTGTGACCTTGACTGCAGGCATGTAGCACATTACTGAGCATGTGATCCAGACAGGGTAGATTGCTGGAGATTAACCCAAAACAGGCAGAACACCAGGCCTGGGCCCAGAAGGGCCAAATCACTGGGACATGACCAGGAAGGGTGTACCCTAGCTCCGCACTTCCTCGCATACTTGACTTCCGGCCTCTGATGGCACGAAGTGCCCCTCTGCTGTGTATGTCAATTATTGCCAGCCATCCACAAATGGACTGTGTGACACCTCCTGAAAGTGTGAGCTAAAATAAGGTTCCCTCCCTTTTGTTACTGAGGTCAAGTGCTTAATTACAGCAACAAGAAAGACAACTGGCAATAATGTAAAATATTTTGGTGATCTAAGTGAAAATTGGATAAGTCTTTGAGAGCAACACTTGATGGTATTTTAACATCCATATCAAAATAGAGAAAAGGGTCAAAATTTGTTAAATAGATAAAATTTGTCTCAACTCTACTTAGTAAATTCAACACGTACTGCCTTTATTCCAAGCAATTTTGGCTCCAGCATATGTTGAGAAACATGTAGTTTATAATTCTTTAAAAATACTTATTTATTTTGTTTAATTCTTTTCCATGAATTATTTCTGTACTCTGGTAGAAATTTTAGAATTAATAACAATAGTTATGAATTTACACGGAGATGTTAAATAAATACACTTTCAGCTCAATAAAAATTACTGATAAACTTCTCACATGGTCAACAAATGACTTACCAAGAGGTCGTAAAAATTAAGGAAAAAAAGCAACTTTAATTCTAGACATTTTGCCTGGAAATTGAATGATGCCACGATTTCTTCAGAGGAGAATATTAAGAATCAACATACATGGTAAAACATTAAATAGAATATGACTTAATATTTGTAATTCAGGTTATATAAATCTTTACTTTCCTGATTGTATTTTTCATAAGATATTTGTAGATGGGATATGTAGCAAAATTAAAATGCTTTTTCTGTTCAAAAATACATTTTCATCTCTTCTATAACCTAACATGCTGATATGCCAATAGTTAAAATTCTGTTAAATCCCTGATAATGACTAGTTGGTGTGTTTATAGTGACCTAAGGATAATCTCAAAGTAAACATCAAGTATAAAGTAAACTTCTTATGGAAACATAATATATATTACATGAAAGAACATAACTTGTAATTGCTCAGCTGCATAAATCCACACATCTCCAGCCATTGGATGACTTGAGGCAATGGCCATTGCTCTTGGAGTCCACATGCATAATATATTACTTTCACATGGGTTTTGAACTTTACAGAAATGAGATACAAAATTTATAATGTTAGTCTGGGGTTTTTGTCCAGTATGTTTATGAAACACACACACACACACACACACACCCAAGAGTTCTTTTTTATTTTCAGATAGTATTTCTATGAATGTATGACAGCTATCTATTTGATAGAGAGATGGATTATTTAATACTGGGTGCTTAGGAATATTGCCACTGTAAACTTTCTTGTGTGTGTCTTTTGAGGATGAAGGAACATAATCTGTTGGACAGATACCAAGGAGTACACATGTGAGGAGCTGAAATTTACATGTGAGCTGCTTTAGCAGTGCTGCCAGAGCTTTCCAGATTGTTGGTGCTAATTGAATATTGATCTTTAATTTAGGAGATGTTAATAGACAGCATTCTATGTTGGGTTTTTTTGTTATTTTTCTAAATTTGCATAGCTTTTATACATTAACCATTTAGTTGCTATCTCTTAAAAAGATTTTGGCAAGCCAATTCAGATTTTAGAGTGTCAGTCTTAAGAGTTGTCTGTATTATTAATCTGGATGAGTTCTTTATATATTTTGGAAATAAGTCCTTGGTTAGAGATGAACACAGGCAAATTTGAAGAGCCAATAGAATCGTGTGCCATATTCCCCATTGTATATGTGATTGCTCTTTCCTCATTACTGATGTTCTAGACCTTTTAATATTCTTTTATTGGAAGAACTTCATTCTCCACTTGTTTTTAGTCAGGTCTTCTGGTGGCAAATTCGCTTAATCAGAAAAGACCTTTATTGCACCTTTTGTTGCTATAGGGTTCTGAGCTGAGAGTTTTTCTTTTTTTTTTTTTTGGAATATGGAACACATGGAATTTATGATTTCTGAAGCAAAGCTTTTCATTCAACAGACTGATGGTTCTTTTGAAAGCTATATCTTTTTTCCCCCTGGCCTCTCACTAAATTTGTAAAGTTTTCAACTTTCATCTTCTTTGTGTGCTTCATGTTCTTTTTTCTTTTGGGAATCTTCATCACAGGGAGTTAATATGTATTTGTTCTCCTGAGTCCTCAGGGTTGTATTTATCTGATTTTCATCTGTCTCTTCTGTTTTGGGGATAATTTTATTGAAATAGAGTGAAACTTTTCCCTGTTCTTTAATGACAGACTATTGATTGTCCTTCCATACTTAATGTCTCTTGCTATTATGAGCTATTTCTCTTGTACATTAGGCTCCTTGAGTATTATAAGAATCAGCCTTCTTTTTTAAAGATTGGCTTTTATTTCTACCACGTTTTCAGAGTCATGTGATGTCTGTGTTAGTGTTTCCTCCAAGAGTTATTCCTGTAATAAGCACAGTAGAGCAGGGTGAACACACACACTTTATCTTGTTCAGAGGTAGAAGCAAAATGGTATCAGTGGTCTCAGTTGCATTCTCTAATTGTTGCTAAGATATGGAGGCACAATTAAACTTTGTGTTTAACTTACACATAATTATACATATTCATGGGGTTCCTTATGATGTTTTAATACAGATGTATATTGCACAATAAAGTTAAAGTGTTTATCCATTCATTAATATGTTTATTATTTTTTATGATAAGATTCTAAATCCTCTTTGCTAGCTATTTGGAAATATTCAATATAATGTTGAACACAGTTGTTCTACTAGCCCAAGAACACAGAGCTTATTCTGTGATTGTGACTTTTTTTCCTTTTCGCTGGTCTGTCCATTTCTCCCTCCTTCTGTATTCTCAGCCTTCAGTAACCACTGCTCGGTGGTCTACATCTGTGAGATCGTCTCTTTTACAATCGGTGAGATCAAGCAGTGTATGTATTTCTATTCCTGAATAATTCCCATTTAAGATAATATCATGCACGTTCGTCCCTATTTCCCAAAAACCTGGATTGTATTTATGGCTGAATCATGCTCCACTGTGCATCTTCCCTATTTTCTTTATCCACTGTTGTACACCTGGGGTTGATTCCATTAATTGTGATGAAAAAAAATCCAGCCAAATATAGATATCTCCTCAAAATCCTGGACCATATGAGAGTTCTACCTTGAATACTATTTTCCATAAGGTTTTTCATTGGCTGTGTAATGTACATTCCCAACAAACGTGTGATGTAAACAAATTTACATCCATATCAGCATCTGTCGTTTTCTCTACATGTACACTGGTATTTCTTGTTGGTGTAGTAACCATTCTAATGGGTATTTGATATTCTCATTAACATCACTTTTAGTCCTTGATGACTAGTGAGGACACGGGTTTTAATAGCTGCATACCTTCTTTTAAAGTATCTCTAGTCACGTCCTTTAGTCTCCAATGATTGTTAGTAAAATTTTTCTTTTTTCTTTTTTCTTTTGGTATCAAGTTGGAGTTTCCTGTATGCTCTAGACACTCTGGTACCAACCCCTTGTTAGATGCGGTATTTATCATCATTCTCTGTTGTTCTTTTTACTTCTAAGCTGCTTACATGCTATTCAAGGTATGTCTCTCAAGAGCATACATTTCATTAAATTTTAATATCAGAATCTCTATAGGTTTCACATCGTTTAATAATTTTAATTGAAATTGTGAATTATTTGGGTTCATATGTAAAATCTGATTGATGATTTTCTAATTGCCTAAATGTTAAATTATTGAGTGCTTTTTTCTCTGTAGTGTTAGTATAATATAATTGATTTTACTGCCCCTTACAGTGATTACACCTTTGTCTCTCTGTCTCTCTCTCTCTGTCTGTTTCTCTCTCTCTCTCTCTCTCTCTCTCTCTCTCTCTCTCTCTCTCTCTCTCTCTCTCTCTCTCTCTCTCTCTCTCTCCTTTTGAGACAGGGTCTCACCCTGTAGTCTAGACTAACCCTGAGTTCACTATGTAGCCCAAACTGACCTTGAACTCACAGCAAACCTCCTGCCTCAGCCTCTCGAGTGTTAGGATTATGACACCTTAGTCTTGTAATTTCATTTATATTCTTCACGTCTTTGTTACCGCTGCGCATTTTCAATACACACACACCTCACAATAGCCTTTTCTTGCAAGCTTACTTTATTTCTTGCTTTTATTATTTTTTCTTTTTTCCACTATAGTCATTTCCTCTTACCTGAAGAGCTGTCTTTATTCTAATACTCTTGAAGTATAATTCTGCTAATGAGAAAATTATTCCCTTCATATTTGGAAATGCATCCTTTATTTTAAAGGGTAGTATCGCCAATAGAAAAATAGATTAGAAATTGCTATAAGCTAAACTTTCATGTCATTGCAAAGTTTATTTGTAGAAATTGTAGGAAAGGAATTTTTTTTCTTTTTTCCTGTCTTATGTTTATTGGTTGGGGCTGCAAAGCAATGGATTTTTTAGTAAGTGAAAATAAAGTTTATTAACACATATATTTTAAATACATGTGAAAGAGATTTTGAAAATAGGTGATTCTCATAGAGGTAGTTTTTACTGAATCATTGGAATGACTTATTTCTGTTTAGAAAAATGTCAGCCAATATTTCCTTTCTTTCATTTTATTCTCCTATAGAATAATCAAATCTTTACTTAACAATATAATTTCTGTTGCATATTTTCCAATGAGATTTCTTCATTTTCTCGGTACTGGTCTTCTTTTAATTCAACCTGGATATTTTCTCCTAATCTCTCTGCTGTGTGTATATAATTTGCTGTTATTAATAACTGCATTGACTTAGTAGTTAATATATTGCACTTTTGAAATTTAATATTTGCTTTATTCTAACTAACTGGAGAAATATCACTTGCTACCCATGCGAATAATTGACTGATGTGTATGGCTAGTTGAGTGATTTGTGTGTTTTTGATATCTTGGGTTAATTTCTTTGTCTCATTAGTAATTTCCAATTGAATACCATAGTCTGTGTAAAATGTTATAGAGGGTGAGGACGGTTTATTTTATACTTCTTCAAACAAAGTTTAATATTTTCTGTGAAAATCAGACTGAATTAATTTGTTGATGTTGTAAGTCTTGGTCTACCTACCTCGGGTGGAGCCCCACAGCAGAAGGAGCTCTCTTGTCATGCCTCACTAGCAGCCTGGGATACCCAGGAGGGGTCGTATTTGATGATGACTGAGCTACTTTTAATCTGCTCAGCACTGTGTGACTGAGATGGCTGAAACTCCACTGTCTATTAAATCTTCACTAGTCTTCTTGCTTCTCATTCTGCACAGCAGAGGAGTTTGGGTAGTGTTTTAAGGGGAAACTGATATATTGTTCCATTTGTATCTTTGATTATTTTCTTCTTGGGGTTATCGGTCCCACACATGCCGACTGCATAACTAGATTAGAAATCTGTTCCTCCTCAGTCCTCAGGCTTTCCTAGCTACTAGAATCAGTGAATTCTCCAAGAGCAGGGATAAGAGAGAAATCAGTTGTCTTATCTGAAGTCCTCTGTGGATGTCAGTCCTTACGATTCTACTTGCCCTACTACTTCTCTCCCACATCAAATTGTGTGTGAGTATGGGTGGTGGGGTAGGCGAAGGGACATGTGGCTTTATGCATAATCTCAGTGCTCTTAAGGCTGAAGCAGGAGGATCACAAGTTTGAGCTAGCCTGGGAAACCTAGTAATGTAGAAAATAGAAAAGGGCTGGGGAAATATCAGTATATATCTGAATTTAGTCTTAAGAATTTAAAAAAATTAGGGCTGGAATGACCAGTGCTACACATAAACATAAGTCTGGGTGTTTGCCTACCTGGCTTCCTTGCTTGTTCGATTGCATTCTCTCTCTCTCTCTCTCTCTCTCTCTCTCTCTCTCTCTCTCTCCCTTCCCTTCTACCTACATTCCTTCCTTCCTTCCTTATCTTGTCCTTATCTAATGATAGACCAATGCACACTCAATGATAAGTTTTAAGGAGATGAAAGGAAAACAAGAAATATACAGATACATGAGCAATTGAGATTTTACAATACCAAGATTACCAATTGAACTGAGTTTAATCAATTCACTTTTTCTACTCGGATAAAAGTGAGAGAATAAAATGGGGGAGAAAGTAGTGCAAAGTAAAGGATGGACAATGTTTATCATTCAGCCATCACACATATTGTAGGACTATGTTTACACAGAAAATTATAGATTAATAGCTAATACTTGCAAAAAACACAGTATATTGTCCACTGCTCATAAATTGATTAGCTTTTTTTCCCCTTGAGACAGCATCTCTCTCTAAAACCCAGGCTGGTCCTGAACTCACCATGGAGTCCAGGATGGCCTAGAACTCACAGCAATCCTCTGTCTCTCCACTGTGATTGGTTTAGATTTCTCTTTCTAATGGGTAATATCGACTTGGTAAAATGCATTTGTCTGGTGAGGTGTCATGGGCTCACCCTGTCATAGGAAAAGGTAATGTGGGTCTCTAAACATTCTTAGCCAACAGCCACATCGCTCCTGCCACTAACCAGCAACTTTAGCACTGGGTTACGGTGCAGGCCTGGCCCTCTTGCCCGCCTTTCTTTAACTTAAAGATTACATACTTGTAAAGTAGCATGTATGAGGACGCTTGGCTTTCTTTTGTTTGTTGTGGGTCTGATCAACTTATATTTTGTGTCCATAAGAGACTCTTACATTGTAAAGGGGGTAAATTATAAGACAAAGGAGTGGCTTAATCTCTCAAGTTGATTTTTAAAATACGGTACCTAAAATATTTGTGTATATTTAGAATTCTCTTGCACATTCAGATAAGACTGATTAAAGAGCTGAATTTGAAGCTGAACAAGTGAAAATATTAAATACTTTAAAGCTTTTTCCTGCCCCACTACAGAAGACTGAGAAGTGCTACTTTCCAATGAGACTCAAAGAAAGCAAACAACGGTTCCAAACCATGACTCTTGGTGTCCTAGACCGTGTGAACGTCTGAGTCTCTGCAAAGTGAGATGAGGAAAAGTGCTTATGTAGATTATTATTTTACTCTTCATCTGATAGTTTCAAAAAGAATTGGGGAAATAGAAATGAATAAAAATTGAAAGTTGATAAAGGACCAAAGAGAGGTGAGTCAATATGTATACGAAAAACTTGGTAGAGAAAGGAAAGAATAAGGATTCCAATAGATCTTAATTTCCAAAACTTGCAAAACTGCCACAGAGGCCAACTTCTCATGCTTTGTTTCTCCATCTTTCTTTCTTTCTTTCTTTCTTTCTTTCTTTCTTTCTTTCTTTTTGCTACTTATTCTCCGTTTACTTAAAAATGTTTTCAATCACTAAAGATTAGCAAATCAAGCAAGATTTATGCTTACAAATCCAGAGGTGAACCTGACTGTTTCATGGAGTGGGTCAAACCAAACATTTTTTAGGCTTGTCCAGGCTACTTAATTTGAAAAGTAGTTGACAATGGCATGGTTTTGTGTAAGTTAATGATGTGAGAAATATGCACTGTATCCTGGGCTATTTCAACATTCAGAATGTCTCTCCATGAGCAGAATTTCCTAATACATGTCTTTTACTCTTTCCACAACACATTAATTTAGTTCCACCACATAATTCAAGTTCAATTATGCTGGTCTGTTGCCTGGACTCTTCCAGAAAGAATTTTTAAGAAGGAGTTTCTTTACCATTAAGGGATGGTGGAGCTATTGGAGAAAACTCATGTCAATAGAACTAAATTTATTCCTTATTTATTTTGTACACAAAAGAAAGGGGAAAGAGCTTCTAGGAGGTATTCTGAAACTGATGCCTGCCAAGGGTCTCCGTGGTCAAGTTCATTGTGTCTCTTCCTTTCTTCTCTTGTCTGCCATTTGCTGAGGTAGTGATTCCAAGATTTCAGCCCTGGGAGGTAGCTGTTGTGGCCATATTTATGTTTGTGGTAGTTGCTTTTGGATAAGTCAGAAAAAAGGCATAAATGAAAGGGCAATGGGAAAGTAGAAGAAAATGCCACTAATTTCTGTATCTATGTAAAATTTACTGTGAAGGAGAAGCTTTGGCTGCCCATATGCTTAGAAGTGGAGTGAAATCAAAATTCCGGTGCTTTGGGAACTGGATTCGGATGTCCATGTAGCCTTTCACTAATGTGCCCCTGAATCTTATTGCTTGTCATTTTCTCATCTATAAATTGGAAGCCATTGGCTCACATCCAAGATCCCTTCTATTATACAAACCTTTGTTGGCTGAAGTATGATAAAGCCAAAATCCCATGAACCTCAAACATTTTCTGCTCATTGTCCTCTAATGGCTGTTTATTGCAAAGATCTCCCACGCAACTCTGAGTAAACATTCAGAGGGAGTGCAGGAAGTGGCAAAGGAGCAGGAGGAGAGGCTACCTTGCTGGGGCTGCTGTACATGCGTAAGCAGAGCAGGAGAGCGGGGCCACTGAACCACAGAAACGGAGAATCAGGGTACCTGAAGGCCCCCCACACAACTGGGACTCTCAAGTGTCTGCAAATGGGAATTATCATAGAGGACGCTACATCTGTTTGAGACTGACTATTGCATTGTTTGTGTGTTGCGCACAAGTTCTTAACTGAAGAAATAAAATATTTTTTTAATTCTAGAAGTTTAACTTGCTGTTTATGCCCTGGCTTCTGAACCATCATCATGACTGTCTTACAGACATGATTTAAGAGGTAATGAAGGGAATATTTTATGATTTATTATATATTATATAAGAATTCTGGATTTATGATTTAATGGTAACTAATAATATCTACTATACTTACAAATAGAAGCCCAGCAAGGTCAGTCAAGTAGTCTAATATCCTATAGCTATTAACTATTAGAGGCCAAATTCAAACCCGGGTCTCCAGTAGTTTTAGTGCACCAGGCACCAGCCTCTATCAGCACGCCAACAACATTATCACTAATGTTTCTTAATTTTAGACGCTGAATTTATTTTTAATCTTACTCTACTTGCAAGCTAACCAATTGCACGTGTCACTGTTGTGGCTACATGCAGAAAACACAAAATTCCAAGGTCAGAGACAATAGAATTGATTGCACATATCAAATAATGTGAGCGTCAGTAGATAGGCTTGGGGTTCTGTATTAGTTTTCTTTTACCAATGTGACAAATTGCCACACACGTATTGCCTTAAAGCCACATCCATCTATCTATTTATTTATTAAAGTTATATAGGTCTGAAGCCCAGCAGACTTGGCTAATAATTCAAGTTCTCACATGCTCAAGATGAAGGCACCTACTCTGGAAGCTCTTTGGGGAATCGACTTGCAGGCACTTTCAGAATTCCATTGGCAGAAGTAATTTCAAATCTATGTGGTTGGAGGACTGAGGACGTCATTCATTCGCTGGCTGTTATCAGTTTCTTGACATCACTTAGGCCAGTTCATTACTTTTTGGAGAGTCCTTCCCCCTCCTGCATCACCCCCACATAGTCCACAGGCATTTACCACCTGGCCAAGTAAAACCTTCCACTTTTAAATCCATCAATGGCACACCAAACACTTATTTTTTCCTCAAATTTTCTTTGGCTTTATTTTCCCTTGCATCTCTCTGATGTCTTTTTCTCCTTTATTTTTTTCTCCACTTTACAAATATTGAAATGAATACCTTTTGCTCACACGAATAATTCAGTATAATATCCTTACTTTTAGGCTGCTTAGTAACTTGAGTTACCTCTGCAAGCTTTCATGTATAAAGCCACATCTTCATGAGCATGATGTATTCAGTACCTCAGAGATGAGGAAGGCGTGCAATCCTTTGGGAGTTGTAATTTTGCCTACTACAGAGATTGTTGCCTGCAGACCCCATGGATAATGAAAGATTAGCCAGATGGACGCTCGCATTGCTGTTGCTTTGCATTCTCTTTAGGGCTTGGGGAATCTCCCACTTTCTAGCAAACAGAAGGCAATCCTGCACGCTGGATGACATATTACTTCATCTTCAAGGTTACCAAATGTGAGAGAGAAGCCTGAGGAGTTACTAGTGCAAGGAGCTCTCAGGGCCTCCTATTCTTGGCCTTGTGAGCCAGGATTGCCGGGAGGCAAAAGATGCACAGAGGATTGTCTCTCTGTTTCTCACCGAACTTAAAAAATCCTAAGGGACAATTCAGCCTTCAAAGTTTAAAAACGTGCGTCTTTCTCAACTAAGTAAAAAGATCTCTTCCAGATACAGCTTCCAGTTGCAGAGAAAAGTGCATTTCATGAATTTCAATAATTTCTACTGTTCACATGAGAGACAGCAACAAATAATAAGCAAATTAAACTGATGAAAACCTTCAGATTGCAGATTGAAATGTTGCATGGCTTCTTTGATTTGAGAAACCCAGAACACGAGAGTTCGATAAATCCAAATGAGTGCGATAGTGGGAGTTAAGCGGGGATGGGAAGAACATAGAAGGCCCAAAAATGGGGACGGAATGGGGTCGTAATATTGATGTGACATATATGTGCATAAAATACTCAAGTTCATTGTAAACATTATGTATTGCGTATAAAAAATGGGGAAAAAAGATGTAATGAACCTACCCATGGTCTACTGTCACAGAGCTGAAGTTTGTACCTTACTTCTACATGTGTGAATTTAAACCAATTATTTCATCTTTCTGAGCTTCTCTCTTCTTGCGTTTTGGTGAAAATAGTAACACTTATCCTATAGATTTTTTGGAAGAATTGAATGAAATAATTTCTACAGAGCTAGCAGCTTTGCCTTTGCTACACATTGCGTCCCAAAGATGTTTCTCCTTCTGCCTAACTAAAAAAAAAAAAGCAAATAAGCAGTAGTCTTGCATGAATCTACTTTTGCTGCTATAGAACACCACAGCATCTCTGCCCCAAGTATCCCTTAATCAACATGGATATCATTGATACACAACGAGTGTGTGATCCCAAATGACACCGATGTTTGCATAATGCTTGTCTCCATAACTCAAAACAGTTTACCTCTGTAGTTTTGAGCTTAGAAGACATTCAAGAGACACATTTTGTGTCTCATTAGCTCAAAATGTTCAGTTCATCTAAAACTGTATATTAATAGTGTAAGGAAAAAAAACAACTTTGGAAAAAGTGAGCATTTCTGGGGAAATAACTGTTCACCTGCAGGAGACCTTGGGAGAAGCGTGCTAGTTTCTCTGGGAAACCATCCCAGAGCACTTAGGCAGAGCAGGAGGCCCTGAGGACCACCTACCCAAGTGTGCCTTTCTTTGATATCACAAACCCTTCAAGACTATTTTGTGGTGTTATTCCTTGGCTCTATAATCATTATTGTGGTTAAATTTTTTAAAAGTTCATTTTTGTGCTTTCCAGCTTAGGCTTAGCTCTGCACTGGAAAATACATTTGTAGAAATATGTCGTTGCATGGTTATAACTTGCATGTTGGGCCTGTCCCCAGACCACCTGGAACACCTTCATGAGTCCCAGATATCCAACAGCCACATTGTGAAAACCAGCAGGGTGCTTTAAAAAGTTACAACTGGCTGATCTTTGAGATTCCCAAATAACCAGAAGCTGTTTTTGTGTTCGTGCTGTTGCTTGAAAAATAAAACACACTTCCTTTTATATAAATAATATTTTCTAGATATTAGTGTCTTAGTTGATACTTACACCATGCAGCAAGGCAAATACTTTTTAAAAATTGGCCTTTAACTCTAGGCAGAGGTGAATTATAAGATGACTGTAACACTCTGAGGAAGCTGCTGCCTGTTTTTCTAACCCGGACACTGGAGTCTACAAAGTACAGGCCTCTCCCTCAGATCCTAATTCAGGTTTATAGAAGGCCTAGTGTGTGGTCAAGACCTCTAGACTCACAGTTTAAAGTTCATACCAGGGGTGGACCCAGAGACACTCCGGCTTGTTATAATTAAGTTGAAACCCTCCTCTGGCAAAGGTCTCAAGTGGTTGGTCTCTAGAGCACACACCACCACTGCAAGGACATCTAAGCTTCGCAAACTTTCCCAGTGCTCCAGATTTCTGAATTTTAAGTAAATATTAATGCTCCAATTTCTATGCTATGGAAAGAATAAGGAAAGGGCTTAGGAATCTCGCCCACAAATTTTATGGTTGAGACAACTAGCTACCTGACCAGCAGAAAGAGAAGGCCAGAGACGCTAAACCACACAGCAAAGGCATCGGTTGCCAAAACTGTGGCTGAGTTGAAGTGGATTTGGCCCTGAGTATATTAATTCCAGACACCCGGTGGTCTGAGACAGAAAAGGCAAGAGTAAGCAAACCAATTGGTAAAAGGATAACCTGTTTTTCCCTTCCACATCCGGCGTTGCAAGAGTTCTCTCACTTTCCCACACAACAGTCAGAAGAAAAGCAGCAGGTGAAAGACAGAGTCGAAACCCTGCTACTGGGGCCGAAGGAACCATGTGTCTTGCAAAGTTCTAGTGTTCGCCAGCCACAGAAGAACTCAGTCCCCCTAAAAGAGAGGGCTGATCTTCCCCTTTCCCTTTTACTGAAGAGAACCTACACACTCCAGGATAGCACGTCCTTCGCACGCATAAGCTCACTGCCAAGTTGTAGCAAATAATGTTGAGTTATTGGCCGTGCTCTTTGGAAAAATTAAAGTTGTCTCAGTTTGGTTTCTATCTGTTCTGTCTATGTGAAAGAAAAAAGTAAAATGAGAACAGAAACCTGAGGTGCTGTAGATCCCTGGTACTGTCACAGTGTTGCCTTTAGTTAAAACAGAAACAAGAAGAAAAATCGTAAGCATAGATTTTAGAATGTTGTTTCTAATATGGGAAAGCGACCTCTAGCCACCAGAATAAGAAATGCACCTCCTGGTAACCAGAAAAACTTGCCCACATTAAGGTCTTATGTTTATATAGCAGTAAAACTGTACTTCAAGCATCAGTGATAAGATTTCTGCAGAGATATTAATTTTCCAGTTTATTGGTTTGGATTTTTAAACTTGTTTTCCATTCCAGGAAATTATTTCTGAAGATATAAGGAGGGATAGCCACTGATAGCAGGAATTACCTTTCAAAATAAAAAATTGGAGATGTGTCATATGATTTAAAGTGAAATCCTCCTTACCCTCTTTAGAAATATTGGCTAGAAAGCAAGATTCAAAAACACTAGCATCTTGAGCTCAAATCAAATAAAAATTAAGCATAAATTTACTGAAGGATATGAAGTGCTTTACGCAGCCTCAAAGTTAGAAAATATATCATGCTTCTCTTTTGACCTAGCTTGCACTGTTTTACCAACATTCACCCTTTTATTTTCTCATGTGGCTACACTTGTATGCTTTTTGTATGTCCACGTTTATGTGCTAAGAGAAAATTTGTAACACCCAAACAGTATAAATCTAAATGATTTGAAAATATGCTTGTACTGTGGGAATCAGATGTTAAAGATCCCATCATGAGGTAAGCCCTAAAGAACAGGCTCCTCCTGTGCAAGCCCACAGCTCTCTCCTACTCGCTGGGGTGACTCGTGTCTGGGGTTCGCCTCTACCAGTGATCGGTTATGAACCAAGTAGGAAAAACAAGACGAAACCGAGAGACTTGAGAGACATATGCTGGAAGGAATAAGTTAAACTTACAATATACTGTTAATAATGAGAAAGAAGAAAGTTATGGTGGGGATAAAAGTTAAATTTTAAAGTCATGAAAATGAATAAAAGGGGAATGCCCTGAAATTTCTTATTATACTCATGAGCATCTCGTAGTAACGGTATCTTTGGTAGTAAAAAGTTTTTATCTTGTTTTGTGCTTTTTAAAAAGAGGGATAAATATATACCGTTCAAGCTTTTAATTGTTTGGAGAGAAATCAAAGAGCACTCGGCAGCTCAAGGTCCTCGTCTCTCCTGCTGGAAACACCTAAAATTTGGCACTTCATCACCAAGAGCTCTCCAGTACTTTATCATTTTTATTTTCCATGACCATCTCTCTCGCACGTGGGAGTGATTATGGCATTCCCTTAAGCCTTGTGGTTTGCAGATGATCTGTGTCTCCCCCCCCCCCTCACTTCTCTGAACACAGATTCCGATTTCAACATCGGGCTCTTTATGAATGAACGGCAATATAGCGCTTCTTGGTGTGATATGAAAATTTTATGGGTACTTTGAGTTCTGAAGATCAGTTGGTCTGTCTGTGCTCACAAAACTACTTGTGGATACCATTGTTGCATCTTCGCTTTTATATACTGCAGGCATGCAGCAGAAGCTTCAGATTGTCTACAGTCTCAGTGACTTTTCCAAAGAAAAGCCAAAAGTACCCCTGCTTCCTCGGAGCCTTCCGCTATTTAACCTCACCTATAAGACACTGATCTCATCCACTGACCAGTTTGTATCAGGCGTCAGAATTTGTAGACTCTAGATCTATTTTCTGCAGTCGGTTAAAAAAAATAGAAAAAGGTTTTACTAAAATGTCTGAAAAAAACATTTTAATATCTTTTTAAATAAACATTTTTTTTCTCTTCTTTGACAACGTGTAATAGGAGTTAATTCAGCAGAATGAGTTTGGGTGCCCTGTCACTAGCATATAGCTCCAGCTTCCTCCCTGCTACGTTTTGATTTGCATGAGTCTTCGGTAAAATCCTGGAGTCTCTCTCTTCTGCGCTTGTGTCCTGCATAGAATTAGCTGTATCAATTGTTCTATGCTAGTGAGCAAACTGACATCATCATTAATATTAATTATTATTACATCTTTTTTCTCCCAGAGATTTGGGGGTTAAAGGCAGAGCTTCTGAGGCTCATCCCTAAATCACTTTATTTTAAGACAGATTTGCTAAGTTGTCCAGCCTGACCTTGAACTTCTGAACTTCTTGCCTTAATCTCCCAGAATAATGGGATTGCCAGTGTGCACCACCGTGCCTAGCTAACTAACTGGTACCTGCATCCGAGGTGGCTAATAGCATCTTGGTTTCTGATTGTAAATGAGAAATTCTTGGTAGTGCAGACAAATTGTTATTTTTGGAATAGAATTTAGCTTGTAATCTTCCTTTCACATGGTCACTTATAATTTGATAGATAGCAAACATTTGTTTAAATTTCCTTAAAAAAGTGACATTTAATGATAGCTTTCTAGACATGCATTTGAAATTTAAACTATTTTGAAACTGCCTTGAGTTAGTTTCAAAATAGAAGTTTAAATTTCATCAAGACAAAGTAGAAAATAATCTTTTGAAATTTCCAGAAGGAAAGTTTTATAACTATCATAATGAATTGTAACTATCAATCAACAGAGTCCAAAATAATTTTTCGAGAGAAGGTCTCACTCTCTAGTCCTATCTGGTCCTGCATCCACTATGGAGCCCAAGCTGCCAGTGGTCTCATAGCAGTTCATTTGCCTCAGCCTCCTACGTGCTAATGTTACAGGCACAAAATAATTCTTATTTGAAGGAACGCTTAAATGATTTTAAAATAATCTAAGGTCAGTTTTCTGTGTCATGGGACAACAGTTTTAAGATTTTTGCTATTTTTCCTAGTCCCAAAAATACACCTGATATTGAAAACATTTGCCTGATAGCTAATAGATTAAAAGGGAACCCACAATCCATTTGAACTGTACTGTGTCTATGAGGAACTATGTTAGAGAATACGAAAATAGCATCTCAAATTGGTTGACCCTTTGTATCAAACTGACTATCAAGATGGGTATGTGAACAGCACCAGACAGAGATAGAGCCGCACGAGATGGGTTGTCTTGAGATGGAGGTTTTAGGATGTAAAGGGCAATTGAGAATACGGGGTGCATTCTATGGCTCATGCTATCCAGAACATGCTTTAGTGGGAAATTAGCAATTTTATATTTTTCCTTTTTATTAGTGTGTGTGTATATATATATGTGTGTGTGTGTATGTATGTATATGTGTATATATATGTGTGTATATATGTATATGTATACATATATATATATATATATATATATATATATGCAGAACATGAGGGCTATATTGAATGTGAGCATTTAGTATGCATGCGTATCACATCAACAGTCCTTCCCTTCCCCCTTTGGCCCTCTCTCATTCCCTCCATCGCATTACTCCCACTGTCACACCCATTTGCTTCTAGAAAATGCCCGTATTCTGAGTTTCTCACATTGACCACGTGATATTTAACCTTCTGAGTGTGATTCACTTCGCTAAGCATGACAGTCTCAAGCTGTGTGTCCGTTTACCTTGAAAATCCTCAAATTTATCTCTTTATGAGAGAGTAGTACTCCATTGTGTGCATCTACCACAACTTTTGAATCCCTTGCTCTGTTGATGGATATTTTGCTTCTTCCACAATTTAGCTATTGTTAGTTGCGCTGCTCTAAACATGAATACGCATGTATCTTTATTAGAGGTTGCTTTTAACTCTTTTGGAAAGATGAAATTAATATATTCAAAATAGCTATGCTATCAAAACTGATATTGGGAAGAGATGTACACCAACACACCATTATATTATTTCCATGATGCACAGGTAATAATGTAATCTAAGGAACATGGATAATAATATACAGTCAACTGGAAAAAAACCCTTTAGAGTAT
Organism: Ctenodactylus gundi; assembly: GCA_004027205.1. Classification (NCBI taxonomy): domain Eukaryota; kingdom Metazoa; phylum Chordata; class Mammalia; order Rodentia; family Ctenodactylidae; genus Ctenodactylus; species Ctenodactylus gundi. The sequence continues at coordinate 307,420 of PVKB01000721.1, read as the reverse complement.
TTCTTGTGTGTATGGGTAATATTATAAATGTAGTTTGTAGTAAGATACGTGAATTGTTAAGATTGGATGTGTTCAACCATTAGCCCAGAAAATTAAGAAAAAATGCTGAATAGGAGCCCTCTCCAGCATATTTTCAGGTTTTGGCTTTGCTCTAAACATCATGAGATTGCACACATGGCAGATATCCATTTTATTACATGTGTGTAAAGCTTCAACAATATTATTAAAAATTGAAATTATTAGTTTATATAAGAAGTTGGCAAGTTAACACATTTCAAATTGAATATTCTGGAATGGGGCAAAATGCATTCATATATTGTTGCAGCTTTCTCTTGGTTAAAAAAGTTAAAATATCAAAATGAGGAATTGGAAATGTCAGCTTGTCATATATGTATGTACATGTATATAGGCTTATATATAAATATGTATGTGGAAGCATATGTGAATAGAAAAATAAGTGTCTCTCTTATATGGGTGCATGTGTGTTTCTGTGACTATCCTGTAGTCAGTGATGGATCAGTCACTGTGAGTACCACCATACATCACTGTTAACACTCTCTGCTTACAGAGAGATGATTCAGAATGAACACATGAGGCTAAAAATTGTCTTGCACCGTAAGTTAATGTTCAAAATATAAGTGGCACTTATTAACCCAGCCAGAATAATGTGTTGTGAACAACTAATACTTGGACATATAAGTGCATTATTTGGTAAAATGATTTTTTTAAAAAGAGAAAGTCATAGTATGAAATCATACTTACTTTGTGTGGTCAGAATATTAGTTCAGAACTTTAAAAGTGAGTGATAAAAATTACTAAAATTTGATTAAAATAGGATACTTATTCTCAAGGTGTACCACTCTACATCACTTAATTAAAAGTTTAAAGTAGTAGTTTTCTAAAAGGGTTTTGTGATTGACATTTTTAATCAACTCATCGATGCTAATATCACCAAAATCAGAAATCATGTGCCTCATCAGTGGGATTTCTGCTTCCAAGTGAGTAGCCCCTGTCTAATTAGGAAATATCAGAAACATTCAATAAGCGAGAGTTAGGTAAAATGCCCAGGCTGAAACTCCCAAGGAGAAAAAATGCACAAGGAATTTCAGAACTTTTTCGGATTAAAAATGGTTACAAAGGTGTGGCATGATGAAGTGATATTAACCCGGAAGTATAAGGATATTTCAACATTCAGTGCAACCAATGCAATTTACCGTATCAACAAATTACAAAACTAAAGACTGATGTTATCATATCTGGTTATAGTATGATAATGATACAAATCAGTACAATAAAGAAAAAGTGATTTTATTCATAGATGACATTATCTCTGTGTAAATTTCTAAATCATATGCAAAACAGCTACATCTATGGAAAATCATCATGGGAATTTTGTTAAGAACTGCATTTAATTTGCAACTAGCATTGAATAATATTTCTTCTAAACTGGTATACTATGTTTCTTACTATTTCTGTCTTCTAAAATTTCTTTTATCAATGTCTTACACTTTTTGATAAATTTTTTAACCTTCTTGGTTAGATTTGTTTCTAAGTATTTTATTTTTGGTGGTCCATTTTTTTTAAGAGAGATCATTTTGTTAATTTCTTTTTCAGATAATTGGTTGTTGTTAGGAACAAATGATTTCTGTTTTTTCTACTATGAAATTTAAATGAACTGTTACTTCGTAGACTCATTAGAATTTTCTTTATTTAAACATGTCAGTTATAGTAATCCATTGTTCTGATTTAGATGTGTCTTGTTAATTTTTTGTCTAACTGCTCTGTCAAGGACTTTCTAGAGCTCCTTTGAATAGTTGTGGCACCAGGTGGCACAGTTACCTTATTTCTGATGTTAGTGAAACATCCTTCAACTTTTACCACTTAGCATTATGTTACAAATAATCTTACACATCAATCGTTATGGTTTGAGGAATATCCCTTTGACTGATTTGTTGAGTACTTCCATCGTGCAGGAATGTGGAATTTTGTCAACTAGCTTTTTCCTCTGAGGGCTTGACAGTGGGGGACAATGAAAGCTTATTCAAAAAGTATAAAACTCTAAAGTATAAAATGAGTATATTTTGGGGATCTAGATAAGTGATTATCGCTGTAATTGTGATAATCATTATACTATGTGTATGTATATGAAGTTTATTATACCTTCAATATATAAAATCCTTATTTCCCAAATATGCTGAAAGTGAATAAACAATTAAAAATACTCCTGAAATGATAAGTACAAATTTTAAGGTCAAAAGATGAAAAGCCAATATACTAGAATTAATTGTATTTTATACACTAATGAAAAATTGAAATTTAATGTAGGCCAAGAAGAATACTTTAATAGCATTAAGATATTAAATGCTTAAAGATAGATATACCAAAATATAATAAAATGCTCATGTGCACAAAAATATAGAAGAACATCTAAGTAGAGAAAAAGATATATTCACAGATTAGTATGGCAAAGAAATATATGAAATTATTCTCAAAATTCTTAGTCAACAAAGAAATGAAAATTAAATGAAATGAAAATTAACTCTACAATCTAGATTGGCTATTTAATTTTAAAGTGCTAGTAAGTTGTGGAACGGCTACAATATTTAAGCATTACGACAGAGAAATGATAACACATAACCGTCCAAAACTCTCTACATGACTGTTTGTAGCCATTTTATTTATAATAGCTACTGAGACAAGCCAATTGTCCCTCAGTTTGTGAGTGGATAAGCCAAATATACAGCAATAGCTGGCTTTATCAGTGGAGTATGTTTTCAGAAATAATGTCACTAAGCAAACTTCTCATTGTGTGAAGAACATTAACAAGATGGCGGTGGTGTAACTAGGTGCTGTCATCTTATGAGAACACTGTTGTTGACTGAAATGCCACTCTGGAGTGGATGGCTGTATATTCATGCAGTGGAACACCACTCAGATATAAAGTAATGAGCTTGCAGTAGTCAAGGTGGAGTCCCAAAGAATTTTGCTATATAAAGGAAAACTAAATTAAAAACTACAGCTACAAATGAGTATAAAGCATGATTTATCTGAAATTCTAGGTCAAAGTCATAGAGCATGAATCATTCAGGAGTTGTGAGAACCCTGAGTCGGGGAAGAGATTGCATGTGAAACAACATGTGGGATCATTTTGTGTGAAGGAATATGTACAATAATGCACCGCCTGTGGACATTGTGGTCAAGGGTGAGCAGCATATTTAAGGGTGGTTCCGTAAGATTATGTCCCCTGTGGCAATCTTGACCATATTAGCTTGTATGAGTACACTCTGTGATAATTGCACAGTTAAAAAAACTGCCCTTTTGTACTCTGCAATGAAATTGTGTATTTTCATCTTTGTCAAAAAAATTCAAGCATTTGTTAATCCTCATTAAAGCTAAATATCTGAAATGGGTGACTTCTATTATATGGAAATTATTCCTCAATGAACTTTAAAATGAAAGACTGACAACTAAATATATAATATTTATTGGATCACAGACAATGGAAAAGTAAGCCATATAGGACAGTTATCTTCACAGTGAACAAAATTTGAGTATATTCAAATGTTAGATAATATTGTTAAGGTTCCTGATGTTTGTGTTTTGTGATCATGTAACAAATTTGTGCTAAAAAAAATTGTGCTACATTATCTTCTGTTAAAGCAACATGTTTTCAATTACACATGCACACACATATATAATGGCATATTATGTACAATATAAGTATCTATAGTATGCCTGCAGATGCGCACGTACACTCTCACATGCATACACACCAAAGATAAAGGGAAAGAAAGGAAAGAAGAAAAGGGATTAAACAATCGGAGCAAAAATGTAAAAATTGAGTGATCTAGTCTTGTAGGGTATAATGGAAAATTTCCTTTTATATTTTGTTTCAAATATAAACAGAATATTTTAAGAGAAATTAAATGTAATGTTCGAAAATATGATAGCTTATACTTTTATTAACCTGGAAATAAGCCTTTTGAAAATGTTCAATACTATTCAATAAAGTGCAAATTTAAAATTAATGCAATGTAAGTTTGCATTATTCTCTGCACTATAAACTGCAAAATATTGAGAGAATTAATGTAAAAATAAGTGGGTGGATGTAGCATAATCATAGATCAAAAGACCCAGTTTGACCTCAAATTCATCTCTAAATTCAAAGAAACTCAAGACAGTTTTGGTAAAAATATCATTTGGAGGAAAGAGAATACACGCAATTGAAATGTATATCGAAAATCTAAAAATGAAGACAAGAATCATACAATTGGAAAACATAATCACATTTTATAGGAAGATGTATCATAAGTCTAATCAAGGCAGCATATGGAATTGAAAAAGAAAACACGGATAACTGGACCAGACTAACAAGTATGCATACAGACCCAATTTATATGAATACCTGACTTTGGAAGATAAGATAAAGTATGACTTACATGGAAAGGCTATGTAGCAATGTGAATAATCTATTAGGACATTATCAATATTGCAAATTTCATGCTCTTAATTAAGAGGAAGGTTCGGAGAATTCATTCAATATGATTTACATAAAAACTTAAAGTTACATAGCAGAACTATCACATCTTGGTAGAGTGTTAGAATGGATAACCCTGGGGCATGACAGAGATGGCCACAAAAGGGCATTGAGCTGCAAATGTTTACTGGATAATGATCACAAGGGTGTGTGATACAGCTTATTAAAACATCCAATCACCTGCTTGTGGAAAGTGGATTTATCTGTAAGCTTGCTACATCTCGATACTAAAAAATGGAAATATATGATAGACTTTGAATGAAGTAAATAAGGTTCTTGTTCTGCTTTGAAATAAGATGGAAAGAGGTTGGTAGAGGAAGGAGGAGGAAGAGGTACAATTTGTTAGTATTTGTGTATTTATCTTTTTTTTTTTTACTTATAAAAATAACCTAAAGTTTGGCAGGTGTGAAAGCCTATACTAATACGGAAAGGAGGTCAAAATTAATTGCACAACCATTTTCAAGGAATGCTTTTGATATTCTCTGTTGTAAAAGAGAAAATCCTAGAGAACGCCTTTGAAGGCTGCTAAGAGTTGGCTCGCTGCTGTAAGACTTTGCTTCCTAGACCTTTACCAAAGGCTTCTCAGGAAGTCCATAGATCACTGTGCTGTTTCCTCAAAGACCCTGTCACATGGGATTACTAATTCAGTAGGTAGCTTAAGTTTTACTCATAGGTTCTAGTGTAAATTAATTCAACTAGAGTTTTAAAAATAAAAATTCTTCCGATGCTGGTAAGCTATCACAGAAATCTGTCTTGTAATATTTTTTCTAAAGTAAGGAGCTTAATTTACAGAGAATTCTATACATTACTTGTTCTTCTGCCTCTCATTTGCAACCAATATGACCTCAGTAGACAAGACATATGAACATTTGTCAATTTTGAGGTTTTTTTCTGTACCTAACATTTTCAATTTCAGGTTCATTAAAATATTCAAGTGAAAATACTTAAACATTGAATCATATAATTTGATAAGCCCCAAGGCAGAAAAACTTAAATCTTTTAGAATTTTAGGATAAATGAATTTTAATGCATTTACAATATACAATTGAGGTCAAATCAGAATTTGAACTTTCTAGATCAGTTGTACAAAAAAGGTTGTATAAACAATTTTCCTTGGTACTTGTTAATACCTTAGTTTTCGGGTACTAGATGAAGCCCTTTGTAGGAGGAGTCCTCAAGTCCTGGGACCACTCTGTGGCCTGGGGAGAAGTGGGCTACCCTGACAGATGAGCAGTGGGGAGCCTCCTCCCAACATGTCCTGTCAGGTTCTGGTGTCACTGCTGATCTAACAGAGGGAGCGCTGCACTCCTAGCTGCCTGCCTTCTGTCCACCATCTCTGAGCTGTTTTCCAACAATCACTACAGAACAATCCCCCCTGGGGACTGGAGGAATAGCTCAGCAGTTAAAATGCTTGCCTAGCAAGTACTAACTACCCAAGTTCGATTCCCAAAACCACACAAGCTGGTCGTGGTGGTATTCGCCTTTAATCCCAGCAGGAGGAAGGCTTAGTTCCAGGCCAGTCTGGGCTACCCAGTGAGCTCAGAATCAGCCTGGATTGCTGAGTGACTCTGTCTCAAAAGAAAAAAAAAAATTGTACACAGAACAATCGCCCACCCTATGGGGAAAAGTGTCATCAACTGAATGAATAGATTTCTGATGTCCAAAAGATTCGAGACCACTGCTTTATCGAGGTGAAGCTACTTCAACCCTGGTTGTACTAGAATTGAACAAACAATATTAGCTTTAAAGGAGACTCAGCCATTGTTGTAAGAGGAGAATGGGGACCAAAAATGAGGAAATTTAAGTTTAGTGGGCCTTTGTTTTGTAACAAAAAGCTCTGATTGTTGCTATGAACAAGTTACATGTGTGTTTATATAAGTGTGTATAATTGTTAGATATGTATTGTTACATAGAGCAAAAATTACATGCTTATGTGTGTACATGTATATTCTATATTCTGTATATGTACATATGGAAGATATTTAAACTGTTTGCTGTGTTCCTAGTCAGCCGTGAAGGATATTTTTTAAAAAATGATTTAGACCGTAAACAACACACTAAACTATACTAAGATTTCACTTTACCTTATCAGAAACATTAAATGAATAATGAATAGGAGCTTATTGGTTATTCTAAAAGCTTTTTTAAAAGCCATTCTTCTGCAATCTTTACCACACAGATTGGTTGGAGGCCATTTTAGGAATCATAGGATTTAAAACACACCATCTCAGAGTCTCAGCTGCTAGAGCAGTCCTCATCCTAAGGAAAAGTCTGAAAATGGTAACTTGAAATCTTTCTCTTGCCAAACAAGAAAAAAAATGTGCAAATAAACTGATGATTTAACTCCAGAAGACAGAACAAACAAGAACAGAACAAACTGGAGCAAGTGGAAAGGGTTAATAAGGATGAAGGTAGAAAATAATGGAAAATGGAAAAAATTTAGAGTGGTTAATCATTTAGAAAACGAAAGCTAATGAAGTTTTTAAAACAATATAGAATGAAAACTATCTTCAAAAATATTTACATATATCGGAATATAGTGTATAATGTGAACACTAAGATTTGGCCAATATGAAATCTAGAAAAAAAATTAAGGGATAATCTCTACAATAATTTTAATAGTATGCTTGAATTCATGAGTAAAGCAGTAGATGGGAAAAGGGCATAAATATTGGAAAAGGACACACAGAATCCTTGTATGATGCAAGACTGCTTAAGCAAAGTAGCTGAAAGGTAGGAATTATTTTAAGAGTTATGCATAAATTTAATCTATTAATACTGAAGTATTAACAGCCAAACCCTGCCTGAAAGTGCAATGCTGAGAAGATGAAATTTGAAAGGACAATGAAATACAAATATAACTAGGAGTGATTTTAGTAGGAATTGCCTATATGAAGAAATGTTAAAATCTCATGAGGAAATCTAGATGAATGTAAACCTTACTTTGGACCAATTTTAGTAAGTAAAGATGTTGGGCCCCTTTTAACGTTAATTTATTCCTGCAACAAAAGTACCAGTCCTTCTTACTGTTTGATGGTGAGGATTTGACAGACTGCTAGAGAATCACGTAAGATGCTGACTGCAAAGCAAGCGTTCTGAGATGTCCCAAAGAAAAGTAAGCTAGACGGAAGGTCACCTTCTGCACATAGAAGTGTGAACTTGGCGCACGCTGACCGTCTCTTCCAAGGTGTGCAAGCTTTCCTGACAACAAAGAACAGGGAACCCTGGAGACAGTGATAGATAAGCCATTTCTGCCTCTAGTTCTGGGAGATCTCTGCATGGTGCCAGAGGCAGAACTTGCCACTAATTAAAATATTTTATGGTCCCTCTTAAAATAAGTCTGTGCTTAAGGACATAGAAAGAACCACCATATTTGAATATGAGTCTATCTTTCTGATTTAGGGTATAAAATAAGAGGAAAAGAAATTGGCTCATGTGTGAGTGCCTAAGGCAAAGCATCTATTCTTAATATATTTTGTCTTTTTGTTAAAATCCGCAACATTGAAAAATCAAGAAACTTCTGATATTCATCTTATACAATCACTGAATTGTCTCCTAAAAACATCACACAACAAAGGGATCCCTTGTACATGAAACTTTTACCCCCCAAATATCTCTTAATGGCTCTGAAAGGAAAAAAAAAAAACTCAGTTTCATGTGAACATGGAGGCCCTTGGCTTTTAGAGAGACACACATTAAATATGCAGAAAACTTTGTGAGGTAGCTTTTACAGGAGCCTGGCTACTTATCTGACAGTAACACTGAAAAATTTATGAATAACAAATTCTCAAAATAATTCTCAAAATAAGTGAAGGATTTCTTTCACACAACTATTAATTATGGAAACTCCACTCCACTGAGTTGCTCAGAAGTACAAAGAGAAGACCCTGCTGTGTGGGTAAACTGATGACTCACCCTTAATATTACGTTGAGCCGGGAACTCGGAGTCTGCCAAGATAGCTCCGCAGGGAGTCCCACTTCAAGTCACTCGCATTTCCTAATAACGGCGCTCTGTTTCAACAGGGCTGAAAGAAACTGTGCCTGGCGGTGGCATTTTGATGTGAAAATGAAGGCAGCAGGTACAGTAACGGATCGCAGTGACTTTTAGGATGAGATGTTCAAGCAGCTAATTAAAAGGACACCGTGACGATGGCATGCAACGGTGTCTTAATGAAAATCAGAAATGATTCTTTATCAGCATAATTTTTTGCTCCCGTTTTCGTTGCAATAAACATTCCACCTGCAGCACCAGAAAGATAAATGGCTGGTTATTCAGAGCTGGAAGATGGCGGTAAGGAGGAGGGACGTTTATAAATTTATGCTTGTCAAAATAGGAGTTTGAAAGAGGTTTAATTTATAAAGCTGGGGCCAGAGAAGTTGCATGTGATGTAGGCCATGCATTTCTGTGTTTTGACGTTGGGGTTTAAGCTATCAGCCTGGTTAGGATTTTTATGGTCCCGTTAGACTGTTTATTTGAAATCTCTCCGGCTTTCCTTGGTGAACTTTAGACATGCAGAAGGACCCCAAGGGCACACGCTCACCTCTGGCAGATTTCTTTCCCAGTTTTCTCCTTTCAGAACTCCAGCTCGCCTACTATTGCCACACAGATCAAAAGACCCGTGTTTATTGTGCGGGCCACATGGTGGAAAGTAGATCTCTGGGTTAGCCCTGTGTTAGGTTTCCTGCCTGGGAAGACAAAATACTTTCTGTTCAGAAACAAAGATTGCTCTTAAAAGAGGCTTGTGTTTGCATATGAAGCTGCTCTGTCGCACTGATGGCAAATCCAGCAGCTCTTTCTTCCTTCCTTTCTTTTCTTTCCTTCTAAGAGTGACAAATCATTACTTCAGTTTTGTTTCTTTAATGCTCACTTCCCGCCCCTATCCACAAGGGTCCCCAGGTCCTTCGCAAAAGTGCGCACTGTTCGTGCCGGAACTGAAGAAAGCAGGAGTGCAAAGAGCTGGTCATTTGAAGTGGTGAAGCTGGGCTTTGACAGGTGAGCCAGGAATATCCGTCACATTTCTTAGGTCCTCCCAGTGGTGCCTGCACGCTACTGCAGGTGTTGTTCATGGGATTAAATGAAAAATTATTTTACGGTGGCAAAAAAAATGACATAAAATTTAACATCTTTTGTAGATATATAAATTTTAAATTCTGTAACACATTAGAACCGTGGGGTTTGGGGAATCAGTAAGTATCTACATCCACCTCTTTTTCAGAGGTTCACCCTTTTCCTATCTGACCATTGCCTCTCTATACCCTGTCATTTGTGTTAGGGCCTCTTTACTTATTTTTATGCCTTTCATAAGAGGGACGCCCATGCATAGTTAGACTTTTGTGCTCGGTCCATTTCACTGAGCATTATTGACTCAAGATGGCCCCATTTTGTGTTCAGATGCTTCATCTCTTCTTTCTTTATGGCTCCGTAGTATTCCATGGTGTATAGGTACCACATCTTCTTTAGCCATTGGGCAGGTAGGTTGTTTCCAGGATTTTTGCTATTATGAATTGTGTTTCTATAAACATGGATATGCATGTGTCTTTTTGGTTTGTTGACTTATTTCTTTTGGGAACATGCCTAGTACAGCAGTAGCATGATCAAATGGAGTTACTATTCTCCACTTCTTCAGGACTTCCAGACAGATTTCCATAATGATTGTACCAGATTGCACTCCCACCAGCAGTAGAATAGAGTTCCTTTTTTTCTACACTCTCATTAACAATTGTTGGTTTTTGAGTTCTTGAATAAACCTTACCAAAGAGGAAAAAGACTTATACAAAGGAAAATAGAAACCCATAAAGAAAGAGATTGAAAAAGACCTTAGAAAAAAAGAAAGACATCCATGTTCTGGATGGGAAGAACTAATATTGTCAAAATTGCCATACTACCAAAGTCGCTGTACAGATCGAATGCAGTACCAATCAAAATACCAGCTACATTCTTCACCAAACTAGAAGAAACCTTAAAATTTATATGGAACTAGAAAAAAACCCAGAATCTCTAAAGCAATTTGGAGTAACAAGGGCAAAGCTGGAGGAATCATAATCCCAGACTTCAAAAAAAGTCAAAGCAACAATGACTAAATCTACACGGCACTGGTATAAGAACAGACAAGAGGACCAGCAGAATAGAATTGAGACTACTGAAACAAACCCAAAAACCCTCAAACAACTGATCCTTGTCTAAGGAGCCAAAACAATTCACTGGAGAAAAGACAGCACCTTCAACAAGCGGTGCTGGAAAAACTGGATCTTCACGTGCAGGAGAGTGAAAATAGCCCTGTATCTGTCTCCGCTAAAATCAGATCAAATTGCATCAAGGAGCTGGACATCAAAACATAAACACTGAGCTTACTGGAAGACAAAATAGGTAAAACCCTAGAAGACATAGAGACAGAAAAGGGTTTTGTTTTGTTTCGTTTCGTTTCGTTTTTTGTTTTTTGACCAGATCACCAACTGCACAAGAAATCTCAGCAAGAATCAACAATTGGGACTACATTAAATTAAGAAGCTTTTTGCACAGCCGAAGAAACAGTCAGCAAGGTGAGGAGACAGTCCACAGAGTGGGAAATGATCTTCACCAGTAACACTTCAGACAAAGGATTAATATGTAGAATATACAAGGAACTGAAAACCATGAACTCCCTTAAAATAAATGATCTCATCAAGAAATGGGCAACTTAAATGTAAAGAAGCTTCTCAGAAGAAGAAATACAAATGGCTGACAAGCACGTAAAAAGTGTTCGTCATCACTGGCCACCAGAAAAATGCCTAAAACAATTTTTAATTGATCAGATTCCAAGCCACTGCAACACCAAGGGATGTCGTCTTACTCAGGGTTTTATTTATCGAGGTCAAAGCAGAAATATCTGATGTTCTGCAGAGCAATCTGTTCTGTCCCTTTACCATACAGGAGCAGGGGCTTTTTAAAATTAGAAATTCTGTGTGTGACTTGAAATTGTGAAGAGGCCGATTCGACTAGAGTACAAGGTTTAAATAGTCTAAGAATGCATGCAATAAATTTTGAGATAATGAATAGACAACTTATGGACTAGAAGAACATATTTACAAACCATATTTCTGATAATATTTGAGGGACTCAACCGACTCAATACCTAGAAAATAAATTACTTGCTGAAAAAAGGGGGTGGGGGTGAGGGGAAGAACTTCCATAGACATTTTTCCTGGGATGATATGCAAGTGAGAAATAGTTACATAAGAAGTTGCTCAATATCATTAGTAATCAGGGACATGTCAATCAAAACCACCCTGTCACCTTAATCCCACAATAGCTGTAATCAAAACAACTAGAGATATGTTTTGATGAGATAGAGAAGATCTCTTGCACAATGTTTGTGGGAGTGCAAAGTAGCATATGCATACTGGAAAACAGGATAGATGATAGTGTCGCAAAAATTGAAAATTGAACTAGCATATGATTCAGCAGTCCTGCTTATGGATAAATCAAAGAAATCGAAGTCGTTTTGATGAAGAGATATGTACACCCTCGTAGCAGTATTCTTCACATAGCCAAGGTGTGTAACCAACCCAAAGATCTATCAGCAGACAGGACAGACAAAAAAAAAAAATGTGATGTTTATATAAAGTTCAACATTATTCAACCTATAAAAAAAATCTTGCCACTTGGAACGACATATGTGTACTTGGTAGGTACTACGCTTACTGGAATAAGCCAGGCTTAGAGAGAGAACATTTGTCTTTTATTTACATGTGTAATTTTTAAAAATCACCCAGAAGAAAAGAGTAAAAAGAGGACTAAATCAAATACGGAGATACAGTCAGGAGTATACAGAGTTTCCACTGGGCAGGATAAAGTTATGGAGAACTGGTAACTTATAGCGACTCTACTATTCTTAATAGCTATTGGACATTTAAGTCTGAGATGGATCCTAAGCATTCTCAGCACACACGTATCAAGGATAAACTTATGAGATAAAATTAGCCTTATTGTGGTAATTATTATATGTTGTCTACATGTATAAAATATTAAACAGTATAGGTCATTTTAAAATAGTTTATACCTGTATAGAAGTGGCAAAACAAGACTCAAAAGGAGATAAATTAACAGTGAAGTCAGCTTCAGAGCATGTCTCCTTAATCTCTGGGTAGAAAAAAAAATCTTTGTATATCTACTTGTTTTACCCCAAAATTATCTCATTAGTGTGTGATTTCAATACATAACAATTCTACTTAATCCAGAGAATAGGTACATGGATGTATTTCATCTTAATCATTTTTACCCACCCCCATGCCCACCTTGTTTGTTTCCCTATCTCTAAAAAGTCTGCTTCCTGATTTTCTACCACCTCTATTTTTATTTATTTCCATTGTTTCTATTTGGGGTTATTTATAGAAGAGAACTGTGATATTCAACCTCTGTGCTTGACTTACTCCACTTAGAAAAATAATCCATTTTCCTACAAGTGATTCAAATGTATCTTCATGGCAGAATAGTTTTCCATCGTGCATACATACTACATTTTTAATCAGTTTATTTGTTGATGGACATACAGGCTGCTTCCAAAGTTTAACTATGTGTTCTGCTGCTATAAACAGGGATATGTGTGTATCGTGTAATGCCATGTCCTTCACTATTGTGATTGGGATTACTTTTCTCATTTCTTTTTTGGTGAGTTCACTGTTTGTGTACAGAAAGGCTATTGATGTTTATATTAATGTTGTATTCTGTCACACTGCTGAAATTTTTAATTCTAATTTTTGGGTGAGTTTCTTGGGATTTTCTGTGTAAAGGATCATGTCATCTGCAAATAAAGTAATTTTATTCCTTTTTTCCTGTATGCACTCTCTTTGTTCCTCTCTCTTGCCATGTTGTTCTGGCTCCGGTGTTAAGTACAGTGTGGAACAGGGGAGGTGATAGTAGAGGTTCTTGTCTTAAGCTTGGCTTTATGCGAATTGCTTTTAGCTTCCCCCCATATAGCATACAATGTGAGCAATAGATTTGTCAATATATGGTTTCTCTCAGTTTGAAGTAACTTCTTTTCATCAACGTTTTTCATCATAACCGAATGTTGGATTTTTGTTGAAGGCTTTTTCTGCATCTGTTGAAGTAATTATGTGATTTTTTTGTACTCTTTGCTTTTTGGCTTGTGGTGGTGTGTAATGCTTATTCATTTTTGTATGTAAAACTATCTTTGCATTACTGGGATAGTTAACTTGATCATGGTGTATATTGTTTTTTGTTTTTTTTTTTTTTTTTTTGGAAATGTTGAGAATGTTGACATCTAGATTCACTGAAGAAATCAGCCCGTGATTCACCCTTTTTGGTTAAGCCTTTGTCTAGTTTTGGTGTCAGGGTAATGTCCAGGAATGAGTTTGGCAGTATTCCTTCTCTTTCTATTTCATGGAAAAGTCTGAAAAGTATTGGTCCTCGATCTTTACTGAGCTAGTAAAATTCTGTGATGAATCTCTTGGGTCCTACACTTTTCTTCACTGACATTGTTTTTATTACTCCTTCAATTTCATCTCTATCCAGAGTTGGTCTATTTAAGGTTTTTATGTTGTCTTGATTCACTTTTGGCAAGTTGCGTGCTTAGGAATTTATCCATTCATCCTAATTTTTCCAATGTATTGGAATATAAGTTTTCAAAAAGAGTTTCTTATAATCTTCTTGGATTATAGCACTCTCCATTTTCATTCAATCTCTTCCTTTCTAATTGTGTTAATGTGAACTTTTATACATTTGAGTAATGCTAAGGGTTTATCCACTGTATTTATGTTTTCAAGGAACCAAGTCTTTGATTCATTAATATTTTGTATTATTTGTATCAATGTCATTAATTTCTACTCTGTAATATCTTTCCTTCTCTGATTTTAGATTTAATTTGTTCTTTATTTCTAAGGCCTTGAAGTGCAACATTAGATTATCTAGATTTATTTTAATATGTGCATTCATAGCTATAAATCCCTTCCAAAAACTGTTTTTATTTTTTGTACTTTGTGCTTTTTTGTGCTTCCGTTGTGATTTCACTCTCAGCTTTCCAATTTCTTTCCTAGTTTCTTTTGTGATTCATTAAGTATTCAATAATATATTACTATTGTTGTATTTGTATAACTCACATACTTTTTGCCATTGATTTCTAACTTTATTCCTCTATAATAGTTGGCAGGGATTATATCAATTCTCTATATATTTATTGAAGTGTGTTTTGCTGCCTAGGATGATATGGTCCATTTTAGAAGAAAAATTCTTTGTACTGCTGAGAAAAAATTTCACTTTTTGAACATTGGATGAAACACTCTGTAGACATCAGTTAGGTCCGCTCATTGCACGGTGTGATTTAATATAGATATTTCTTTGCTGATTTCTGGTCCTAGTCCATTTCACCTGTTTACCTGTGAGAGTGGTGTTTGAAGTCCCTTGGTATGATTGTATCAAGGAGGTGTGTCTTTCTATGACCAGTAGTTTTGTTTTATGAGTTTTCAACATACTAAAACTGGAGGAATATGTATTTATAACTGTGATTGCTTCCTATTAAATTATTCCCCTTGCCTGTATATGCTGGACACTTTGGTCTCCTCTGATTGGTTTTGTCTGAAAATTGGCTATATCTGAAAATAGGAGCCAATTCTGCTTGTTTTGGGACTCCAGTTGCACAAAGTATTGTTTTCTATCCTTTTACTTTCAATTTATTTTCTATGTGGACAAGATTTGCTTTGTGCAGGTAACATATGGAAAAGCTTTGTTCTTTGATCCAATCTGCCAGTCTACCAACTTTGACTGGAGCAAGACCATTATCTTTGAAAGTTTATTTTAAGGTGTAATATCTACTCAATCTTGTTATTTCATTGTTTTCTCAGCGTAGATTCACATTTTCCCCTTTTTGTTTGACTGCCGTCCCTGTTTGATTAACACCTTTCTTTGGGTTCTTTAGTGCCGCTGGTCTCCCTGACTCTGTCTAGAATGTTCTTAAGTATTTTCTCTGATGCTGGTGTAGTAATTACAAGTTTCTTTAGGATTTCTCAGTCCTGGAAAAACCCTTATTTCGCCTTCAATTTTGAAGGATTATTTTGCAGAATATAACAACTTAGGTTAATACTTGCGTTCTTTTAGGGTTGGAAGATTTTCACTCCAAGCTGTCCTTGCCTTTAAATTTTGTTCTGAGTGCTCCCCAGTTATTCTGATAGGCTTACCCTTATTGATTCCTTGATGTTTTTCTCTTAAAGCTTTTATATTTCACCTTTGTGTTGGATTTCTAGGATTTTGATTATGATAAGCCATGGAGGAATGCCTTACTGGTTAAGGTAATTGGGTGTGTTCCAGTTGCCTCGAATACTTCAGCACTGAATCCTTTTCTTGGATTTGGAAAAATTTTCTGCTATAAGTTTGGCGAACACATTTTTATGCTTTGTGTGTTTTTTTCTCTGGTTTTCCATTTGTTTCTGGAACTGTTCGGTTGTGATATGCTATTGAATCTTTCCTCTTTTTCTTCTTCCTCCCCGCCTTCCATCCTCCTTCTCTCCTTCATCCCTTCCTTTCTTTTTCCAATGAACTTTCATTTCTCATCACAAAATAAGCCATCCTCCTTGAGTAAAATTATAATTCTAAGATAAAACTTTTTAAAATTCTGTGACAGTAATAACCACATATAAATGAAATTTAAGATTTTTGTCACTCCTTTGAAGTTTCAGTAGCCAAATTGCATTTTCAGTAAAGGGTATAATAGCACAAAACATCACTTCTTTGGTAAGTAGTAAGTGCTGCTTAACTTTCACTTGCATAATGTAATGATATTTTTCATAGATTGACCTGATCTATATGGACTGGGGATCTATTCAGTAATGAAATTATTAGTTTTTATGTCACATGTGTATATTTAAGGTCACAATTAAAGAAGGTGCCAGTGAGCTTTTGTTCTATATTTCAGAGATGTATTAAACATTACTTAGTTCCCAAAACAATGACTTGCAAAAATTATTAGAAAAAAATTATTAAAGGTACAGATTGACAAATGAATCAAAACTAAAGCTGAGAGGCGCTGCATCAATTTCTTCTAAGTGATTGAACGCACACAAATATTTTGCAGTCTACACACTGACTGTCTTTGCATTGATACTGGATAGGTAAGAAACCTCAGTTTGAATATAATATGAACACAATGAAGAAAATTATGGAAAAATTGATGCTTGCAATGCCATCAACATAGTCATAAAATATCCTCAGTTCTCTCCTCAAAAATAAAGTAAGTACAATATGAAAATAAAAGACAATGATGTAATCTAATTTTGGACTCTATCTGTCCCCTCTAACCAGGCCCCACCTATTCACAGCACATGGTTCCATAGTTAACTCCACAACATCTAAGTACATGAGGCTTTTGGAGAACATTCTAGATCCGAAGCATAACGATGATGCACTAGAGGAAACCAGAGGAAATAAATGCAAATGAAAAATGAGATCCACACAGATGCGGGCAGGGTCAAGCAGTGCAGACAGATACAAACATGTCAAAGAATATTTTATTACTTTGAAAAGCAATGGTTGAAATATAACTCCAGATCTACCAATCTAAATGCAATAGTAATCGTCCTAAAACTACAGGGAAAATTACTGAAATTACTAAGCATAAATAAATTTTAAAAGAGTTTAAATTCTGTACAAATTTTTATAGGTAAAAAGTGCAGAACACTGTTCCTGGAAGACTGAAATAAATATGTAAATATATACCACAGAATAACTAAACTAGGTTGATGCTACTAAGCAAATGCTATAAGCAGTGTAAATTAAAAATTTAGTGATTAAAGGAAAGGAAATTTTGGAGCTAACAGCACCAAAAATAATAAAAAGAAAAAAACACCTAATTTGGAATAAACCCAATTCCTTAAGAAAAACAGTGACATATAGGAAAAAATGACATAAAGATAAACATAGTCAATAATAAAGACCTTACATCTGTGCAGTAGAAATTACTGAAGAAACAAACCAAATAACATGATAAAAATGAAAACTCAAAATTACTTCTCTTTAAATGAACTTTGAACGTAAAAATGGTAAGCCTAAGGCCTGAGTTCAGTTCCTCAGCACCACATAAAGCTGGGCATGGTAGTGCCTGTCTGTAATCCCAGCACTAGAGAGGCTGAGGCAGGAGGATTGCTGTGAATCCAAGGCCAGCCTGGGCTACATAGTAAGTTCAGGACTAGCCTGGGCTATAGTCCAAGACCCTGTCTCAACAAAACAAGCAAAAAACAGAAGGAAAATTGTCACAGTGAACTTTGTGTTTAATAATATTAAAACTAATTGGTCAAAAGCAAAAAAATGACTTACCAAAACAATTTTAGCTAAAATGAATCAAAAGAAATATTCTTTGGTCACACCACAATTACTTATGTAAAGCAAGATTGTCAGCAGATTTGACAACAATGTTTTACATCAAGAGCCAACGTCTCATACAATAAAGATCATGAACCACAGATAAATTTATCGAGCCAAACCTCCTTTCCCATACCAAACGTAGAAGCAAACTTTAATCAACGTCCAAGAATTCATAAATTATTGCTCACATGATTATTTCCTGGAAAACCTAAAGGATAAACTATACAAAACAAAATTTGGAGGGACACCAAAATAAGAATGTTGGTGTGCATTAAAATGTATCTTATAAATCAATGTTACATTTGGTTATAAGGAAGAGAATATTAATATGAACTGGCAGTTGACTTTAATAAGATAGCCCTTCAAAAACTATCAAAAATACAAAGTGCTTGAAAGGAGTATGAGAAAAACCACCTTTCAGATCTCTCATAGGTTTTGGTGGTAGGAAAAGAATATTAGCATGAACTGTGAAGGAGAAAGAGAAAAAGGTAAAAGAAATTACTAGCAGTAAGTGCTTTTGATGGAATGAAATAAACTTTTGATAGTCTAAAGGGAGTGTTCTGTAATAAGATTGCGAAGGAACAGGAGGAAGGCTAGGAGGAAGGAAGCAAAGACGAAGAGGACGGTGAGGAGGAGCGAGAAGCTGAAAGCACATGTGATAGGGCCAAGCTGGCTGTGTGCAGACTCACACACTCAACAGAGAACACAGAACGCGGAGATCTTACACTAGCGATACCAGTTAAATGAAAATGGTATTGACACATCAATGAAGAGTCTTAGCTGGTCCAAAAATCAGCACTTAACACTCTACCTATATGAGAGATATGCATGACAGATTAGAAAGACCTAAAATGAGCCAAAAAAGAAAAAAACACTGTAGGCATTGTAATCGAAATGAAGGAAGAGTTCATGAAATTGATCTGATTGCTGATTGTGTAAAGTGACACCGAGATAGAAATGCTGACCTTGAAATGTAAATCTTTTACATTTTGATCACATGTTTGTATATGTATGTATATTTGATCATATATATATATATATATATATATATATATATATATATATATATATTAGAGAGACATTTATACGTTACTATGGTGTATATTGTGGTAATTCAGAATGTGCGTATAATGTGGCACATTCAAATCAAGAAATAAGTACTCCCAACACTTCAGCCCTTGTTTATTTGTTGAGAATTTCATACTCGTGTAGTCATTTCCAAGTACGTTTTAGCCAGTAGGTACACTAATAAGAACTAGGACTAATTTCTCCTCTGTGTTTGTGCCTCTTACTGAACCTCTTTCTGCCCCCCTGCCCCTTCCCCATTTTTAACGACCACAATTCTGTTGTTGTTTTACAATACCAACGTAGTAGGTTTTTACAAAATCAGTCAGAGTGCGTCGTGTTTGTCTTTCCAGGCCCTGCTTGCTTCACTTTCCGTAGTGCCCTCCAGTGTCGGCCATGTTGCTGCCGGCGGCATGATCTCATTGCTTTAGTGGCTAACAAGTGGTCCACTGTGTGAATGGGCCACACCTTCTTACCGATGATCCGCTGATGAACACCTACGTTGAGTCCATCCTTTAGATACTATGAAAAGTGCTGCAATAAAAGGGAGCATACAAGTATCTTTTTTATATAAGGATCTCAACTCCTTTGGCAATATACCCAGTAAAGGAATGGCTAGATCGTATATATGGTAGATTTATTTTTAGTTTTTTGAAGAATCTCCAAGTTGTTTTTTGTTATAGTTACACTAATTTACATTTACACATGGAAGGGTTTCCTTGTCTCAGCACCCTCATTGGTATTTGTTTTAAATTAATTTTATGATAATCACTCATATGGAGTCATGATATGGCGTTGTGGTTTTGTTTTGCATTTCTTTGACTGGTAACATTGTGCATTTTTTTCACGTACGTGTTGGACACATATGTTTTAGGAAAGCATCTAATTCTTCAGTTTTCAATTGAATTTTAAAAAATTCTTTCTGATCTTGAGCTTTTTTAGATTTTTATATATTTTGAATATTGTCAGATAGTTGTCAACTATTTTTTCAGTCTGTAGATTGCCTTTTAATTTCCTGACTGTTGACATGAGTGCAGAAAATGTCTTAATCTGATATATAATTCTATCTGTCTATATTGTATTTTTGTTGCCTGTGTCTTTGGAATCCAATCTAAAAAGTCTTTGCCGGAACCACTATCTTGAAATAGTTCTCCTGTTTTCTTGTAGAACTCTGGTAGTTTTAGGGTTAACACATAAGTCACTGATGCATTTTGAATTGATTTTTTATATGGTGATAAGAAAGGATCTAGTTTTATTCTTCTATATGTGTTCAATTTTGCTAGCATCATATATTGAGGATACTATACCTTTGTCAAAAATTAATTGGCTATAGCCACTGATTGATTTCTGAATTCTATATTATGTTCTGTTGTTCTGTGTGCTTTTATGTCAAAACCATGCTGTTTTAGTTTCTATGGTTTTGTAGTAGGTTTTAAAGTCACATATTTTGATGGCCACAGAATTGCTTTCCTCAGGATTGCATTGACTATTCTATTTTTTCCTATTTTTATAGAGAGTTCATTGGAATTTTGACGAGAATTTCATTGAATCTAGAGAACACTTTGGGTAGAATAATCATTTTAACAATATTAAATTTTTCTGTCTATAACATGGATTAGCTTTCCTTTTGTGCCTGTGTCTCCAAGAGAAACACATTGTTAATTAGTAAAGAATAACTTCAAAAATCAATTTGTGGAACAGAGACAACAAAGCTATATCTAGATAGATAGAACAACTAGTTTGGAATATAGAAAAAAATGTTAACCCCAATGATAGCATTTTTCTTAATGTGGGATCAAAGATATTTCCTTACTGAAGTTAAACATAAGACAATTATGTCCACAGTCTAAGCTATATCTTACGCTGTTGAAAATATTTGTAATCTGAATTAAATAAAAAGTTGCAATCAGAAATAATTTAAAACAAGAGCTACGGCTTCTATTTACAGATAACTTGAATATATGTTTGGATGCTCCAAAAAAATGAAAAAAGAATGACATTTAATAAACTAGCGATTGAGAAAAATTGGCATACTACATAATACACTGTTTGAGCCATATTATGTAATAAAATTTAATGTTTTATTTACTATAAAAATTATCTATAATATAAACTTAAGAAAACACAGTAGATCTGTCAAGAAACAAAAAACACGCATAGAAATTATAAGTAGAGTTGGAGGCATGGAAAGATATGCCATGTTCTTGAGCCAACAACATAAAAATGTCAGTTTTCTCATATTTAATTTACAAAAAAGATACAATTTCAATTTTTAAAATATTTTAAATAGAAATGTTGACTTTAAAATGTGTGTAGATAAACAGATAAGAACAATTCAGAAAACTTCAATAATGGAGAGCTACTGGGGGGCTACCAGACATGAAAAATATTAATGTAAAACCTTTGTAATTAAAATATCTTATGCTGGTGTGTACTGAGCAGACTAGTGGAACAAAACATAAAATCCAAAAGCAGGATCAATTATACGTGGACCCTCATAGGTCTTAAAGAGCCTTTTATTAAGTATTTTTGTATTCTAAAAGTCTATCCCAGAAGCTCCACCTACAAAGATATTTTAAAAAATAGTGTGGAGTGTTTAAGGGCTTATCTCAGCAGTTCAAGTGCTTACTTAGCAAGCTCAAGGCCCTGGGTTTAATTCCCGAGCATTGCATAAGCTGGGTGTGGCGGCACAGTCCATCACCTGGGAAGCTGAGACAGGAGTATTCTGTGAGTCTGGGCCATCCTGGACCTTAGAGTAATTTCAAGATGAACCTGATCTACATAGCAAGACCCTGTCTCATTTAAAAAAAAAAAAAAAAAAGTAGTATGGACTCTCTGGTGCCTGGTGGTGTTACTGCCTGTTAATGTCCTGCTTCATGTCCACATAGCCCAGAAGAAGACCTAGAAATATTGAAAAAATGGCCCACAGTCAGTTACAAAATCTTCATACTATTATTTTATTTCAATAACAAGTGGTGCTTTAAATTTTTCTAAAGAAATAAGCTTGCTGTATTTTTTATTTGTTTGTGACGCACATTCATTTTCATATTGTCTACATACAGCTTGAGAGGTATTGGTCTACATATATATTATATTTTGATCTTTTTCGTGTTCTCTTTATCAATGAATCTTTAGGTTGATGCTAGTTTTTTAAGTTACCTATGGAGCAATTTTTCATTTGATCAGGGAGGCTAAGGTACATGTCGTCTAAGATCTTTAAGTCTGTTGCTTTTGCTGTTAATCTTATTTTGCATCTGCCTTTGAAAACACCTTGTCTTTTAAGAAATAGGGCATTCTCTGGCACATGCAGCAGAAAAGCTTTTCTCTGAATTCCCTCTGTTCTGAAAAGCAATGCTTAGACTAGTCGAATGAATCATCTTGAGGGTTTTGTTTCGCAAAAAGAAAAATAATGTGTAAGTTCACCACTTTCAGAAATATTTTCTTCTTTATTCACAAGTATTTGACTTTCCACGGCTATCCTGAGGCCTCTGTTACATTGTGTATTGCTTGAAGTTTTACATAGCATCGTTATTTCCTTGATACTGAGAGTCATTATTTTCCTGTGCCATTCTCTGTACAATATAACTTAACGAGCCTGCCTTGCTCAGTAGAAGGTAAATTATTTTAGAGAGGAACTGTCTTATTAATCATTGTTATAGTTTGAACCTAGAATTTCTCCCCAAAAGCCTCATGTGTTTGGCTGGAAGTGGGGTACCCGTGGAACCATGGACTGTTGGTAGGTAGGCCTGGATAGAAAGGGTGGGTACTTGGGGCTTCACCAGGAGGGATTATGTCAGCCTCTTGAGATTAGAAAATGCCCAGCGCAGAGCTTTCAGGTGTGTGATTGACTTGTGGGCCAGGTAAAAGGTGAATTTCACTCTGACATCATTCCTAACTTGTTCCTCATCCATTTTAATGGTGATTGGACTCTGTCACATGACAATAATCTTCCAAACCTTATTTTGGACTATTTTGGGAAAAATATGTAACTTTTTATTGAAAACAAATAGTTCTTGGGAGTTGGGGGGAAGGAGAGGGTTGTGAAAGGGCCAAAAGGAGAGAGGGGAAGGGATTATAACATTGGTGAATATATATATGCACAAAACACTCGAGCTCTGTGTACCCATCACATATAAAAACAGGATAGATATTAATGGAAATGGGAAAATAATTTTTAGACATGTATAAACCTAAAGAACCTTTTTCGAAGCCACCAAGTGTTAAGTGCACGTATCCGAGATTGTGGATAAGTGAAATATCTGTTTCTTAAGTGGCATCAGAAGTAATTCTATTCAAAGTGTTTTCCGTTCAGACCTCCACATGAACATAAAATCCTTTCACAAAGTCAGCAACTTGTTAATGATGTTACATGATATTTTAGAACTGAGCCACACTGATTAAACACATTTTAAATAAAGTCCAACGTTGGATAATTGACTTCATATTTATCCGTGTATTTGTGAAGTCGCTGCAGAAACGTGGCAATATGTTTCTCCTTTCATGTTTAGTCTCGGCTGCGTTTTCTTCCATCTGTTTCTTATGTGTTGGAGTTTTTTAGGATTCTGTTCCTGGAGATCGTGTACATTTTAAAAGTTTTAGAAGACACAGTCCCATGACTCCCCATTCTCTAGTTTATATCTGATGGGTCTGATTATCTTATTAAATCTTTTCAGCATCTTGTTGCATTCTTACTGGACATTTCTACAAGCACATCAAAGTCAAAAGAACAAGTGTGGATGTATCAGCGCTTCCTGAACATTTTCCTATTCCGAGGAGCAGTTCTGTATCTACCAAGTCAGCAACTTGGAATCCTTCTTTCTCCGTTATTCCCACCCTCACGCGATTTCAAGTTCTCCACACTCCCACACACCCTTTTCCAGCTTTCCTTTGCTGTCTTCTGCATTCTTACTGTCCTCCCCTTAGTTCAAGCCTCAGCAACGCCTTGCTTGCTGTAATAAGCTCAGTTGCTTACGTGCCTGTAGCCAGTAGCCCGAGCGTAATGAGATTGAGCGCCGAAGCTTGTGAGGGTTAATACTGTCTCATGAGACAGGTCATGGACCATGTAGGGTGTGTTTGAATGCTTAGAATAAGCAGTGTGGAGACAAAATAAGTAGCAGTGCTATGTACTACGTCCACATAGTAGTCTGTATCCAATTAATGCAAAGCAAGTGAGTGAACAACTTGTTTGAGAAAAATGGTTTGAGAACGGATCCCTGCATTCTCCGAGTATTCCTCTTCTGCTCGGTGCTTTTCAGTGGCTCACAAGCAGTACAGAAGGAAGCTGCAGAACTGTGGCGTCTTTCAAGATCTTTCTTTATCTTTCTCTTTCGTCAGCCTCCTTTCACTCTGTAGCGGACACACTACATAATAAAAACGCTGAATTTCTTGTGTGCATTGGAGGTCACCGCCTTTTCTCAAAGATCCGAGTCCTTAACATGTAACCTTCCTTAAGCACCCAAGCCAGTTTTACTGTATTTGCTCCTCCTTCTTTGGGTCTCCATATTTATCTTGAATAGTACTTATGGTCTGTTGGAATATCACTTAACAAGTCTGCCTTTCTCAATAGAAGGTGAATTATTTTAGAGAGGAACTGTGTCTTATTAATCATTGTCAAAGTTTGAACCTACAATGAATGGACTTATGAATGGACTGTGAGAGACCTTCTGAAACTACACGCTAAACTAAATCATTCCTTCCTTAGTTTGTGGATGAAAAGTATTCTGTCCCAGGAGAGAAAAAGTAATTAAAGCACTTGTTAGATTCTTTTATGTCACTCAAGTTTCCTAAATTAGTGGTTATGGTATGTCAGACAAGACTACAGATTCTTGCTTTAAAGTTTTATCTGCGTTTTATATTTCCTTGGGTATGCTTACAATTATATTTCTCATGCAGAAATTAAACTCTCAAATCTAAATACAAAAGGTTAGAGTCAGCCATTTTAACTATGTTGAAAAAATTGAGATTCTCTATTTTGAGCATTCCATATGTACTTTTAAGCTATAAAACCGTTTCGTTTTACATTCTTCCTTTAGATCTCCTCAAATCCCAAGGACCTGCAGGCCCATTTAGCCAGTGGAGAAATCATCAATCATATTAACTATGCTTTTCAGTATCATTCTTTTCCCCCCAAAGTTCATCTTATACACACACTCCATTTTAGGTAATAATGAATCATTAATAGAATGTCTTCCAAATGAACATTCCAGATATTTGGTTAAACTTAAAATATATTAGAAATTTCATAATCATTTTTGTTTTAAAAGCCACTCAGGCACTAAATCAATATTAGAGTTTTTTAATAGAAATTCTAGCACTGAAGTACATACATATAAAATAAAAGGCTTCCATGCAGATATATAGAAATTATGTAAGTGATAGGTCAATTAAAATTATAAATACACGGAGACTGATGCCACAGACTACCGTTCCTCCCCCACATATCCCTCTACCACACACGTGCTCAGAAACTCTTGTCTTTCTTTTGCTACTAGTGACCACCCAGACACAGCGGTGGTTACCTAAGGGTAATTCAGTAACATGACACACTCAAGTACTCTGGGTCATACATAGTGTGAGATCATTATTCATTACCCACATACATTAAATTTTTAAAGCACTCTTTGGATTTGATCCAAGAATTATCTCATCCATACTTAACACCCCAGCCACAGAACAAAGAGGCAGGAGAGTGAAATACTGCACAGAAACCTGAACCGAAGGGGGTCTGGGCTGGGACCCCGAGGAGGGAAGGGCTTCACAGCTACTCAGTAGCCATAATGAGGCCCTCCATCTACACACCTGGGGAGTCTTCATGTGCCTTGGAGGCCCGGCTCATGGACAAGTGCATATATCTTCACAAGATGTTTTTGTCCCATGATTGTTAGCAAAAACCAGGATTTAAGGAGGGGGACCATGAGAGGAGAAGGGGATGAAAGCCCAAGGATAGAAATCCTCCAGCTGCTCGGGGCACCAAGAGACAAACATGAAGCAGGGCTGGACGGCCAACCAGGCCATGTTTGCTGAGGAGGAAAGTGGGAAGCTGTCTTCCCTTCCGAAGCCTTTGAGACTTAGCAACTGCAGAGCAGTTTTGCCTTAGAAGATATTCAGTTGTGGGAACACAATCGCTAGAAGTAAATAAGATTTTAGGTGTGTTATAAGCACATAATATGCTGCTCTTTAAAGAAATATTCATAATCTTCAAGGGCTATAGACCTTTGTATCCTACACACTCTGAGGCACTGGAAGGAAATTCTCCTATATACAAGAGTTTTGAAATATGATTTAAATTGTTATGATTCATAATTGCAATTCTTTTATGAAATTCAACAATGTGCTTACAGTTTTATGACTGTTAGAAATATTTCTTAACTGTTGGTGCTTGAGGATTGGGCATAAAATGATGCACCAGATGGCCCTGTCTTGATGTCCTTTCTAGTCCTCTGAAAACAAAAAATGCCACAATACCCGTCGTTTGTGTTATCATAAGGAGATAGGGTGTATTTTGACAGACATAGTGGGAACTTTGAACGTTACCCCTAAAGTATAACAAGGAAGAGTTACTAAGTGAAAAATGAGATTAAATGTTTTTTTTTTTTTAATGTGCTGAAAGTTAACTGGCCATAGACAAAGGTGGGGTGGGGTGGGGATAGGTAGGAGTGAAAATGAAAGACAGAGAAAGGGGAAAAGGAGGAGAGAGAAGAAATAAGAATGATCATCACCATGGCTGCAGTGCAGTCCGCAGGTTCAGGTGTAGCACGGGGCAAGTCTGGAGAGGAAGGCAGGTCAGGAGCACCCTTATACGGAAAGTGGTCATGTAATTCATCTTGTGAACCAGGATCCTTTGAAAATGAGAGGAGGTAATAGTAAAAAGTGCCCAGCCATGTGCATAAGTGGAGACATATGGTAAT
This sequence comes from Ctenodactylus gundi, assembly GCA_004027205.1. Lineage (NCBI taxonomy): Eukaryota > Metazoa > Chordata > Mammalia > Rodentia > Ctenodactylidae > Ctenodactylus > Ctenodactylus gundi. The sequence goes on along the minus strand of PVKB01000721.1, from coordinate 280,563 downwards.
TCAGTTTAGAAAGTACAAAAAGGCTTTTTAAAAAAAGAATGGTGTACTGACAGTGCCCTTTCAAAAACTTCTATGGAGAATGGTTGGAGAAAAAGAAAGACAGGTATAGGAAGGCCTGATAGGAGTCTTCAGCTGGGCTGGATGACTCAAGAAGTGCTGAGGGGGAAGAATTTTTTTTTTTTTTTGAAAAGAGAGAGAGAAGTCCAGGATCATTCTTAAGTGATGACTTGAGCTCTTGAAAGAATGGCGATAGATGCTAGAGAAATGGAGGACATTGGGAAGAATGTTGAGTTGAAAAAGTGGCGAAAGAGGTGTTTAGCTTGTATTGCATTGAGTTTGACAGTGTAGGAATTTTTAAATGAACAGACAAAATTACATGTTAGGAAATATGAAGAGTCATTGACAGTTTATAAAAAGAAATTATATTTTTAAAGAAGAGACAGTAAGAGTTTTTTTAAGCCTTAGACAAACACTTGATATTATCAGTGTTACAATCTGAATGTTTGTTTGCCTGCAGACTATTATGTTGAATTCCCAACTCCCAAATGGGACCAGTGGGAGGTCATTATGTCATATGGACAGAGAGCTCCTGAGTGAAGTTAGCACCCTTTAGAAAGAGACCCCAGGGAGCTAGCCAGATTCTCCATTTAGGGATGCCAGCAAGAAAGTGCCCAGAAGAGGTAGGAAAACTGTCTTGATCTTAACCACCTCATTGTGTGAAAAATGAATTTCTGTTGTTTACCAGCCACTGGGTGTAGGATTTTTTTTTTTTTTGTAACAGCACAAGTGGACTGGAAATTAAATATGTAAGAGCTGGGTATAAAAAGCAAGGTTGGTGAAGGAGGCTAAGAAGGAACACAGGAGGCTAAGAAGGAACACAGGTGGGGTCCGTGTCTCCAAGGAGATGGGACCAAAGACGGATTGCAAGAACACCCGGAATCCATACTGTTCTATAATTTTCTTATTTTCGTGCCTGCTTTATTTTGACTTTTGTATTGATTTGTTAGAAATGAATTGTCGTTTAAGCTCTATTAATGGTAATAGCATTATACTGCAAATGTAAGTAACTCCCAATTATGTAATTAAATTTAAAAATTTTTTAAGTACGTTGTAAGTGAAGGTGATAAATTTCAGCCTCCATTTTTTTCTTGCATTTTGCTTTGTTCATTGATTTAACCTAGCAATAAAAATCAGATACTACTAAACTCTCTACTGTAAACATTTCTGTTCTCCCCCTTATAATATTTTTTGAAGGCACAGTAGCAATTATTTAGGATCGGATCAAACTCTAAGTAACTGTTTTATTGCATTCTAGAAGCTGAGAAATCTGGATGTAATATTAACGCTAGGTCATGTTAATAGCGTGAGTTTTCACGACTGGATAAATTCTGTGCTTTGTGAAAACAATTTCTTGCTCACGTTCATATTCTAAGACAGCGCTAATTTTTTCCTTTCCCTTTAAATCATATCTTTATTTGCATATTACCTACAAATTCGTTTCTGCTGTGACTCTCCAGTTCTTGGATTTTGTACTTGCTTGAGTCATCTGACCACATAGAAAACTTTGGAAAGAAAAAGTACCATGTTGGTATATTTCCCAAAACCTTATAGGTCTGAAGAAGTCTTTATAATACAGTAAAATCACTGGATCATAATTTTTCTCCTCTTTTAAATCTTTGAAGTTTTTTTTTTTCACATTGGATTATGGAATGTTTATTGTCACAAAAGGAGAAATCTGGGCCTGATTAGATTTTACTTCTGTGAAAGTAACCTCTGTTTTTCCTTCTAGATGCTAGAATAATTCTTTAATCTTGAAATTTGATAGTTTTCTGAGGGTGTGCTTTTTATGTGTTTACTATCAAATTTGGTATTGGGTTTACTTGAACTTTTTCATGATCTCTAGGACTTCCAAATGAGATCTTCCATGTGATCTGGAAAATTTTTCTTACCACAGAATAGATGGTTGTTCTTAACCTAGTTGCATTGTTTTTCAGAAACATCTATGTTTTATAACCCAGAGTTTTATGATACGTCTTCTGTAATTCCATCTGGCATTATTTTATTGTATGATTTTTCTATTCATGTAATCTGTTCTCATTTGGAGACTTTACTGATGCTTATTCTGAAATGTCTGATTTAATATTTTCCCAGAACATGCAACATTCTATACTCTTTTTTATTTTTTAATCTTACAGAAGATTAGAAGAAGATAGCTTAGAGAATTTTTTCCTAGTACTCTCTAATTTATTTTCCTGTGGATTAGGAGATTAAATATCAGTTGGGTGTGAGGTAAAGCACAAATAAAATTTAAGATTAGAGAAGTAAGATTTCAAGAGGAGAAATGAAAGGGAATTAAAGGGGAAGAAAGAATAGCTGAGTGAAATAGAATATTTGGTCAAAGCTGAGAACCATAAATTTGCGGTTTTTGCCCTCAGGGAACATAAAATCCAGTTGGAGAAGATGGGAAGCACTCAAACCCAACACCCTACGATGCTACATGGCTGTGCATAAGCAAAGCAGATGAATGTCTGGCTTGTGCTTTTTTATGATAATCAGATATCCCCAATATATAAGGAGAAATATTTTCTTTTATCAAAAAGCTAAAGGGGGTAATGAGCATGATCGTATGTCACTATTGGCCCATCAACTTTCCAAATAAGTTTCCTCCTTAACTTACCACTGGAATAAAAAAATCTGCGTTTATTTAATTATACATGTTTTAAATAGACATTGAATTTTTATTGCTGCATCCTGAATATTTATAAATTCTGATTTTAAAATTTTGACCTAAATGAGATACGTAGCTATTTTCAAATAGCACTCCATATAAAGACTAACATTTATTTTTCTTTTTTCTTATTTTATTAATATAAATATATGGGATACATAATGTTTTCACTTTATTTTAAAAGGGCCACCACAATTTAAATAGATCTTAAATAGCCCAAAGAGTCACAGATGAAAGCTGATTGAACCCCGATGCCAGTGCTCAAGATTTATTTGAAACCTATTGTTTCTAAGCTTTATGTTATCCCTTCCCATGATCTGCCATGGAGATGGGTGGAAGAGCAGTGTAGAAAGTCAAGATCCCACAGAACAAGCAGCTCACTCTAATCCTTGTAAATGACCAAGGACCAGGCTCTGTGCAGGCTGAGAAAAGCTCGTTCACAAAGGCTGAAGCTATTTCTCCAAAAATATCAGTTACTTACTCTCTTAAGTAAAATTAAGGAGATTTTATTTGAAGAACCCTCTTCTTTGAATAAGTATCTAACTCAGGTGTCCAATACTGTATTTCACATGGGCTTATGATGTGTTTTCTTCCTGAGTGCTGCTGTGAATAATCACCCTTCACGTGTGAACAAGTACATGTTTCACTTTGGAATTTCACCCCCCAGAAACTTTAGGAAAATTGCTTTTAACCACAGATCTTGACAGCACAATTGATGCCTTGGTAGTTACTGGTAACTATTATCCAGTAACTAATGCTTTACCATAATCTAGAGCCAATTATTTGAATGGAAATCTTGCCTCAGAACCTTCCCAATTACATTTCTGTGAGTGTCTTCTATTTGTAATTTTCTGGACTCTTATATTTTCTTTAAGACAAAACATATTTCTGGATTGAACTATTGCAAAGGAATTGTGCTTAAAAAGCAAAGTATATGTAACCTTTGCAATGCCAATGCAACATCTCTTTATTAAACCATTTGTGCAGGGTATTAAAATGACATGCAAAGTGATATTTATTGCCCTAGAATAAAAAGGCTGCCTGCTGTTCTTTCGGAAGCTCTCTGTGTTGTCTCAGTACATGGTTAGATTTGCCTTCTGATACAATTCTCGTTCCTGAGCACAGGTCTCTGAGATAGACCCTCCGTGACCCACCCACCTTGCTTATATATATTAAACAACGTAGGAATCATTAGAGTGTATTATTTTTAAAAACAGGTCTGGTACTTTCTTGGCTCTTTTGTAACTGTTGTTATTGGAATTTTTACAATTTTATGGAATTCAATGAGACCCTACAGCTTCCCTGAGTGTAGGATTTCCTTCCTGTGTTTTTATGCCACAAAGCTGAATTTCAAAGAGAAACACGAGAAACACTCTTCTTTCTGCAAGGAATAAAAGGACCTCAGCAGATTCCTGATCTAATTAACGTCTTTAACAACGGGGACAATAAATTGACTGCAACTGCTCTTGAAGGTCCGTGCCACCTTGTTAAGCTGCTCTCCAAACTGCTATAAATCAAATGAGAACTGCTAAGGTCGCTGCATATGTTTGTTGCTTGTTCCAATGGGAAAGGCTGATTGCTTTACCAACTGCTCGTTTAGACTGGATTTCTAAAACTTGTTTGGCATTTCAAGTTTTCAAAAGAAGGTCTTCTGAATGCATAGAGTTGTGGCATGGCTTCAGTTTCCTGGGCCAAAGCCTAATAACCTGGTTACTTAATTTGTCATAAAGTGTATGTATTTTTCAAAGAATAATGAAGGAAATTAAAATTTATTAAGAATATATATAGCACACTCTCATACTTGGCCAAATATTTTATCATGCTATTGAACTTGTACATTTTTTCCTTACTAGTTTGGGTGACATATTATTGGGGAACATGATACATTTTACATGGTGATCATGATACTCCTCCGAAGGTACCAGATTCTCACTTATGTTTCAATAATGCAATGTTGTTTTCCTGACTTCAAATGCAACTTTATACATGACTGAAACAAGAAGACAACGGTGAGATAGCCACATGAAGGTAGCTTTAGTCCATTTGAATATATTCATCTTCTAGATGGAGGATTATGGTGCCATTAGCTGAATGAATTTTCTTTGACCCAACTCCCATTTTTGATAGACTGTCTACACAGTCCTCAGGTTAAAGATGACCATGCTTCTGACATTTCAGCTAATGTCTTTTATTTTTTAGTCAATTTTTTTTTATAAAACCTGGGTCAAGGAGATTCCCAAAAATAAACCTTGACCTTGCATAAAAGAGAGTACTATTTTAAAATTTTAACCCAAAAAGTGTTTGTTATTGTCACAATAATTAACCATTTAGTAATTTCTTTGAAATAAAATGGCAAAATGCTTTACATGTGTCCGTATAATTAGGAGTTTTGATTTATTCACAGAAGTGAAAATAAAGAAAATTAAGACACATCTTGTATCTCTTTAGTAATTAATATGTTCTTGAACAATAGCTTTACATGAGCTTAATTACAAAAATATAAAACAATAGTAAAGAATGCCTTTAAACTTGGATCTTTTATGCTATTCATAGTATTTATGAGGAGCTTAATTTTTTGGAAATCAATTTTACAGCATGTTGATACAACCAATACCATAATCCAGTATTCCTATATCTGAATACCCCAGGAAAATAACAGCAGGAATGTTTAGTAAAGTACTATTTATAATTGCTGAATATTGAAAACACAGAAGTAACTGATGTTAGTTGAATGGTCGCATTATAATAATGAATCACATATTATTCAACCATTAAATGATGATTATAAATAATATATACCAACATGGTAAATGCTTACAACTAATGTCAGGGAATGAAAATTTTGCGCACATTAAAATTATAAATATTTTAATATATACGTATAAAAACATCAGAAATGATACCTCAAAGCACTGACAGTTACTGTTTGAGGGTATGATTTTTTTTGGTCTTGCTTATCAGACTGTCCTGTGATACAGTTTCCTACCATAATTTTATATGATATATTTAAAAATGCTAGCCTAGTCGTTTTTCAAGCCTAGTGTTTGCAGATTATAAACAAGTCTTCAAAAAAAAAAACTATTTAGGAAAATGGCCTTTGTCCAATTCTCTCATATTCTGAAAGTATGTCTTTATTCCTAAACTTTTGTGATAATACACAAGGAGAAAGAAAAAATATTGAAAGTAAGTGGGGCCAAGACTACATGTCACTTTTGGAAGAGCTGATGTACTGTGGGAATTGTTAATAACTGCAGGGGATTTTACAGACTGACTCAACTGTATCTGTTTCCATCTTTTGGGGGTGGAAGCTAGAAAGTGTTCTGTAGAAACACATTTTCTTAAAATATCATATAGGAAATGGATGGAAGCTTGTGAAAAGTCCGATGTTTGAAAGAAAGAGGAAGTCAGCCAAAAGGCAGGCTGTGAAAGACCACAGCTGAGATTTTTTTTTTTAGAGTAATTTCACAAACCTTCTGAATAAGCACTTAAGGTCTCTTATCTAGAGGAGCTTCTTGTTTGCTGATACATTTGGATGTTGTGTTTCTTTCTAAGTTTAAGGCTATCATTTAATCTGTAGTTTTAGTAGAAAGCCTGAGATTTGCTTTCCCCAGCTGCGTTATATCTCTAGTTTGGAGGAACAACTTGGAGAATTTAGCCACTCCTGGGGGAATAAAGGATGAAGCTGGACTAATTTTATGAAATTAACATTTGTTTAATATTTGTTCTATGCATTCACAAATAACTAGATAAATAAAAAATAGAATACATGATTGAAGTGCATTTTTAGTCTCATAAGGACTCTTTAATATTTCACTTTATTTTTTTTTCCTGTTTGACAGTGGGGACCTTTGGAATATTATTTTTATATGTTCAAATGTAAGTTGGAACATATGACCAACAGGAAGGTACAGGTTTTGAAAATGCCAAACGCTTCATTTCTTTACCAAACAAAATAGATCAACTGAAATCCTCTGTTTAAAAGACATCTTTTCCCGCCTTCCCCCAACGGGGAGGGAAAATACTTCTGAGAAAGTGTCTGTTTACAGACTAGATCTGGCCTCTTAAATCAAGTCAGATAAAGCAGAACAATTCTTAGTTTCATGACTTGGATAAATACTTCAAGTGAATTTAAAGTTGTGGGGTGAGATATCAAGATTTCATAAGAAATGTAGAAGCAGAGTACTGAGCCCTATCCTGGTTGACCTTAATGGCGCCTAGCAGTAATCAATGATAAGAGAAACTTCTCACACCCGGGGAAAAAGAAATATTTGAATTAGAAGTTACATGCTAGAACTAGAGTAGACACAAAGCTTTTTTCCCTCATTTTCTTGTTTCATTTTTAAAGAATAAAATCTTCAGTTTAGTCTGGGATTTTACGAAAGTTATCTCCATTAAGTACTTTGGTAGAGTTTTGGCCAATCTGTATTTACAGTTTCTACAGTTGACTTTTGCCCTAGTCATCTGCAAACACTCAAATAACACTATGATGCTTAAAATTTCCTATTCCTTGTTGTTAAGTTCATCACTATTGATATCATTAGGAGTTATGAGTTCATCTGACTCTTAAATTTAATATACCACCAATTTAGAAAGAAGCAATTGCACTGAAAACACTTCTCTGCAACTTTGTTATAATGTGAAATGTGTAGAGTGGATTTTATTTTCTCTTGTAGACTTTTAAAATTAGAACTTTTATTAGCCCCTAATTCCTTTTTTATGCTAATTTCCCAGTATTGTGTTTTACATGTTTATGAAAACCTAGCCACACCAGTATCTCTTGCTATGTTTTGAACTACTTTACCAATGAAAATCTCATGGTAGGGAGTTGGGCGGTAGCTCAGCAGTTAAAGCACTTGCCTAGAAAAAAGGCCCTGGGTTCAGTTCCCCAGGACCACCTACTCCAGGCATGGTGTTGCACACCTGTAATCCCACCACTCAGAAAGCCTAGGCAGGAGAATTGGCATGTGTTCAGACCAGTCTGGGCTACGTGAGTTCAGGATGAACCTAGACTAAAGAGCAAGACCCTATCCAAAGCTAAACCTTCACGTATCATTTATATTGCTTTCTTACAAAAATACATGTGGGAAAACGTTTTTGTTTGTTTTTTTCTTTCATTACCCTATTTTGTAATTAACTTCATGACCCCAGTACCACATAATTGAAGCTGAGCGTGGCGGTGCATGCCTGTAAACCCAGAATTTGGGAGGCTTAGGCAGAAGGATTGCCATAAGCCCTGGGCCAGACTGGGCTCCATGGCGAGTTCAGGACCAGCCTGGGCTATAGGACGAGACTCTGCTTCAGGAAAAAATAAAATAACTTCATGAAAATAACTCCACCGATTTTTGAAAACTTATGTGCAGGTCCTAAGTTGGTTTACTTCTCGCCTTCACTTTTTGTGACCATCTTAGTGATCTGTATATAGCACAAAATGTTTTACTCATCATATGATGGCTGCTTGAAAAAAACCATATTGGACTAGAATAAAATATGTAACATTGAAGACCATATTCTAAATTTTATAAAAGATAAATGAAGATTTTTAGTTTTTTTCTTCCCAAATTGTGCTAACCATATGATTAAATAGTTTTGGGAGCTGCAGTCAATATTGAATTTGTTCTAAGATGTATAATTCACTGGTCATTACTAAGAAAACAGAGAAGACACTAACTTAACACATACAACAACTACTGTGTTTATCTCTCATTTCCACGAGTTGGCCATCCAAACAAAAGACTGCCTGGACTGTGTTGTTTCTTAATAGGTAAACTTGAAGTTCAGAGTCTTCCAATTATGCCTAACGAGAATTACTGGATTTACAAGGCACATGAGTGAATTGGGAAACAGTTTAATTTAGCAAGAACTTGAAAGCTGTGTCTTAAAAAAAAGTGGTTTGACCAGATACAAAATATCACCTTTGTACCATCACTCTATTTATATGAAATGTCCAGAGAAGGCATATCTAGAGAAGTAGAGAGTGGATTTGTGGTTGCTGGGGATGGAGGTTGGAGTAGAAATTAACTGTAAACATCAAGGTGAGAGTTCATTGGAGTCATGGAAATATCGTGACATAGGATTGTGGAGGTGGTCATATAATTTGAAAATCATACTAAATTTTGAAATACTTATCTCTGAATATGTGCACATATTTGCACACACACACGTATATGTAATGTTGTCATTAATAATGTTGTTTCAATGATGCTTTTCAGTAAAAGCTACTTAAAGTCTCTTCTCCAGTCTTTCCAATTCTTCCCTGTAAAGGATGAAAGAAAAAATTCTAATCACGTGCTAAGCCTTCCCTGATACTTGAGTACTGTGCATATTTTATCCTCCAATTTTAGCTACTTTCCTACTGCACTCAGATAATAGCAACCTATATATTTTCTGGAAGGAAAAGTAAAATGTGTCCTTTCTGTCTTTATCATGGCTCTTTATTTCCTGAACCTGTCACAGTGTTACACGCATGGCAGACAGTCCTTCCGGTTATCCTTTGACCAAATAAATGTAGAATGGCTTGCATTGGTGAGTCCGCAGCACAACGCCTCCGGAGTGCAGAAAGCTGCATAGAGCAATGCATAGCCTGCTCTTTCTTCAAGTACTTTATGACTGTTGAGGATTAAGGTACAACACAAATGTTTTCAGATATGTTATCAGTATGCTAAATGTTATGAAATATTTTCTTACTCCCTCAACAATTGAATGTCCCTCCCTAGGAAGAAACGATGAAAAAAGGCACAATGTGACCCCGATGTATTGGAAAAATCATATTATAATCTTAGGAAAAGCAGTTACGGTGTATTCTGGTTTATTCATAAAGCTCTGTTGGAAAGATAGACGTGTAGCTCAGCTTCTGGCAGCGGAACTTATTCTGGAACAAAATCAATAAAAGTCAGGATGCATTAAGGAACTGATGAATTAAGTAAAGGCATTTTGGCATACAAAGGAAAATAACTCTTTATAGCCCGAGTTTGACTTATGTTAGTCAACTCTGTCGAGCTGAAATGATGTGTTTAAGTCAGTCACAGAATCCCAATTTCATAGTTTTTCTCTTTCCCCCAGGTGTTCCTGGATAGGCGTTAAGGATAATTAACTGCCATTTTTCTCAGTAATTCAAAATCTGCAAGGAATCAAAAAAAATCCACGTGAGCAGTTGTACAAAATGGCAACACTTGGTTTATTTATTATGTAGCACATTTTTATTCCAGTTGTTTAATGTTTGGAGCAGTTTTCCCAGAATTTATTATACCTAACTTAGAGGGTTGGGTTTGCTCACTGTATACCAATTTTAAATCTCCCAATGTATGCACGTATATGTATATGTGCACTCACAGATACACCTAAAAAGATGCATATCATCATAGCAGTTGTAATTGTAAATACAACTGATTAAAAATTTCAGTATTATGCCCAATACAAGACCTACTTTTGAACACAACCACTTCCCACTATTTCAACTTTTATAAAATGACATGAGGAAAATTATGATCCTGATTCATCTATGGCTATTAACTTACAGCAAGTAAAGGATGAAATTCCTTTCAGAAACCTTAGAAAAATAAAGGCTCACCATTAATGAGGAATCTGTGTCTCAGAGACATGCAAGCTCATACCTGTCAGTTGAGACCACTCTGATATACACCTATGACAATGATTTCACTTGAACATTTGCTTCTGAAAGCAGCCCCGTGACCCTAAACCCCGTGCTCAGCGTACTGGCATCCTGCTTACGCAGGCTGCTAAGCACCAATGGGCGGCTGCTGTGTGTTCGGTTTTTGCTGTGGCAGAGGCCAACAGCTCTGAAAAACCACGATCTAGCCTCTTGTTTGTCAAGAAATCTTGCTCTGGATGGAGGTCAGATGCATGTAGTTCTCGAGATCAGAATCACAGTGGACTCACCGTGTGTTTTCCAGGTGGGTAACATACATCAGCAGTTTCCACTGGGTTCGGTGTTCTAAGAAATGATAAGACTGTACCACTACTCCTATGACCAGGTCACCAGGTGCTTACACAAGAATTTCTTGTGGCAGAAGTATCCCCAATGCTTTGGGAGTTTGTACCTCCTTGCTCTGAGAGACTGAAATACACATAGACAAATGCATCTGCCCCAGGAAATGTAAGGGCTTGGTTGATAATTAAGGTCTGTCTTTGGCATCACTTTGAAAGTTTCATTTGAAAGCCACATTTTTAGTGTCCATGCCATAGTATAAACATAGTCTATGACAGTGTTTAGTGAGTAATAAAAAAAATTGATGCTTTTTTTTGGAAACACTAAGTGATAAAGTATACTTGTGTGACTAGTCCATTCACAATACTCAGTCACAAATAGGGTCACTGGCTTAACTGATTACTGCTGTATACATTTGATGGCATTTTTATTCTTAACCATATCCCAACTTATTAAAAACACCCCTCCCAAAAAAACTCTAGAATTTTTACTGTTTTCTAAAAGAATATGTTTGACTCTCCTTTTAAAAAATTGTCTGCTTTGAGACTGGTGAGGAAAATTACAAACTGATGTTTCAACTCTGTCAGAAATGGGCTCAGATTCTCAAGCCTTCAATCATCTTGTCAGCTGAGACCAGCCGGGTATATTTCAGTGTGCAGCCAGCTTGGGTGACCATCCACTTAGGGCCCGAGGATGCTCCCCTAGTGCAGTGGTCTCTTTCCTGTCGGCAGTGATGTAGGCTACAATTAACCAAACTAACACAAAATGTACTCTAGGTCTAAAATGTATGCTCTCTTTGAAGACAAATGACTGCCTGTCTTAATGGTGTCCAGATGAACAGTGGCCCTCAAATGTGAGGACTCACGTTCTGAGAATTTATTTGCCATTGATGAAAAACGTACAGTCTCCAGCACTGATACCAGCATCAGAGGCGACCTGCTTCACTTTCCCACTGGGCTTAGAGTTGCAGTAATTACAGTTCTGAGTTTTGTCATGTTTGGAATTTAAAACTGTTGCTTTGTTGGTGTTGATTTCATGGTCAGTCTCAAGAGTATGTAGATTTATAAACATAGCCAGTTAAGAGGAGTGTTGGTGGTATCCAGATAATAGCAGGGTCCATCCCACAAGATAGTTCTGAAAGAAGGGTTATAATTGACGTAAGCCATTTTTTTTGGTCTGCCTCTTCTTTTAAACATGTGACTAGGATGCCTCTTCTGCTGTCCCAGCCCTAGTGCTCAAACATATTCTGCAACAGTCGTGCACCCCAGACCAGCACAGAGAACGTATTGTGCTTCCTCCCTTGCCTAGGTCTATCCTACAAGATCAAATGTGAAAGCTATTTCCATTTGAATTGAAAGTATGAAGTAAACACTTTCTTGATAGAACTTTTAAGATTGCTCTATGTATTATAAGGAACGCAAAAAGTAAACTTGGATTGTATCTCCTTAATGCAATTAAATGGAGTGGGAAATTGTGTGTGTGTGTGTGTGTGTGTGTATGCATATATACATTTTTCCCTGAAAATATCACAGACTAGTTGCATAAAGGACACACTTAGTGTTGGAAAATGGAATTTTGGACATACTAAAATCTTGCAAATTGGAAGTTGGAGTTATTTGCAGCAAGAGCGTTCCTTAGGTTTAGTTTAGAATGACTTACGAGGCAAGAGTTTGTAAATCAACTCATGGAATAAACACATTTTAAGGGTGTTCAGATGACTTACAAGGATGCAGAGATTCTAGCCTCTTTTAAATATGTGTCCTTAACAGTAGTAAATAAAATTTCAATCTTTTCTAAAAGAATTTTGTTGAAATTTTGGTGTATAATTGATTTTTGTGAGTAAATGGAAGCAATAGAAACTTCTTCCTCCTAAGTATTAGAGAGCTACACATTTTCACTAGACGTTTTCTTCAAGTATTTACCACATTCCTGCTGCAGTTCTTTTTTCTATAGGCCACAGAAACAGCAGAAAATGCCGAGAGCCCCGTACCTAATCTTTCGTTTGTTCATAAGCCACAAATAAGCCCAGAACACAGTGATACGCCACTGGGACAGGTTGCGTGCTGAATAGGACTCATCAGAATGAGAAGCTGGATCATTCCGTTGTCTTCCCGTGGAGGTAGACGTAATTACATGAAGACCCTGTGTTGGAGAAAGAGTTCTGGGAGGGTGGCCATGGCTGGGGAGGTGAGGCGGGTGAGTCGCCAGGTATGGCTGGGAAGATGGATGTGGAGGGCTCTGTGTCCAGGGAATGAATTCAGCTACCTGGGCTCTTCAGTCTGTATCACTGTCACGGGCAGGACAGCGAAGGATGGGGAAGGCAGGCCCTTGGAGGGAATATGGATAGACATAGAATTGATACCTGGAAAGTAGGCAGTTCATGATGTTTGAAATAGAAATACCAGACAGAGCAAAGCGTATTCAGAGATGGGAGAGCACTGTCCAGACCTTAGGTCTGAAACTATATCTTTGATCTCTTGTCCCAAGAGCCATGTTAATTCTAAACTAAGTTGGGCTTATTGAAGCTGCTCCATTAAACCTATGTAGTAGGACATGAGACATACAAAGTTGAGATGACATGATACTCCTGGTATGGTTAATGACCTATGACAGGCCTCTAAGTGACACGGGCACCATTTTCCTCTGACTGGTTGGCTTTGTGAATGACCTACTGTACATGCTTCAGGCTCATCAGCATTTGCAGATGTTGGCACCTGTTTTTCTTTATGCTTCCAAGCACAAAATGTCTAGTAATTGGTTTTGACAGCTTGTTTTGCAAGGTAATTGTGGGTTTCCTGGTTTGTCCAAGGATGGAAGAAGTGACTTGCAAATGACAAGGGAATGTGAAGGTACATGGCATGTTTTCAAACTTTGTTTCACTGTTTCTCAGCATCCTGCTTTTCATGAGCAGGGCCAAACTGATCCTGTGACAGAGGCGTGATACGGAGAAATCTTTATCTAGAAGAATAATAAGGTAGACTCTTAAAGCATTTGTTATTAGTTATGGTCACAGCTACCAAGCTTCACTTGGCCTAAACATTTTTTTAGATTCCAAACATTTACTGAGAATACAGTGGTGTCTAAGAAGACATTCTTGGGTGTCTTGGGGCATAAGTCATGCCTCTCGTGAGGCAACTTGGTCTCAAGGATCCACCCTGTATAGTCCATAACCTACCAAGAATAATGGACCAGGCCAGGCTGGAGAAAGTGGCAAAGGCTAGTGTAATGTTAGGAGAACTCAGTACATGGTTAGAAGGAGGTAGTGAATGAGGGCTCTCTCTTCTTCTTTTTCTTCTCTATTGTCTTCTTTTTCTGCTTCATAAAATATTCTAGTTATTTTAGCACAAAATTTTACTTTTTACATAATTTAAAAATGAAGAGTCTTAATAAATTTTCTGTTAAGCATTTTCATATGAAGGGAAACTGGGGATGCACACAAACACACAAGCCCTTAGACACACGTGTATACACACACACTATTAAAGAGGATTTCAGTCTCAGACTAATGTCAGTAGCTTGTCACAAATTCAAAGCAAAAATATATGCTGAAAGTCAATTTTACAAAAATAATAATAAAATCAAGCTTTACAGGGGCCACATAGCACAGGATGAAGGGTAGATGCCCTGGAAAAAAGCATACCAGGATTTTAATCCCAAATTGAAAACATAAGATTTGAGACATTGCTCTTTAACCATGTTGGACTTCAGTTCTTTTATCTTTAAAAATGAGGATAAAATGATACCTGTCTACAAGACTGAAAAATCTGACACTTCACTCTGATTTCAAGTTTTCCTTCAAAAGATTTACCATCTATAAGGTTATGGAAAGGACAAGAATAACATCACTCGCCTAAATAACAGTAATGTATATCTAATATACTAGATATATATTTTGAGGCAGAGACTCAGTCTGTAGTCCAGGCTAGTCCTGAAATATGTAGCCCAGACTGGCCTCAAACACATGGCAATCCTTCTGGCTCAGCTTCCCATGTCCTGGGATTATAGGCATATTCAACCATGCCTAGTTTATGTGGTGCTGGAGAATCAAACCCAGGGTCCTGTTCTTGGTAGACATGGACTTTAACAACCGAGTTATGCCCCCAGACCCTGTGCTAGGTATTTAGGAAGTGGAAGAGGCTATTTTGGGGAAGGTTACTTGGGCTGAACAGTGAGGACTCAGTGTACGGTTTTCATAATGTCCTAGATATTCTGGGTTTTCCATCCCCCTTTTGGAATGTTCTTGATCTTGAGTCAAAGGGACTCTGCCAAACCCAGGTAAATTGGGGAATACAAGCAAAACTTCAGACAAACATTAAGACAAGAGTTTCCAGCTGGTCTTGCGAAGAGGAGCGACATTTCACTTTCCATTACTCAGATATGGGGACAGTGGCTGTGGGGATGGTCAGTGGGATGGAAGCTGGAGAGGGAAGGCTGCAATAGGATATTCCTAAATTGTGGCATTGTGGGGGTGGGAGGGGATTGAAAAGAGGATTGAACAAGGTGTCATACCTACGATCATGGAAATGAGGGTGATCACTCAGGGTGGTGGTGGAGAAGGAGTGGGAAGGAAATGGCGGGGTCTCTTGCCTGTGAAATTGCCATTGACTTTCTATAGGAAAGACAGATGCCCTGTAGAAGGCATGCTGATACTCTGAAGTCACAAGGCACAGCTCTGTCTTTTTCTCTAATATTTTTCAACCCAAACTTAATTATACGGATCAATGAGAATGGATGGGCTTTGGTGGAAGGTAGAGAAAGATCGTATGGATTTACTAAAGCAACGTTATTTTTTAATTTGTAGTATAACCAAAAAATAATTAAAATTTAAGAGCTACAGGTATGAAATAATACTAGCTTGTGGGTTCTGTATTATAAAGATTATGAATTATTGTTATTTCTGCAGATTTGCTTGATTTTAAATGTAGTAAAATAGTTCATTACTTGTCTATATTCCTAAGATTTTTTTGTGAAGACTTTCTTTTTCTAATGACTGTTGAGGCTGTATCCCAATATCATGGCTTTTCACATAGATTATTAAACTGAGACAGATTTCTATCAATAAATCAATGGTGATTTTAAAAAAGATCCCAAACTGTTAATTGTGAGGGTGATTTTACTTAGACCATACAGATTTTATAGAAATATAAAAATTTTAGAAATATAACTCAACTTGTAACTTTTCAATTTATCAGTAAATCAGTGATGATTAAAAAAAGATCACAACTAGTAATCATGAAGGTGATTTTATTTAGACCATACAGATTTAATAGAAATACAAAATTTTTAGAAATATAACTCAACTTGTAATTTTTTGATTTATCAATAAATCAATGGTGATTAAAAAAGATCCCAAACTGGTAATTGTGAGGGTGATTTTATTTAGACCATACAAATTTTACAGAAATGTAAAATTTTTAGAAATATAACTCAACTTGTAACTTTTAAAGACTTAAGATTTCACTGAAAATCCAAATCTTCATTTTTTTGGACTGCTCAAAGATCTTTAAAGGCTGAGTTTTGCCTGCACCGTTTAGGGGCAGCAATGAACTGGCATTGGCGGCCCTCCTGATTTCCTCAGTTTAGGTCCCCTGGCCCATTTGCTTTGCTCAGGTATGTTGCCTATTCCTGGCAGCATTTGAATTCAAGATGTCTGATTTAGATGGAGCCTTATGATACTTACTCTCCCTAATCTTCACTTGGGAGTAACAGATACAGAAATTATGCATTTTTTGGTATGCAAATTGATGTTTTGATGCACCTATCTATAGTAAAATGTCATTTTATGATCAAATTTCACAGAGTTATCCTTATTTTTTTAAGTGGCAAAAAATCTTGAAATAAACCTTAACACATTTTAACTTCCAAATGAAGAGCAGAATGGTGGTAACCAGTGTTTGGATGTAAGATGTAAGGTGTGGGTCAAAGGTTACCAAGTTGTACTTAATGGAAGTTACTCGATTCGTGTCCATTCTCTGCTCAAGAAAACTGAAGATAAAATATTAACATTTTGGCCCTTTTTAAATGAGAGGACTCTTACACGCTTCTAGAAGTCTATTCTCTTTGATAAAAAAAATCCAAGGTCTTATAATTGAAGATACTCTCCTAGCAACTTCTTAGTAACAGTTAAAAAAGGTTTTGGAGAAGAAAAATTGTATAAAAATGTGAAAGAGTGATGTATTAGATAATAAAAATGTAGTCCAGAAAATACAAATTGAGTAAGTAATGGAAAAAAATAGAAACCCAGTACAAGCCAATCAGTGAGTGACAATCTGCTAATATAAAGGATATTTTATAAAATAATTTTCAGTTACTTCCTTTTATAAATATGTGGGTTTATTTTTCATTATTCCCACTTTAAAAAACCCATTGGATATATATAGTGCTTTTGAATTTATTAGACATAGCCTCATAAATTTTATTATCTTGTTTTAAAAATAGTTTTGTATAAAATTGGCAAATTTTTCCCCATTATTAGAGGTGTCATAATTGAGGCTAAGATCCATTTTACACTGCTAGCTGGAAGTTTCCCTTTAGTAGTGGAGCCAGCCCTAGAACCCTTTCTTCTGACTTCCAGTCCCAATCTCTTTCAGTTGAGTTATCCAGGCCCTCACCATGCAGCAGAATCTTTTCCAAAATTACACAGACACAAAATGTCTAGTCCTGAAGGTGCTACAATGCAAATATACGAGATGTGATTTAAATTAATTGTCACGTTCTGCGGTAAAGAAATGAAAATATTTTTCGAGCTTAACCTTTGAGACAAACTCAAACTCAGCCAGATACTTGGGGAAAATTCCACAAAAACAAATCAATGGAAGGTGAATCACCTGTAGCCAGAATCCTCAGCAATAACCTCCTAATATTTAAAGTGGAAGTTACTGTACCGTGGTACTTTTTGGTGCCATTTGTAAAAGATAGTTTTGAATCATCCTGACATGCAGTGTGAGTTTGCTGAACACATTTCCAAATACGTTTTTTTTTTCAGCAAATGAGTAAAAAGCATATTTTGCAACAGTCAGACTAACCATCTCCTTGGATTTCCTGGTGTTCAAGTCCTGTATGGATTGACTGGTATGAATGGGTAGTAGCCACAAAAATGTATTGCAACTATTCCTCTGTTAGAGATCTCAAGACCCATGTTGTCTAAAGCAGTGGGTAGAATTTTTCCTCTGAAATCAGACCTATCAAGGGTAAACACCTGGTTTCCATTTTTAGCTCTGTGAATAGTTGCTTAATCTTACTAAGCCTCATTCAACCATTCATTTCAAAATATTTATTAAACATACAGATTCTGTGTTGTTGTGAAATGTTAGTGGCTAAAGTTATCACAGTCATCAAAGAAAACAGAGCTCTCTGTCCTCACGGATTTAATACTTTGGTGCCACATCAATAAATGTAATATGAGGAAACTAATCTTTCTTACTTTGCTAGATAATTCTTGATGTTTTTAAGAGCAGACTCCACCTCCATCAATAATTCTTCACAATAAGTGACTCAAATCTCTGCCTAAAACAGTTTAGAAAATAAGGTCAATTACATTTCTCCCAGGGAATCAACCTATGGTTTTACAACTATAGAAAATTAACAAAAGAGAAAAATCCAAATAGGGTCCAGCAAAGGCAAATGTATTACGACAACAACAAGAATATGTTAATCCAGCCCGCCGGGGAAATGACTTGAGGACTGACTCAATTCTCTTCCTTCCTTTGGTGAGGCCTGAATAGCATCCAGGGTATAGCGATGTGTGTTTTCGTATATGCAACAAACCAAGGGAGTTTTCTTCTTGATGTTGCTCACCAGCAGCTCTTAGTTCTGCAGGATCAGCGAGTGTGAGGGAAGGCCAACTAAAATGCTATTTCCAGAAATCATGAGGTGGACCTGTTGGCTCTGTTATACATTTTAAGAGAATGTGAAAAACACGATTCTGTAGAATGAAAGCTTTCATGTAGCCTGTAGTCTGCATATCTTCTAAAATAGAAGCCAGCCGACTATAATTCATGGGCCAAATAGAGTCAGTTGCCTGCGTTTCTTTTGTTTTTTGGGTTTTTTTTTTTGTTTGTTTTGTTTGTTTGTTTTTAGATAGCCCACAAGGTATTTGTAACATTTGCAAATGCCTGCATTTTGTACTTACATAAGTCACTACATAACAGCCACAAGTTTTCCTCTTGGCCCTCGGAGCTTCCTGTATATCATTTGACTCATAAAGAAAAATCTTTGTTGAATTTCATGCTCGAAAAAAAAATCTTCCTTTATTGCTTTGTAGATGCTGTTTCCTCTGCCTAAAATACTCTTCTTCAACTTCGCCCAATTGACGATGCCTCCTTGTCCCTGAAGTATCAACTTAAGGATTTTTCTTTTCTTTAGTCTGTCCCCTCACCCACAGATAGACGTCGGTCGTCTTGTCACCTATACCATGACCTCATAATATTATGGGTTGCTTCTTCTCTAATTGAGTTCTGGCCTGGACCTGGCTGGTGAAAGCCAATTATATACCTGCCTACCCAACTTGATGTTGAATGACCACATAGTATTTCGAAGTTGACCACGGTGACAATATTTACATCACAGAAATTGGCAAATACCACAACCAGGGAGTCCCCCTTCTCTCGGGGAATGTAACATTTTCCTAGGACACAACTGCGTAGTGCACCAGTGTTTGCTCAGTTCAATTTTCGTGTGTTTGTTTTTACTAAATCTGTCAACAGACTCTCAGCTACTTAAGTGCAGATTTTCCTCATCTTCAGGTGCCAATACAAAATGGGCGATTTTTTTTTTTTCAGTGAACTTTGGAGTGGATGTTATGTACATAGAAAAATTTTCTGTAATTATTTCTAAATTAAAAGGTAAGTTAACTTAGTGATCTAAAGATAATGTAAATCAAAGATACTGCAAATAGCTGTATTTTGTAGTTACAAGTCTGTAAATAATAGCCACAAGTTTTCCTCTTGGTCCTCAAAACTTCCTCGACATTATTTGACTCTTGCTTTAAAGCAACTATCATTCTGATCCTCAATAACAAAAAAATATGAATAATGGGAAAGGTTAGGGAATAGAAAAAGGTTGGATAATCTAATAGAATTTTCCAGCTGAAGGCATTCTTAAAAACGATATAGTCCAGACTGCTAGGAACACTCTGGAGTAAGTCTTCAGGCTCTTTTGGTTCATGTTCCAGGCTTTTCCTACCTTATAGCGAGCCAAGGATTAAATCACAGTTGTCAAATAGAGACTCGTCCCCCATGTCTGCCATGTGTATCCATATTTTTTCTTCTGTCAGTCTTCTTTGCTTCGCCTCAACCCTCAAGTAATTCAGGCCAGAGGCGAAGGTTGTTGTAGAGAATTTTCAGTAACATAACGGGGGAAACAAAGCTATCTTTTACCCACAGATACTGGTTAAAAATGGAAATTCGATAATAGGAGGTGAAGAGAAGGTGTCTGTCAAAATTAAGCATTCAGTAATGCAGTAGCCTATTATATTCTAAGACTTCAAAAAGGCCTTTTCTTCTGATCAATGTCCATTTTCTGGTACAAAAATATCCTACATACATGTACCAAGATACACCCTATGGTGCAAATATTTTACAAAAGGCATTTTCAACATGTCCCAGTAATTTATTCTGAGATTGTTGGAGATTCCCAGGACTTTGTGTTTCAAGACAATGAATGCAATTTCAATTCTCTTGTTTGTGTTTATTTCCACTTAAACTAAGACAATATTTAATGTATATGTACTACAAAACACTCGTAAAGGTACAAAAAGCAAGTCATGAAATTATATCCTGAGTCAGAAAATTCACAATCATTCTTGATTACAGAGAACAAGGAAGCAGGGAAAAGTCTTTCTACAAATTAAAGATTCCCAACGATAACAACAGGAAAAAAAAAAAAAAAAAACAGTGGAAAGGCTAAAGCTGGAAATTAGTGTGCCCATGTCTTAACTCAGTTTCTGTGTCTTTCGACAGTGTTATCCATGGTTTTCAGTCAACAATTTTTCACTCTCGTTATGCATTGTCCTGTTAGCTGAAATCTTTATAGATTCAAAAATTCTTGATATACCGAAACAATCAGTAGTGCATATTTTTTTAAATTCCATGCTGCATTAAAAAAAAAACTAATGGTCATATATGGATTCCTTAACGATTATTGAAAATTACACAAGCAGCTGGATGATGAACTGTGCAGGGTTAAATAAAATTGCCTTCCAGTCTTAAATAGAGAATCATTTTCATAGTCCCAGTACTCAGAAGTGCTACTAAAACTATTTTGTAAGTGTAGTCCCAAAATTTTCAAGCAGTTTGCTAGTCCAGGCTGTCTCACGGCAGAATACAGACAGTCCAAGTGGTGGTGTTGCCAAAGCAGGGGGATGCGTTTGGCTCCTCTATTTGGAGGACAATCTAGCTACTGTGAAAAGCCTGGGAATTTGACTTCTGTTATAATTGGATCAGATCTTTCCAGCAGCTCCTTCGTGGGGATATTAGTTTCATATGGAACCTGTAGTTCTTCCAATTTGAGGCTTTGATCGTACAAATAAATGTTGAAATGTTGAGATTCTGATTCTGTCATGCTAACAGAACTGGAAACTGGATTTGTATTTAACCGTGTAGGAGACACGAGGGAGTGGGGGGCAAGAAAGTAAACGGGCCATTTACTCGGAAGGCCCGGTGCTGGCCTAAGGGTGGTTAAGAGCTTGCCCGATGTTAAGATTTTGAAAGATTTGCTTTCATTCATTAAATTAACAGGCACCCTGCATTAGTGTAAAATCTGGCGTTGCTACTGAGCTGTGAATGATGAAGCTGCAGATTTCTCGAGGAAATGTTTTGTGGCATTAACAGCCTCTAGGAATAGCTGTCTATTTTTTATTCACTCTGCAGTTAAAGCTGATGCATCTGAAAACTGTATGGACTCCTCTTTCAAAATGCATTAGGTTTGATGACTGTACCGCCAATGTAAGCATCCCATTCGGGATATATTCAAAATTAAATATGACACTTTGTTTTATACAGAAAAGCAAACTTTACTATTTTGAATTCCTTTTAGATTTACAAAGAGGTTGCAAAGATAGTACAGTTTCCAAACACCCCACAGCTGCTATCTCCTGTTGTTAACACCTGGCGTTAGCACAGCACACTTGTCCGAAGTAAGGATGCCATATAATATGCATAATTACTAACTAAATTTTATACCTTATTCAGATTTTCTTAGATTTGGGCCAAAAAGTATCTTGTGTTCAGGATGCCATCCAGGACACCACTTTATGGCCACGTTCTCATACCCCTCCAGGCCCCACTGTGCGCTAGACAGCTTCTCAGACCTTTCGTGGTTTTGATGATCTTGACAGTTTTGAGGAGTATTAGTAAGCTCTTCTGAGATTGTCTGATTCTTTTTATGATTAGTTTGAGATTATGTTTTTCAAATGAAAACCACAGAAGTAGATTTGATATACTTTAGCTAGAGGAGGTAGTCTACGTTAAATTTCTTGCTGGTAAGTTTCCATACCAGATTCTTTGGAAGGAAGTTGACATAGGTTGACATGGGCGGCCTGCTGCACAGGAGATTGTCAGAGTGGGCAGTTACACTCATCTTCTCCAGTGAAATCCATTTTTATTAATATGATTTTTAGAATTATTTTCAACTTTCTTACATGAGGCATTTATCTATTTTTTTTATTTTCAGTCAGTCTTTCATCAGTGTAGACTCATGGATATTTATTTTGTAACTAAACATACTGTGATGTGTTTGGTTGCTGAAATCATGCCACATCAGGCCACTGAGAAATCGTGGCTGGCTCCTACAGTGGATTTTGGTTTTTGTTTTGTTGTCGTCATTGTTTTCTGTTTATTGTTTGTTTTTGTTTTTTTTGAGATAAGGTTTTGCTTTGTAGTACAAGCCTGAACTCACCATGTAGCCCAGGCTGGGTTTGAACTCCCAGTGATCCTTCTACCTCAGCCTTCTGAGTGCTAGGCTTGCACGCATGCACCATGTGGTGCTGAGGAATAGAACCTGGGGCCTTGAACTTGCTAGGCAAGTACTTAACCCTCTG
Source organism: Ctenodactylus gundi (assembly GCA_004027205.1). Classification (NCBI taxonomy): domain Eukaryota; kingdom Metazoa; phylum Chordata; class Mammalia; order Rodentia; family Ctenodactylidae; genus Ctenodactylus; species Ctenodactylus gundi. The sequence goes on along the minus strand of PVKB01000721.1, from coordinate 257,853 downwards.
ATCTACACCTCCAGTCTGATTCTGTTTTTCTCTTACATGTCCTTCACCCATACCTATAATTTTATTTCATTTTGTTTCCAATGCTCTTTAACTTTTTGAGAATAAATGCTCATTCAAAAATCTTACATACTTCCTAACCCAGTTCTAGAGTCATGGATAGCCAGGAATTTAAATATCAAAATCAAGCTTCAGTCAAGATTGCAACAATCTTTTGTCATATTTTAATCTCCATTGCTCATCTATATGTAATGCTGTATGTTTATCATTGAAAAGAAATTTCTGCCTGGCTGACAAATTATTTTTTAAATGTGCCTGCCTGGATAAAAGAATATATTTACATAAACTAATTTGGTTAAAATATTTGTTTAAAAATTATTTTTTACTTCATGTCTTTTTCAATCATATTTTGTGGAATAATTGGGAACATATCTCTTAACACTAAAGACTAGCTGTTTCTAATATCCAACTTTCCAAATAACGATAGAGAGTACACCTAGTCTAAAATCTCACCCTGGGGAGGAGAGGACATTTCTGTGTTCCTGACTTACTTATTACCTGATTGAAATACAAATGTAAAATTACAGGACAGAGGGATGGAGATGTATGTCCGTGGTTAAATCATTTGCCCGGCAAGCCCATGGCCCTGGGTTTGATTGTCTAGCATCACATTAAAGGAGGCATGGTGGTGCATGCCTCTAATCCCAGCATTCAGTAGGCTGAGGCAGGAGGATTGCTTTGAGTTTGAGGCCAGAGCGGGCTACATAGTGAATTCAGTGAAAGTCTGAGCTGTATAAAAACAAGATTCTGTCTCAAGAAGTGGAAAGAATTATATTGGAGTAGCTTATTTGGGAAAGGTTTAATCAAAAAATCCCATAGATTTCCAAAATAAATTGTGTGCAAATAAAATTAATCTTAATAGAAAAAAGTATGTTTCTTTAAAACTAAGGTACCATTTAGGGCCCAAAGATGGAGGGAGAAGAAGCCACAGACAGCGCTTCATCCGCTTTTCCTTACTGTGTGCCTCTACAAGGCTTTCCTAGAATTCTAGGTGATCCTAATTAATTCCCAGTAGTCCAAGGTTGAATTGCCTTCCAGGTGTTCTCTTTGCTAGAAGACAGTATTTGGTACTTGTTAGGATTAGTTTTCTCCTTATATTACTGGTTTTCTTTTAGGGAAACCTTTGTTTATACCTCTGGAATGTTGTTAAATTCGGCTCCTTTTTCTGTTTTCCTATGTTGGGCTGAGCCAGCAGCATTGATTGAAAAAAAAAAAAAAAAACCTACTTCTGTCCACCTCTTCTTGTTCCTTTAAATAATTTTTTAAAAACTAAAACTTATTTTTGCTTCTTTCGATATTCTGTTTTCTTTTTAGTATATAAACAAACCTATTTTTCATCATGTGTGTGTCTTTTTAAATTCAGAAATTGTCTAAGGTGATAATAGCTCGAGCTTAAAGAGAGTTCTTTATTTTTCGAAAATGGTTCAGAGGATTTAGTGGAGTACAGGGGACTCACCAGTCACAGGAACATGTTAGGCCACCAGAAATCTGGCCTTTAATGTACCCAATCCTACACTCCTCTCACTGTTGATGTGTCCACATCCCTCTCAACACTGACGTGCTCTTTGAAGACCTGTGGTCCTTACAATACTGTGTCAAGGACTGATCTAAAAGAGTCCCAAGTGCGCAACTAGCTGCCACTCAGCAACAGACAAGACAGGGAGTGGACATTCTAGTGGAGATCCTCATATGAATTTTTTAAAGGTATAAGATCCTATGTACAAGATACATTAAAAATCTACATACAAAAAGACAAAGGTATTTTTCTTGAGGTTTGGTAATCCGATCCTGATTAGATCAACCATAAAAGTATAAAATGAAATTTAGAGTGATCTTCCCAGGTGTTGTGGCTTGGATCTAGAGTGACCCCCCCCCCCAAAGCCTCATGTTCCTATGGATACTGTGGAGCACTGAGAGGTGAGGCCTGGCTGGAAGGGGCAGATACTTGGGGCTCGACCTGGAGGGGTGTGTGCTGATCTGCCCTTCCTCCCAGACGTATCTCTCTTCTTCCATGTTGTGAAGATCTCTGTGTCTAGAGCACCAGCTCTGGCTCTGGCTCTAGCTGCAGGACCACCATGTGATTCCAGCATTTGCCCGCAACCCACCCGTGAATTGACTGAAACCATGAGCTAGAGTCAATCTTTCCTCCTTAAAGTGGTAGGTGTTGGGCGCTGAGCCACAGTGCTGAAAAAGTACCTAAGAGAGTTGACACGGCCTTTACATAAAAGAGTAAATTAAGGAATGAAAGCATTCTTTTTTTTCCAGAAAGATTGAATAAACACTGTAGTAAAAGGTATTGCACTAGTTCTGATGCATAGTATGAGATCATTAAGAAACAACCATGATCCACCTTTGAAGAAGCAATCGATTCATATTCTAGGGAAATATGTGAATAGAATTAGAAGTCGATGTCTTGCACATTTTAGCTATGGTTAGTTGTGCTGCTATGAACATGGGTATACATGTATCCCTGTTATGTGTTGTTTTCAACATTTTGGGAAAATTCCCAGAAGAGGTATCACTGGGTTGAGAGGGGTATTTATTTCAAGGCGTTTGAGAGACTTCTATACTGCTTTCCACAGTGGTTGTACCAGTCTAGATTGCCACCAGCAGCGCAGCAAGTTTCCTCTTTCCCCACAGCCTCACCAGCACTGATTGCTATTTGTGTTCTTGATACACACCAATCTCTCTGGAGTTAGATGGTATCTTTGTGTTGTTTTGATTTGCAATTCTCTTACGGCTAAGAATGTTGAAAATCTTTTCATGTAGTTTTTGGCCATTTGAACTTCTTAATCTGAGAGCTGTCTATTCATTTTTATCATTTTTCAATAGGGTTTTTGATTTTGAGGGGCTTTCTTTTCTTCAGTTCCCTGTATATTCTGGTGATGAGCCTCCTATCTGAGGTATTGGTGGTGAATATTTTTTTCCCATTCTGTTGATTCTCTTTGTACTCTTTTGGTAATTTCCTTTGCCATGCAAAAAATTTTTAATTTGACATCCCATTTGTTAATAGTGGGGGCTAGCTCTTTTGCTTTTGGTGTCTTATTAAGAAAGTCTTTGCCTACACCTATGCCTTTTGGATATTTGCCTAACTTTTCTTCCAGAAGGTTCAGTGTTTCGGTGTTAATACCCAGGTCTTTGATCCACTTTGATTTGAATGTGGTGCGTGGTCACAGGTGTGTGTCTATATTCATATTCAGCATATGGATGTCCAGTTTTCCCAGCAGCATTTGTTGAAGAGGCTGTCCTTTTTCCACTGTATGCTTTTGGCTCTTTTATCAAAGATTAGGTAGCTGAGGGATCTGAGTTTGTCTCTGCATCCTCAGTTCTCTTTCACTAGTCAGTCTGTCTGTTTTTGTGCCAATACACATCAACAGACCATTGGATGCATAAATTATGGTATACACAACAGAATACTACTCATCTATAAAGACAGATAGGTTGGAAGAGGCTTTCGTAGGTAAATGGAGGTAACTTGAGACCATCATGCTTAGTGAAGTAAGCCAGAAGCAGAAGGTGAAATATCAAATGATTTTTCTGATATGAGAAATGCAGATCACAATTATTTCATAGATCTTAATGTAGGGAATAATGGGAACTGGAGGGGAGGGGGGAGAGTTCCAAAAAGGGAAGGTAAGGATTTATAACTTGGCCATGATATGTATGTGCACAAAATACTCAAGATCAATGTAAACTTTATGCTTTGCACTTATACATGTCAATAAAATGGGGAAAGAATTAGAAGTTGGTAGGCAGACCCAGTGGTGGACACCTGTAATCCCAGCTGTCCGGAGGGCTGAGACAGGAATTGTAAACCCATGCAGGGCAATATAGTAATTTAGTGAGTCCCTGTCTCAAACCAAAAAACAAACAAACAAACGAACAAACAAATAAAAAAACCAAGAAGTTCAATGGCAATTTAAGAACTTCAATATCAGGATGAAGAGAAGTCCGAGGGTCTTAACTTATTTTAATGAACAAGAGACAATTATAAGTTCTATACTCCAAGAGGAGGTGGAAGGAGTGATGGTAGCAGAGATTTACTTTATGAAAATATCTACAATAGTTGTAGAAAGAGTTAAAGTATAAGTAAGAGATGAAAAGGAGTATTCTTTAGGAGTTTATTAGAATTGATAACATGAAGTTTATTAGATACAGGTATGCCAGTTTTATTTATTAATGTCCCCTGCCTGAAGAAAAGCAAATATAAGTGAAAGTGACCCAGAGCTATAATGTAACTGACGAGGCTTGAAGGAAATCAGATGAATTTGAGAAATTAAGCAAGGAGATGATGAACTTAAAAAAGAAAACTGGGCCTGTCCATGTCAGTGAGACGGCTTAAGAGAAAGAGAAACCTAACTATATAGATGAAGTAATATGCACTTGGTAGAGTGACAATTTTTTGTATGTCACCTTGTATAAGTTAGCGGACCTGTTGTTTGATCAAAACACCAGTCTAGGTATTGCTGTAGAAGTTTTTTTAGATGTGATCAAGAATTATGACAATAGGCTTTAAATGAAGCATATTATCCTCCATAATGAGAATGAGTCTAATCAGTTTAAAGCCTTACAACAACACAACTGAGGTCCTTAAAAAGCAATTCTACATGGAGGCTGTCTTTTGAACTTGAGATACACAGAGTCAATCTGCTGGTCTTGCTGGTGGATTTTGGGTAATCCCACAATTGTGTAAGTTAGTTCTTTTACCTGGGTGTGGTGGCACATGCCGGCACTCTGGAGGCGGAGGCAGAATGATTGCTGCGAGTTTGAGGGCAGCCCAAGCTATATAGTAAGATTAGACCCAAAATAGACTATAGAATGAGACCCTGTCTCAAAAAAAGTAAATTCAATATTTAAATAATCTCTTCCTCTTGTGAACTCTCTTGCTCTGTCACTCTCTGTATGTGTATATATACAATGTATCACACACACACATACACCTTTGTATACTATTGATACTGTTTCTTTAGAGAACCTTGACTAATACAGTTAAATAATTTCTAGCTCTAATCATTGACATAGTATAAAACAATAACACCTCAATGCAAAAGCATAATTCATACCCGGGTTTCTAATTTCAATTAAATAATACTCAAGTACTAGGTTCCTTGGAAACATAATAGATTCCAGAGTTAAGGCACAGAGGATGAGAAATGGGCCTGGAAATTTTTGTTGTGCCAGAAAATAATATGGTGATTCAAAAAACTAGTAGGAGACTAGGTAACTTAAGAGTTTATTATGATCAGACTTTGAACAATTTGAGCAGCAAATTAGAATTTATGGAATAAAATGTCCATGAGTTTATACTACTATAAATAAATATTTGAAAGAAATGACGGCTGGTCTTCCGTGCAATAGAATTCTGGCAAAATAAATATGTAAGGAATAAAGAAAATATAATTACTTAGTAATAATTGTTAAAGGCCTTAATCATCAGTGGTTGCTAAAATTAGTGGGAAAGGTATATTAAAAGAATATTTTTATAATCACAAAGTATATTTGTGAATTACAAATGGAAAAAGATTGAAACCTTACAGTGATAAAAAAACTTTATCATGGTTAATATTACTAACAATGGCACACACAGGCAGCAGGTGTTTCTTGCATTGATACCCTGACAGAGTGAATATTGCTTCTGTGCTATTTTTAACAATGATAATTTATCACATATATTGATATGTAATTTACTCCAGTTTTTTTCTATTTTATTGATACGTACAAGTGCAAAACTTAAGGTTTACACTGATTTGGAGCATTTTGCGTACATACTTCCCTTGGCAAGGTTACAAGACTTTTCCATCTCTCCTTTTGTTCCTCCCCCAATTCACCTGACCTCCCCCTACCCCCAGTTCCCATTATTTTCCACATTAAGTTCCATGAGATAATTGTGACTTGGGCTTCTCGTATCAGAGAAACCATTTTGCAGTGTGCATATGTACATCTTTAATTCATACAGCCTGCTCTCGTCGCTCTGAACCCGTTTTACAACATTTCCTTCACCACGAAAGATTCCCTGAGAGCAGCGGCAATTAATACTTGTTCCAATCCTTGCCTTAGACAACGACTGTTCTCTTAGAAAGGTTTTACGCTGCCAATTTGATGTTTACAGGAGAGTTAGGGCACGGTTTTTTACCAAGTTGAGGGCACTTGTCTTACTTCACTACTAGGTTATACAGCAATTATATTTATAAGAACCTGTCCATCTGTAAGCTCCTGCTGCATTTTAAATTCCCACTGACACTGTCAGATTTCCAGTGGCTCCACATTTTGACCCACACTTGGCACCGTCATTTGTCATTCAGGTGGATGTATAGCAGCACCTTGTTTTGCAATTAATTTGTTTCTTAATAACTAACAATAGTTACTATATTTCTGTGCATTAATTTAACATCTCTATACTCTCTTTGGATAAATTGCTATTTATCTATTTCTCAAGTATCAATATTACAAATGATTGTCGATAGCCACAGTATTCCTTAATATTGTTTAAATCTTAAAAATTCTTTTGTTTAATAGTAACATAGTCCTTCCAGCTATCATTTGGTCATTTTTTGCATGGACATCTTTTTATATTCTTTTGCTGTCATTCTCAGATTTTCAATTTAAGACACAGATTTTCTTGGGAACACAGCCTACCTTATCCATTGGTACTGCATTCATCAATTCAACCAGTTGCAGATTGAAAATACTCAAAAAAATAGCACATTGAGCGTGCCCACATTTTTCTTGTCATTATTCCTTAAAACATAGCATAACTATATATGTAGTGTTTACATCAGATTATTCATTACAAGATATGGTGATTTAAAGTGTTCTGGAGGATGTGAGCAGGTTATATGCAAATACTATGCAACTTTAAGGAACATAAACCATTTGTTGATTTTGGCATTCTCAGGGAGTCTCGGAACTGACACTTCATGGATATGGAGAGATAACAGTAGTTACAGATATAGTTTGACACTCTGTGCCTTTTGTTTCAGGCAAAAAAACTGTGAACTTTCAGTTGGTCTTCTCCCATAGAGTAGCAATTTTTCAAAAGTAAACCATTCGCATTTCACTGTATGCTTCTGATCACTTTTGTGCATTGTGAATATAGTTGTATTTTGTGGAGAATTGCTTGACTTCCTCATAAAGGGCCTAAAACTAATTTTATCATGAGGAAATAGCAAACTGCCTTCAATGTACTTGTTACAAAGAGATGATGTTGGTTTACTGCTTCAAAGATAGAAAATTGGTCTAATACCTTCAGAATAGGCAGAAAGGTAATAAAATAGGTCTCATAGGGTAAGGCATATTCTTTGTGTAGGGACTCAATATATCGTGTTTGACTAGGGGAAAGGCCACATCATCACAGGCTTGGAAGTAGATAACAGGTTGAGAAATGTGACACAAACTAACCTAGTCCAAAAAATTACCAAATATACGATGATAATATTTTACTTGAATCAATGAATAAACACTAAAGGCCTTAGAAGTGAGCTTGTGTCTAGATATTCATAATTTGGTTTTGATAAAAATCTTAATGATTATATAAAGTGGATACTTATCAAAACTCACCTATCCTGCTTTAGATTGAGGCAACTGTGAGATCCACTTGGTCTGATGCATTAATGTGATTCACAAGCTTTAGCTGTGCTACTTAGACAACCTACTGGGGCAGAGTTGCATAATAGAACAATAACAAGATAAAGTCTAAATCATTTTTCCAAATTAGCTCCAACACTAGTAAAGTTTAATTTTTGTAGAATTTTCTTGGAGATAGAAAAGGTCTTCTGATTAAATCCCCATGTTTTTTTACTGCATTTCTTCCCCCCACAAAACTACAGATTGAACACAGGGCCTTCATTCTGAGCTACATCCCCAGCTCCTTTTTGTTGTTTATTTGATATAGGGTCTTGTTAAATTGCTTAGTTGCCCAGGCTGGGCTCAAACTTGTGATTCTCCTGCCTCAGCCTCCCACAGCCATAGCACAACTAGCTAAATCCACATTTTATATAGGCATTAGGAAGTAGCAACTCATGCGTATAGAGGTGCCAGGGCACCCACATCCTCATGCACATCACATAATCATTAAATTACATCTATACATTAGAAATGTTAAAAAGATGAAATCATTGCAGCAAAGCATCATTTATGAATTCAAGAATTATGTTCCACTTGACAAAGATTTATTTCTGATAGAAGTTCCTATGGAGTCCACTGGTTACAAAGAGTACATGAAAAAGTGTTTGGCCTTTGCAAATACTTTGCATTATGTAAGAATATTTAGGATCCCTAATTTACCAACATCTTTACAGATATACTTATTATTTGTATGTTTGTCAGTGATAATCTTTGAACATAGGCTTACATGTGTTAAGATCGTCAGATCTACAAAGTTTTCGTGCTGTTGGTGTCTGATTGCCTTTGGCTTCTGTCTTTCTGCCACTTGAGTTCCATATTTCACCACTGTAGACAGCCTTTGGTAAATGTCCTCAATTCACTCGCCTTCTTTCCTTCTTGTACATTTGACTGCCCACCGCCTACTTTTGGGGAAATCCATTGTCTTTTGTCTCATTGAATACCTACAGCTGTTGATCAGTGATTTCACTGGCCACACATCTTAGCAAGTTGACGTTACTACAGATTCATGACCTCAACCTCAGAGGAGTTAACAAATCAGCTTTTCAAGCAAGCTCACTCTCTTCTTATAAAACCAGGTCTCTACTACTCCTTTCTTGTGCACAGCAAAAATTCCACCTGTTTTTCTCCTTCCTACCTTGAGTATCTTTTTGTCACATTAATATGTAACTGGCATCTTTTCTTCATGTCAGTGACTGTTCTGAGCACATCCTCATGTATGATGGTGAGTCTTTCCAGTGACTCAGTTTGGAGATGAACCCCCTCTGTCATTTCCACAGTCTACCTTTGCTTCATCAGTGAGGTGTCTTCCTATTCAGAAGAGATCATGATCCAACCACTACCATGCCAATCTAATCTGACATACTGTCTTGATTTTACAATATTTTCCAAACAGGCCATTCACTTCCATTGTTACTAAACTAGGAAGAATTGGTCAACATAATTATTGCAGTGATTCCTTTGAATCTCAGTTGATTTTTAATTGTTTTGTGATAAGAACACTTACCATGAGCTCTACTAACAAATGAAATGACATATAACATTCTTTTGTACAAGTAGCAAAATTTAAGAGCAATTTCCCTAATTGAGTTTCTTTGTTTTTAAAGACTGTCCTGTGCCTCAGTTTCTGGGTTATTCAATTTCTCTTCTCTGAAACATTGAGACCATTGTATGAAACTTCCTCTCACTTTGGGATTTTATAAATATTAGCAATTAAGATATTACCAATCAATAGTAGTTAAATGCTCCATTATTCCTGTTTTCTCTGTTCTTTACAATATATTTTGAGAATCCTTGTAAAGTCTCAAAAATTTAGTAACATTTTTCATTATTTACAAAGACATATGAAATCCTGGGGCCGTCAGTTGACACTTTTAATTGTTGTGGAGAGCTTTAGTGAAACAGAAACAGAAGAATTAGTAAAGAGGCTAAATATTAATTTAACCTTTGAATAGAAAAACACAAATACTATTTAGTCCATGACCCACCATCACTTCGGTCACCATAATTAACTTTGCTAATGGATATATGAACAGCATTTAAATAAGTAAATATTCACTCATACTGGTGTCCTTCAAAGTTCAGTATGCATGCATACTACCTAGGAGGTTGTTACAGTATAAATCTCAACTCAGTAAGTCTGGCCTGCTGCAGCAGCTAGCCTGCATTTTAAGCTCCTAGAGATACTTCTACTGGGACCTCAGAATATCCTCCCAGTAATGAGGATTTCTTAAATAAAGAGACTTGAGAAAAACAGGAAAGCATTCAGATTTCTTTTTAATGTTAAAAGGAGGAGAGGTAAGCCACACAAGAAATCTTCAAGAGGCCTTCATATTCTCAGGAGGCAAAGCAAGTTAAGAAATAAACCCAAGCACAGCACCAGAAGTGTGGACGGCATGATGCTCGGTTTCTGGCTGGGAACTCACTGGCTCAGTCCTTGTGTGAATCTGGACAAAGCGACCTAAATAACCTTGGTCCTCAGTTTCCTCACTACCAAACTCAGTAATGATCATTAATGAGACTGGGAACTACATGAAAAAATATTTCATTATTAGCTTGATGAAAAATATTTTTCAGTATATTAACTTATATTTTAAATTTCTAAATTTTCATTGTATGCTATACGTTAAACTAGCAGTATTCACAAATATGAATGTGGCAGAGTCGTCCACTTTTAATAATTATGCAAGTGATAATCACATTAAAATTACCAAATAATCCTACCTGGTATTTAATGTTGAGTCCCTAAAAGGATTCGGGAGGCTTACAGTTTTCTGCCTGGTGATATATAATGATCAATTCTTAATACAATATCAAAAATACACTGTCCCAAATTGTGAGTAGTCTGACTTCCCTGTGTGACACAAAGTCAGAGGACCTGAAATCAGGGATTGGCTCTAGCTGCTTATTTATATTTCAGTGAGAAAGCTGCTTAATTTTGTGGGCCTTGGCTTTTGAAAATATATTTTAGTAAACTTAAATCTGTTCCATCTTCAAATTCTTAATTTCCACCTTCTGATAGTTGTTGTAGCTTCAGTGGTTTTAACATTTTATATGCATATACTGTGTTATATTTATGAATCTGTCATTTGAACAGTTAGCTATGAGATCAGCTATGTAAATGCAACACTTACCATGAGACTATATTGACACTCAATATAATCTATATTGATAAAGTACTTGTATGTATCTAAAATAACAAGTACTATTGAACATTTGCTATTTTTAAAGCTTTTCCAAATATGAAGCCATTTAATCATTGTTATGACTCTGTGTTGTAGCTACTATTATTATTTTCCTATTAGAGTTGAGGAAAGAGGCAGGGAGAATTTAACTTGTATGTGGTCAGTTAAGATTTTGTTCCACGAGTTCAGAACACACACTTTTATTCACTATAAATTTCTTGTACCACTAAAACCATGTATTTAGTCTATTAATTACTAACTGCTGAACTAGTTTTTATGAGTTTGTCTATATATATACACAAAATTCCCATAAAAGAATTCTTTCAGCAACATATAAAATTATCCTCCATGATTTTGACCAAAATCAGTTATTTTGTTTCACAATCCTGTGGGAATACCACATAACAGTGGATAATTGATTCCCGCTTTGCTCCATCCATTCCCTCATTAGATCCACTATTCCTAAAGTTTAAAAAATCATTAAAAATGTGACCAAGAAATTAATATATCTGAAAGTCACTTCAGTGTTTCTTCCAAGACTCAGGGAAGGAAGGTATTCTTGGTAGTATCACAATACATTATGCAATTTCTAGGAAAATATTTCACTGCATTTTTGGGTAACAAGTGAAATAAACATAAATTCAAGTCCAAGCTAAGTAGTTATGTCTTTTGAAGATTTTATAACTGGTAAGGTCTGCTTAGTGTCACCAGGTTTCCACAGCAATATAAATGTAACATTCCTTCAGCGAGAACTTGCAGCGGGCACACTGAGCAGATTTATGTCATCAGCCCCCACAGGGTATTAATCATTCCTTAAGGTCATTTTCAGCTATCAAAGTAAGTGCATTAAAAAAAAAACCTGTCAAAATTCACTTCAAGCAAGTTTCTGTGGTTAGATTTCAAATGGTAGAAAAACAAATTTTTAAAATTCACAAAATAAGTTTCTTGGCAGAGAGGATCTGACGACAAAGAATGAGGCCGAGGGGCTGTATTCTTCAGCACATTTGTAAATTGTTTGAAAACAGGGACACTCTTGGAGGAAGATAAACAGATCAGTCAACCTGGTTGGAATCTCATCAACTTCATTGTTGAAAGTTTTCCACTGTCAGTGTGAAATCCTGACAAGATAGTTTAGACCTGGCTGGGCTGATGTGTCAATTCTGTCAGACCTAGGAAAAGTATTAAAAACTAGGGAGAGGCTTTTTGTTTTGTCTGTTTTTTTTTTTTTTTTTTTTTTTTTTTTTTTTTTTTTTTTTTTGAGACTGGGTCAGCTGCAAAAGAAATCTTTGTATTTTCAAGATTTTTGTCTTGAAGGAAGTCAAGTAACTAGCTATGACACACATTTGGTGCCTGGTTATCAACTAGATAAATATCTGTAGTTCAGCTGAAGGCTAGAGAGTGCTGGCATTTAATCAGGAAATTCCATTGTCCAGTGTTTCAGTACTTAGCTGACAACAGACTTGGATCTGTACTGAAAACTTTAGAAACCTAAACTATCCTTCAACCTGGGCTTATGGTATATAGAGAGAGGACAGATAATAGGTCATCTACTAAAACATCTAGCCAAAGACTACATGCACAGGAAGTGTAGACGCTTGGAGTTTTTACATCAGGTTTTATTTGTGCGCAGCATGGAGCTTACATGTTCTAGGGATGAATAGATGTAAATCTAAAAAAAAGAATGGCCGACTGAGAGCTCCTGATATGTCCTTCCACGTTATTCTCTAAAACTGCCTTATTTCTCAAGCGGCCTCTCTTTGCATGATTGATTTAGAAGCCAGACCTAAGAGGGACAGTGCAGGCATATTCAGGGAAGCAAGTCACTTTACAAAGATTTTTTTCTTTATTTTTTTTTTTTGATGTCTACATGTATTTAATATGGTTATATATGAAGTTAACCTGTTTTTAGTTAATAGTGTTCATAGCATGTCCCTTTTCCCAAATCTAGTAACTTTGCAATAGTTTTTTTCTTTTTTTTTTTTCTTTTCTCTTTTTCTTCTACTCTGAAAGCATGCAAGGGTAGTGTCTCAGTTACATTTTCATTGCTGGGCCACAATACCTGACATCCACAACTTAAGGGAAGAAAAGTTTATTTTGGCTCACAGTTTTAGAAGGTCTCAGTTCATGCATTCCTGCATGGCCAGAAATGGTGGAAGCACGTGCCAGAGGCCTGGCAGGAGAGGAACTATGAACTATTCACAAGTGAACAGGGAAAGGTGGAGCTAGCATATGTCCTTCCGGGTCAAGCTCCAGGAATCTGTTCTACCAGGTTAAATCTCCAGAACCAAACCATAAAATGCAGATTATTCCACCCTTTCTGAAAACATTAGCAAGTGTCTTGAAACTATTCTCCAAATATGAAGAAATTTCAGTGATAAACATGGAGTAAATATGTCTCAAAGATTCACGAAGTAGAGATGGAATTTTTTTCTTTCAGTAGGTATACTTCCTAAGTTTAATTCTTTCAGAAAATGAAACCTTTGAATAGCAACAAATATTGGTTAGAATTTTTTAGGGTTAAGAGTAACTTCACGAGTAAGTTCTAAGCAAGTTTAAGAACTTGACCTGAGTACTTGTCAATGCAATTCCAAGAACCTGCTCAACTCTTTAGAGATAAATGTATCATTCCTATCTAATTTTTCTCATTTATATCAAAATCCATCATGAAACTAAATCAAATGTATATGATGGGCACCTACAAAAGACTCCATCCATTTTAGGTACAATATCTGGCAAGTCTTAGATTAAGTGAATTACTTACGTATGGAAGTAGTTATCAAATGAGAATAGTAGGATCTCAAGAGATACAGGGACAATTCTAGACAGAGAGATAATTATAAATTCAAGCAACATTGACCCACCTGCCAATCATATAGTATGTGCTATGTCAACAGCAAATTCTCTGGATTGAAAGTTTTCCTCCACGATGACCTTCAGTGCACATAAAGTTAGATGTACACATCATTGCTCTCCCTTATCTGCGTTTCCTTTCTAATTCTAGTTTTGCTTCTGTGGGAAAGCTGTCTAGCAACCAAAGTGAATGCTATCTGAATGAGTGCTTCATCAGACCTTAAATATTTACTTTTTATGAATTACATTTATATTAAATTAGAGGGGAAACATTCAGCATGAAACAGCACAACATCCATTGGAGGGACCCACCTCTTACACAGTCTGTGTGTGGTCCCAGATGCTGATTCTCACTGGGCCATGACGTACTTTCATAATCGGGAGTGTGGGTAGCAGCCAAGATTTTGATACGTGAACAACTATTTTCATTTTCATATAGATATGAGACACAGCATGAAATCCAGTGCAAATTAAGTAGTGCCGCTCTATAACTATTTTTAAAAATTCATGTATCTTGAAAGTGTATCATTGATCTTCTCACTTTTTAGTAGATTTTTAAAAAATCACTATGAAGGTATACATCAATTTTGAAAGTACATCTGATTTTTAGAAATATTAAAATATTTAAGAGTTTTATAATGATGGAACGTAGATTTTCTCTTTACATCCTTTTTAAAAACTAGGCATGCTATTAAATCACACTGGCTCATCCGTGACTATCACTCATTAGAGATACAACAATACTTTATTGTTCTGGGTGGTCAGTCATGCAGAAACTTAGAAAACAGAATTTTGAAATGGAAAGTCATCGCGCTCTCAACTATCCAAACTTGTTCTTGGAACACGCCTGATTTGAACACGAATATAATGCTAAGGTTCACGAACCTTCTGCGTGTCTCCACAGGAACTCACTCAGGTCAGCATTTTCCACCTTTCATGAAATAAAGGCAGGGCCACGATCAGTTTCTCTGAGACATGTTGCCAGGACATTCAGGTTATATCAATAACATTGGATATAAGAACGAGCCTTCTTTCTATTAAAGTAGGAGGCAAAGAGGCCCAAGCTAGTTTAGAGGTTTGTTTTGAACATTTTCTCTGTGTTCTGCAGAGACCTGATGTTGCTCCTATCACCACACCCAATCCCACAGGGATTTTAATTGACATGCCCGATAATATTGTTTTAAATTTAGTAGGGAAGGCCTCCCACCACTAACGGTTTCTATAGAGCATTATGAAACTCTTGGGGAATTTTCTTTCCAAAGAAAGCATGGAATTCCTCTCTGAAATATTTATTTCTCTACGACTCTAAATGGGAGAGTCTGGAATTTTTTTAAAAAGAGTGAAGAAGAGGACACAAAAAGGGGAGGAAGGTTCGTGCAGTGGAAAAGCTCTTGGGAAATGTTCGATTTTTATGGTTGTAATTTGTTTCGCTGCAATTTTAATAGAAGAAGAAAGGAAGATGGTTTTGACAGTTTTAAAGTCTGTCATTTAAATGTCCCATTTGCCTTGTCATTCCTAGGAAAAATGGAATGGAAAAAATGCCCCAGAATATTGGCTAGGTTATAACTGGATGCTACTTTTAAAAAGCTTACCATTCTGGGCCATATGAGTTCTAATTTCTTTTCTGATGCCAACTTTTCAACAGCCTCTGAAGTTAGTTCTTAGTGGGATCACATCAGGGTGAGATGTCCTCTGCTCTGCCGTTTTCATAAGTAGTATATTGCCTTTAAACATACACCAATTGAAAGAATCTAATAATCCACATTTTTTAACTTGACTTTTTAATCTTTTCTTTTGGATAGCTTTAGAAAAAATAGCTACCTATATTTGGTTTTCTTCCTGTTATATCCTTGAAATGATCTCAAGTGACTCATGTTATTTCTCATGCATTCTACAGACATACCTGCCAAGGACTGGAAGTTGGCTGCGAGAGCTGACATCTGTCTCCACTCAAAGTGAAGAGCCAGCGTCAAGATCTCGAGTCCCTCCTTGCCGTCACTTCCAAAGCTGCCTTTTCATGGTCCCAGGTAACAACTTGGGCCTTTAATCCAAGATAGAAAACATCTGGAAGAGGAATTGTCAGTCTTGGACTCCATCTGTGCATGGTAAGACACAAATGCTTTTGGAGTTTTAATTGTTCCTAGCACCTACATAGATCAATATTTTCTCTAAAATCCATTCTTTCCATTGGCCTATTTACCTGTTTTATATAAAAATATATGATCTTTACCATCTGATTTCATCAAAGAATATAAATCTTTATCAATCTAGATTAAGTAAACTTTTTTCAGCTGTGTGTACCTGTATTTGTTTCTTACATGCAAATAAAAGAAAACGGTGCCTTTTTTCACAGTATAGTTGAAATTTGCAAACAGGCTTCCTGGCCTTTGTACCTAGAATATCTTTATGTTGTCCTTATTTCAGAATGCCTTGCAAAAAGAAATTAGTGTTTTTCTTGTTACTCTTCCTTCTTCTGTGCTGCAGTGACACTTATGCTACTGTTACAATATTTATCATTCATGGTTACAACTTGGCATATTTGCAAAACTGGCGCGTCACAAACTGAAAACTTAAGAAGCATCATTGAATTTTGTTTCAGTGCTTGATTCATATTAATAATAGGTAATCAATAAGTTACTTTAGTAACAATCTCTTGATATACTCAAGAATGATGTTAAAGACTTTCTTATTAAGTTTCTTCCATTTGCCTGCAAAAGCCTCCACGCTGTTGGACTTTGTAGATGCATAGTATCCCATTGTGTATAAATACCTCAGTTTGTGTATCCATTGGTCTGTCGATGGGTATTTTGGAAGAAACTTGAGTACATCGTGCTTAGTGAAGTGAGTCAGAAGCAGAAGGTGAAACATCGAATGATATGAGAAACCCAGATCACAACTTTTATGGAACTTAAAAAACAAAGTGAAATGGGGGTAGGGCGGGGAGGAAAGAAGGGGTGGGTAGGGGAAGGGTCAAAAGGAGAGAGGGAAAGTCCTTGCCACCTAGACAAGATACATAGGTGCACAAAATGCTAAACTTCATTGTAAACCTTAAATTTTGTACATATACATATCAATAAAATGGGGCAAAAAAGATTTTGTTATTAACATGGAAACTAGCAGAAACTTAAATAATAGAAAACTAAAAATATAGACAGACAGAAATATGTTACAATTTGATTCATAGTAATCAATGTATTGCTCTAGGTGTTCTCGTTCATAGTCTCCATGAAACATGACACCTCTTTTTAGTTCTTTCCCACTGAGCCTGCTGATGTTTCCCTACCCGTGCGCACCCAGTGCGGCATGCTTTCTCCCTTTCACAATATAGTTTCATATTGTATCTGTCCATCCCATTCCTCCCCTCACACACACAGTGAGATCTTTGAGCTAACACATTTCTGTGAAAAGAACATAATATATAGTTACATCACAGGATATTTATGCTGTTATTTTTTCCTATAGACAAATGTAAATATACATTACATTATATACATATAAGTATTGTATACATATGTATTACTCTAATGGCTACAGTATATATCGGTATGTGTATATATAGGTTACATTATATATGCGTGTGTATATACTTATATATACATGTATGATACAATAGTATTACTTTAATATAGTGTTTATATAATGTATATAATGGTTACATCATATATAGGTGTATATATAGGTTACATTACTTGCATATAATGTAACATATACATATATATACACCTATTAAAATAATACACACATATACACACACATATATATGTATAATCTTACAGATGGTGTGAGTTATTCTTAAAAACACAGATGTAATTCTCAGTTACTATCATATTAGTAAAAGTTTTCCACAGAAACTGTAGCAATACAATGTATAGAAAGAAAGATGGGTTTTTATTATTGAAGATTTGGTTTCCATGATTAAGAAGGCTCTTATACAATTCTTTTCCT
Organism: Ctenodactylus gundi; assembly: GCA_004027205.1. Taxonomy (NCBI): domain Eukaryota; kingdom Metazoa; phylum Chordata; class Mammalia; order Rodentia; family Ctenodactylidae; genus Ctenodactylus; species Ctenodactylus gundi. The sequence continues at coordinate 240,196 of PVKB01000721.1, read as the reverse complement.
GCAAGCTGGAGGCCCAGAAAAGCTGGTGGTACAGTTGCAGTCCAAACCCAGAGTGCTGAGATACAGGGTGGCCAGTGGTTTAACTAACTCCAGGTCCCACTCTGACAGTTCAAGTACCAGGAGAACTTCACTAAGGTGAAAAATACGGATATCCCACTATAGCACAGACATGATGATGATTTGGATCTGAATGTCCCCCAAAAGCTTACGTGTCTGGGTGTAATGGGATATCTATGGACCCGTTTTCTGTTGTGAGCTGGGACCTGACTGGAAGGCATATGTGCTTGAGGTTTGACCTGGAGTGATGGTATCAAGTGGTTGGAATTGCAAGCACTGAGGGTACAGCTTTCAGGTGTGTTTTGCTAATTTGTAGGCCGGGAAATAATGGAAGGGCAGCCATGCTGGCAGTTTAAGCAAAAAAAGGAAGCAGAAACATTGTTACACCTTCTTTCTGGGCAAGCTCTGGCCTTGCCTTAGTCGCCAGATGTTAGCTCGCTCCTTACTTCCCCTGGTTTTCTGTCTGGCATACTGTGAGTAGCTCTCTAGCCTCTACCATATGCTTCTAGCATTGCTAGCTGCTCAGGAAATGACCTTCAGAAACTATGAGCTACAGTAACTCTTTCCTCCTTTAAGTGTGGATGTGAGGTATTTTGTTCCAGAAGGGAATAAGAACTAAGTCAGACATAGTCACCCTTCTTCCATTCTTTTGTTACTATATTCAAGAACTCAGTGGAATAGATCTTGCGCACCTACACTGGGGAAGATAACCTTTACTCAGTCTGTCAGTTTAAATGCTAATCACTACCAGAAACAGACTAAGACACAACCAGAAATAATGTTTCACAAGCTTTGTGAGTGTTCCTTCACCCAATCAAGTTGAGAGATAAAATTAATAACAGTGCTCAATAAATCCCTGTTTCTGTTAATCTCCAATACTAAAAAGTAAGTGTGTATTTAAATGGTCTTTCTTTTTTGTGGTTGGTTGGTTGTCGTTATTGTTTGCTTGTTTGAAATAGGTTCTCGTTCTGTAGTCCAGGCTGGTCCTGAACTGACTGCGTAGCCCAGGCTGAATTCAAACTCACGGCAATCCTTCTGCCTCAACCTCTCAAGTGCTGCAATTATACGCACATGCCATCATGGCCCGTTTATGTGGTGCTGGGGAATCAAACTGAAGGCCTTGAGTTTGCTAGGCAAGTACCTTTGCCACTGAGCTATGCCCTCAGCCCTGCATCTAAGTGTTCAGGAGGGGATGCTTCTACTTGAAGAAGAAGTGTTTGGAGTTGGTAGATTTTATCTCTATGTTGGATAGTAACCAATTCTCTAATACTAGTATTAAAAGAAGCAGCTCAACCACATTCCTCTCATCGTGGAGTAAATTAACGTACCTTTCTAAGGCAAGGACTTCTTCCAGGCGGTACATCACACACCTCCTGGAACGTGTCTTATCTCTTCATCTAGGACAACATATGCTAATGCAAATTATGAAAAATGAAATAATTCTGAGACATGCCTTTGAGAAGATGACTTTTCTGACAATCCTATCTCACATAATAGATTTTAAGCAGTGGTGTATTTTAGGAGTAAATTCTATACAAGTGCTCAAGAAATGTGTAAAAGAACTATCTAATCATGAGATTATGTAAACACACCAATTTTGTTGAAATTTTGTCCTACAGGCTTTGGAATTTTGCTGTAATATCACCTTTGCTTAAACAAGGCAAAACATGTATTTGAACTGTTACATTTACAAACATATAGTTTTTTAAAATGGAAAGGAGACTTGAAATCTTCATGGTGATATTCTTTCATCTTTTCAGTTAATCATGGCTATACAAAATAGAGGAGAAACAAGATTGACAGACCAATCTAAGGTTTTATGTTCTAATTCAGTATCTGAAACTAATTAGAAATGATTAGAAGCAATACATTTAATTTCTTTGGGACTCAGCTATAAAATTAAAGGATTAGATTATGAATTTCTAATATCCCTTTAAGCATTATTTTTAAACCTAAAACAGAAAATATTTAGTTAATAGCTATTTGAGATAAAAATGCGATGGCATCACCCCAGTTCCCACCAGGCTAGAATTTGTCTGTCTGAGTTAACAGTGAGGCACTGTGTTATTCTCACTGTAGAAATGTCAGAAAAGAACAAGTTAAGATACAGAATATTTATTCCCTCTACCCAGTAATGGACTATCACTCTGATCCTAAATGCCAGTGGTGATCAAGAGAAGAGACTTCTTTTTACCCACCCACCCAGCAGTGCAAGGATGTCCCCACTGGGGAGTCAGAAGAGGTCTAGGGGACAGTCAAAACTTGCAGAATAGATTCCTCCATCCAAAAATAAAAGACAGATTCTTGCCCTTCTTGAAGAAAGATAAGTGGGGTGGGGGGGGGGGGGATGTGGGATTTACCACCAATTAACAGTTCCTTTCCGCCTGCCAAAGCAACGCCAGTGAACTCTTGTTAAAACAGTTTGAGTAAGATTCAGTCTAAGAACACAATACAAAAATATTCATCTCATTGGATAAAATCACCAACATCACAAAATGAGAATCAAGACAGTCTTACATTGAATGAAAAAGAAAATCAAAAGACACCAACCACCTGGATATAGCAGCGGCACACATCTGTAATCCTAATATTTAGAAAACTGAAGCAGGAGGATCACAAGTTTGAGCCCACTGTTGACAATTTAACCATGTAGTAAGACTTTGTCTTAAACAATAGCAGGGAGCTTAGAAGAGACCTGGCTTCAATCTGCAGGACCCATAAGAAAATGACAGATGTTAGAATTATCTCACAGCAAATACTTTGAAGTATCTGTCATGAAAATGACGCTTTAATGAGCCACTACCAACACCTCTGAAACAAATGAAAAATTAGGAAGTCTCCACAAAAAGTAAAATCATAAGAACCACGTGAGAATTTTAGAATTAATTATAAGACCAATGAAAAGACACCACAGTAGAATAGGGGAGACATAAGAAAGAGTATCTACAATTGAAATCTAAGCAGTATAGACAAAGATCAGGGACCTAGGGGTTTATAACAAAAATAAAATATCCTTCAGAATCTCAGAAGAAAATAAAGAGGGCATGAATAACAGAAATGCACAGTGTCTGAAAACTAGTACAAATTGACAAAAGATATAAACGTGAAGGTGTAAGACAAAATTCACCATACCAAATTGAAGCCAAACATACTGCCAAGGCAGATCACGCGCATCAAAAATTAAACACAAACTTCAAAAAAGGTAAAAAAAAAAATACAGTGCCTTATTATAGGAGAAGAAAATATGGCAATAGGAGATTAATTGTTAGAAACCATGGAGACTAATAGGAAATGGTGTGATACAGTTCAGGTGCCACAGGAAAAGAATTGTCAGCTTAGACTTCTGTAGCTAGCAAATGTATGCACTGAAAATAAAGGATCATTAGTTTTCTATTGAAGCCTTCAAATCATATGCTATGGAGATTGCTGACTATAGCTGAGAGATGGTTCACCTCGTCTCATTATAGAGTCAGTATTTTCTTACACTCTTATTACAGTATGAGAGAAGTCCTTTCCATGCTTTAGAGGGAAGAGTCCTTTCTTTCTTCCAGCCCGGGCCTGAGGCCCAGTTCTTTTGTGAAAAGGTACGACGCAGAGATCCCGTGTCTTTTGGAAAGCAATTGCAGTATATCCCATGAGTAATAATGGACAGAAATACCATGACGACAATATTTGCTTCTTAAATGATATCAATTCGTCTTTTGTTCTATGTCCTCTGAAGTAATTGATTACAGATAATACTTAAAGTTACAATCATTCTTGCTACCTAACAGTATGTCTGAGACAATAGATGGGATCTACTTTCAAATTTCATGTAACAAACTTTTGATAATATATTAAGGATTTTTTTAAAGTTTGACATTTTAGAAGCTGGGGTATGAAACCATCACTAATGGAGACAAATATTCGAATTCTACAATGAAAGAATGAGTAACTGAATACTTAACTTGCTCTTACAACTTCATTTCAGCTTTGAGGAACTGCAAGTAGTCCTGATTATTTTCCAGTTCCACTGGAAGCAGGAATAAGTTTAAATGAAATTCATTCTCCATGAAGATAATTACTTTGGCCCAATTTCATCTTGCATATAGATGACATATGTAATTTTCCATATTTATCCAGATATATTCAAATATTCCAATAACTTACTGAATGGATTTTTTATGCTTGATTTAATAACCAGTCAGAAATCACACACTACGTTTAACTATCATAGCCTTCACCTCCTATAGCCTAGAAAACTCCATCCTAGTGTCTTTCATAGTTTTGAAGAACCACGTCCAGTTGCCTTTCAAAAGGACACACATCTTGGAATTCTTAGATTATTTCCTCAGGAGCAGAACCATTTTTTGGCAGAATTTCTACATTAGAGATACTAAGTCTTTCTCAGTTCCTCTCACTGGAAACACATGTTGCAACAGTGTCATCCTCACTAGTGCTGTGTTTGATCACTTGGTAAAGAAAGACTGTTCCTGTAGTAAGTGTTTATCTCCTCATTATACATATAATTTCTCAACATTTATATACTTCTTTTCTTCAATTAACAATTGTTTTCCTTCTCAAATTACTCCTTCCTGAGCTCTTTGAGATCTAGTCTGTGAGTATGGAATATGTAGTTTCCCTTTAAGATTGTATTCTTTACATTATTCATTTTGAAGCAAAAAAAAAAAAACCTCCCCCAGTTGGTCAATAAAAGACCATTAAAGCTACTCTTTATATCTCTGAAAAATGTCTCCATCTGTTTTTATGGCATAATTAGATATTCTCCAATCACACTATACCCTCTTCCTCTGGAACTGAATGAGCCATTTCTCAAAAGAGCTTGTGTTTGTTAGTCACCTAGTCACCTTTCTGTCACTGTGATAAAGTGCCTGAGCCCACTCAAGTTTTAAGGAATAGTTTAGGCTCAAGGTTTCTGTCCATGATCATCTGGCTCTGCTGCTATTGTGTTCCTGTTCTACTCTCAGTGTCTATTCCCTTTCCTAGCAGTCCATCATCCCTTTACGTTCACTCTTACATTAAAATCTATTTATGCATACATTTATGCCAATCAATAATTAATCTTTTGTGTCTGGTCCATTTCACTGAGCATTATTGATTCAGGGTGACCACATATTTTTTACAGATGCTTCATAATTATCTTTCTGGCTGCATAATATTCCATCATATATATCTGGCTTAAGACTGGCTTGCACAGCAAGAGGTAAATAGACAGCAACGGAGCAGAGTCATCTATATTTAGAGCCACTCTCCATTCCTCTCATTACTGCCTGGACTCCGCCTCCTGTCAGATTAAAAGGTGGTGACATTAGGTTCTCACAGGCCAATGAAGTCTACAAACTACACAGGGAACAAATCTAGGTTGCATGAACCCGGTGATCTGGGTAGTCATTTCCCCAATCCTGCCCCTCACTCCAAGAAGTACTGTCTTCCAAGAAACTAGTCCTTGGTGCCAAGAAGTCTGGGAGCGGATGACAGAAGGCCTTTTTCCGTCATGACTTGTTCCAAAGACATTTTGGTGTGTGTGTGGAATAAATGTCAGACCGCAGAACTGCAGAGTCAGCCTATGTGCCTAGAACGTCATCATCAGGTGCTGCTGAGCTTGTTCAAGTTTTCTACATATTCCTACTGTTTGCTACATTTCTCACGCATTGTCGTTTCTTGTTACTACCACTAAGTTTTTAAGAGTTCAAGCTTAAAGCCTGAATTCTTATGAAAAATTTTATGGGCTTATGTGCATTTTTATTCTCATTTTGGAACTGGCTGGTAGATGAGTTGATGTTCAGAACATCAACTCAGATAAAACAGAAATCACTCCAGCAGCACTGTGTGTCACATTTATGAACTGCTATAATATCTTAGCAATTTAGACCCCATACCTGACTACTAAGCTACTGAATTCAAACTCTTTCATCACTAATAATTCTTTTTTTCTCTTTTTCTGCTATTCAGACTCATCCTTATTCTGATTTATAATTGCTTCTTGACATACATAATTCCTCATACCTGAAACCTGAGACAGAATTTCTTTTAAGAGGAATCACATTTAACTCCACTAATAAGTCATTACGTTTCATTTCTATTGCCAAAGGCACATTATCTACTACTCAATATGATATGCTAAACCCAGAACTCTCCTGAGTGCCAAAATAGCGTTTCTCCTTTCTCCACACACTCTAGGGATATATGCATTTCTGCACACTCACCTCCGCTCTGATTGATGTGCCTGCTATTTCCATCTCGTCCACCTTTGTAAGCTGCCAGTCATACCACAATTGGCCAGGAGGCTCTTGCCTTTGTACAGCCAAGTGTGCAGAGACAGGGCTCACTCCAGCCAACATTTTGGATTCTGATTTTGGCATTATTTTTCATGCGGATTTCCAAAAATCAGCATTGCTTTACCAAATCCCCATGCCACTTGCTCTTTCTACATACTTATGTCTTACATTTTCCCAGCTACTAAGTAGCAGCCAGCAGAGGAGACAGCAGGGGTATAGAGATGCACTGAATCTCACACGCGTGCGTGCTGCCTGACTGCTGGCCAGAGCCCTTATCTGCTGAAGGACTTTCACAATTTTCTGTTTCCTTCCAAGCTACCTCACTCAGCAAGAGCTTTTCTTTTGTATCTTAGAAGTGAGAGATGATGAAGTGATGATATTTGCTCAAGTCTTTCATTGAATAGAAAAAAGGGAAAAGACATTGAAGACACATCTAGGAGCAGCTAGAGATCATCTCCTTTGAGAATGCTGAGTAGCTCAAACGAGTGACTATAAATCTCTAATGGTAACCTGTCACTTCTAACAATGCCACTCTTATGTGTTCTTAGAACTTGGAGGGAAAAACATCTTTGCAATTTGTAGGTGCTTTATTATCTTGCCTTGGAAGATGCTATTGTTAGGAGACACAAATACCAGCCAATTTAACCAAAACAGTGAAAATGTCATTTCATCATAACCAATTTTCTGCTTGTACTTCATGAATTAAAATCATTTAGTCTACCTTCTCTTACACATAGATAGCACTTTGGCTACCATTTTCAAAACTGGAATTCAAGTCTTCAAGTTACCATTTGGGGTAAACCCTGTAACATTACTCCCAATATAAGCTGAGAAATGAAACATACATCACACCAAGTCCTATGCCCCATATTTGAGACAATTTTCTCATCTGTGCCTGAGTGCAGAGTCATCATCTGTACTGTAGTTTGGAGAACATATTGTGATGAAATAAATGGACTGCTTCATAGTTATTTCATATACTGTAATTTGGCTCTCAATTTCCCATATCCAGGATGTGGACTTATATAAGTGCCCTGTAAGTATATCAGAACCGTATTTATAAAGCAAATTTCATACATATATAAATGTAGATATATTTTGATATCAGAATTTATCTTTTCAGGGATCAAAAATCATTTCTACCATACAATAAATTCTGTTTCAAATATCAAAATAGAGAATGTACAATTAGAGAGAGAGAGATCTCAGTGGTGTGGAAGCCACATTCATCTATTTTTTGAACACTGCCTCCTTAAAAATTGCTGCTTTCTGGCACCCAGAATACATTACTGAATCTCTCAATTATAGCTTGTCAACCTCTGTCTGCCTTCCCACAGACCCTCTCTGTCCTCTTACTCTCTCTTATTTTCCTTTTTATTTTTCCCTTCCTAAAATCATTCTCAGGATCTCTAGCACTTCCTTCTGGCTAGTTCTTAGTTTCACATTTCAACCCAAGTGTCTTTTATTTTTATTGCAATAGTACCTTTCTTCATGTTAACTTATTTTCACACTTATAATTGATAAGGGTAGAGATTTTCTTCAAAGTTCCCGGCAGAATGGCTACTTCCCATTCTTAAAAATATCAATCTTATAAATAAACAATTACTAAATGCTTTTTTGAAGTTCCAGTAGTTTTGCAAAATGAAGTCTTCCTATTCATAGAGTACTCACTGACTTCTCTCACAATTTGTTTCTTTTGTGAGCCAATCTTTGAAGCCAATATCTGAAGATATTAAGCCTTAGATCGCCCTGAACTCTACCTGGCCCATTCACAAGTCATCGGAATTATAGTGCCACCCAGTGAAACTACAGAAAAATATTCTGTCTTTGGCTTCCTTAGCCTCAACTAACAATTGCACGGAGGAAGGAATAGAGTTAAAGGACACCATTATATGCATCGCATGAGTCAGGCTCTCCAAGCACGAATTTGCTTTGAACCCGCATTGTTATTATTGCTGTGAAACTGTTGGTTGGCTATGCCTCTTTAATTTGTTTTCTTATCTGTAAAATATGAAAATTCCCTTTACCCTCGCCTCATAGACCACCACCAGGATTTCTAGAAAGCACTGACAAGAAAGCATGATGTAAGACAGGATTATCAGCAGATGGGAGATGGACATCATGCTAACATCTGAGAAGCAGTGAGGCTGCTTGGTTGGGTAGCCAACTTAGAATTTAGCATCATAGTCATGGTCTTCTAATAGCTGGGAAGTTACATTCCTCAGCTCCCCTTCTCTCTCATGTTCTGAGCGGAATTCCCATTAGCAGAAAGCTTCTGGACGTTTCGACAGCCGAAGAGAGTTAAAGCCATTACTCTCTGGATGTGGTCCCAGCCAGACGTGACAGATACCAGCTCCTCAGCGAACACATAAGAAGCATCCATGAGAATTCCTGACAAGATGGTGACTGTGTAGGATTCTCTACCCATTAAATCTTCACAGATCCTGCCAAAAAGTTGAGATGGAGTTAAAGAAAAATACTGTTAAAGTTAAGCTTCGAGTGAGAATACAACCACAGGAAGAAAAAGCAGACCAATAGGAAAGTTAGAAACCCCAGCGGGACGCTGCAGAAGCCAAAAACAAAGCATGTTCCTGGGACGCTGCCCCAGGCTACTCTGAACCCCAGGCAGGGCGTGCAAACATCAGCAAAAGACAAGGGCCTGGGTCAGTAAAAGAGCCAGAGGTAGTATTGGTGGGGTGGAAGAGGGGGGTGCTTGTCCATTTCCAGTCATCAGGCCATCGCCAGCCCAGGTCAGGGACCTGAACACACATTAAAGGAAAAGACATTTAAAAGAACTTCCTCTCAGAGCGCAAACCAGTATACTACAATAGGATGCTGCCTGGGGCCAACGGATCTCTGAAGGATGGAACCTGCGAGTAGTTGCAGTTAGATCGGTTAGGGAAGGAATTCTGCAAGGAATACTAGGACACAGACAATAGAGTGGCTGAATGACATGGAATTTATATCCAAATGCAGGTAACCCAGTTCCAGCTCCTTCCACCAAGTCACCCAACCAGGCCTACTTTGTGCAGCTATTTCCCTCAGTGGGAGGAGCTGGGAAGTGAGCAGATACTATGTGTAAAGATCCCAGGTCCACAGCCCTGACCAGATGGACTTGATTCAATTGAAAGGAAGGTAAGTGGAGCGCAAACTGTGATCCAGGTAGGTCGACTGAGCAGAAATCCCCAGTGTGTTCGGAAAGAGGCTTGGCACTCATTAGCTCAGCTCCTGCGCATATCTGAAAGGCCAACACCCAGCACTAGATAGCTCCAATGGTGCTTGCAGCAGGGCCAATCAGAGGTGGGTTTAGAAGAGTCATTTGAGGCTCAAGAGACTAAGCTACAAGAGAGGAGCGGTCAGTCTCCTCTCCCTGGAGACCAGCTGAAGCCTAGGCCTACCGTAGCCCTGTAGCTCCAGTTGGAAACAGCCAAACCTAAGGGAGACATGCATCATATACAGAGAGCTCCATTCCAGTTAACCTTTAAGTATTGCTACAAGAGCAACCCCCAGATAAAAATCAAGGCAACAGGATGCCACAGGAAATCCCTACTTCACCAAAGGAGGTCCAAAAGGGGCAAGAAGAGAAAACCTCCAAAATTTCAAAGGCAATATAATTAAGTTACCAGAAGAGCCTAGACAGGTTCAAACAACAACATCCTTACACTATTAGAAAAAGACAGAGTCGAAAAGTAATCACCTCAAAGTATTAGAGGAGCACAGATAGAGCCAAACAATAATCTCAAGATATTTAGTGATTTTTAAAAAATCTTCACTACAGAGTTCAAGAATAGAAAAAAAAAAAAAAAACACCCAGTCAGGTGAATGAAGAAACAAAAATCAAGGTTAGATGAACTGCAGAAGTCAAATATAGAAATGCATGAAAAATTCACTAGAAAGTTCAAAAAGTATGAAAAGATAGTGGCAAATCATTGGAAGATGAAAGCCTGATTTAAAAAATTGTTCACATAATGATCCAATATGAGAAGAGAGCCCTGGAATTAGAAGATAAGACAGAAGGCACAGATTAAAGTGTCAAGGAGGTTCTCATAACTTTATATCAACAAGAAAATGTTTTTGAATAGCTGCTACATAAATCAAAGAAGCTTATCCTCAGAACTACAGGACAAAATAGAAATCCAAGCTAAAGGCATAAACAATTGTTGTGGTTAGGATCTGGAGTGTCCCCCAAAAGCCTCATGTATTTTAACGTTATGGATTGTCTATGGAGCCATGTAATGTTGGTGGATTGGGGTCTGGCCTGGAGGGGTGGATTGCAGTTGTTGGGATTAGGGGCGTGTGAGTTAAGACTAAAGGCATGTGACTTAAGAACAAAGGCGTGTGAGTAAAGATTAAGGGTGTATAGTGGCCACACCTTCGATACCCGGATGCAGGAGAGACTAAGACTGGGACTTGGACTAGTCTCGATTAGTCTCGATTGCCTGCCTGTTGGTGATGTCCTGAGAAGCTGCCTCCACCTTTCTGCCTCTGCCATGTACTTCAGTTGCTGCCAGCCACCCCTGAATGGACTGTGACCATCTGAAACTGTAAGCTAAAATAAACCTTTCCTTTCCTAAATTTGTGCGTGTCAGGTATTGAGTACGGCAACGAAAAAAGTAACTGAGACAACAATCCATTACTAAATTTATAAACTTCCCATATATGTGGGAAAAATGCATGCTTAGCTGAGGTAGACATATATAATATCAACCAGATATGACCAAAACAGAAGCTCTCCAAGTTACATCAAAATAAAAGACACATAATATCTAGCACAAAGAGAAAAATCCTCAAAGCTGTTAGAGAAAAACAAGTGCTTTACCAAGGCAGATTTATCAGAGTAACAGAAGACTTCTCAACACAAACCCTAAATGCCAGAGGAGCTTGGAGTAGTCTTCAAAGACCTAAAAAGAAAACATGTGCCAACCAAATCTTCTATGTCTTGCAAAATCGACAGTGAAATGAAGACCTTACATGGTAAATCATAAAAAATTTATGACAACTAAACCAACACTACAAACAAAAAACCTCAAGGATCTGATGGATAGAAATAGGATAAACAAAGCAAAGAAAGAAGAAGCAAGTGTACCGTCAATAGAAATAGTGTATAAATGGAAAATTTAAAAGAACCAGCTTTTGAATATTAGGAAAATGACAAGATTATTTACTTACTAGACAATAACTCTCAATGTCAATAGTATCAATTCTCCAAGACACGCACTGACAAACTGGATTAAAAACATAATACAACCATATATTGTGCACAAGATAATTTATCCATAAAGATAAAAGAAAAAACATAAATCATAGGGTGAAAGTAAAGAATATAAATCCATATTCCATTCAACAAGTGCATGAAGAGCATAGTGGGCTTTGAGCCAAAACTTACCCAAGAAACAAAGAGGGTCACTTTACCTTCCAAAAAGGAACAATTTACCAAAAGGAGTTACCAATGGAGAATACTTACACACCACACATTGGCATTCACAACCTTTTAAAGCAGAAGCTACTGGACTTAATAGATGACAACATGATTAAAATATTGAACTTTTAATACTCCACTTTCTCAGGAAGCAGATCAAGGAGACAAAAAAATCAACAAAGACAAAGCAGATCTAGACCACAGCAAAGAAAATACAGAACTAACAGACTCCCATAGAGTGTTTGACTCAATAACAGAATACACATCTTTTTTGGCAGCTCATGGAACATATCCCAGATCACAAATACTAAAGACTTGAAATAGTCCCATGTATACTATCGGACTGTAAGGGAATGAAACTAGAAATCAACAATAGAAACCATGATATCATACAAACACGTGGAAGTTGAGCAACACCCAACTGAACAAACAATGGAACATGGAAGAAATTAAAGAGTTTCACAGACAAAGGACAATAGAAGCACATCACACAACCTCGGGGATACAATGAAGGCAGTCTTAATAGGGAAATTCATTGCTATAAATAAGTGAAACTATATCTGACATCTGGTTCTTGAGAAGATCAGTCACTCTTTCCCCTTAAATAAGACATCTCGATGGATTAATGACTAGAAGCACATATGAGATAAACTGAGCAGTCTCAATCTAATGAGGCAGCTAAACATACCAGAGAAGGAAGAACAATCCCAATATTAACTGAAGAAAACGTAATAAAAACAAAAGATCAATGAAACAAAAAAAAAAGATTCTTCAATAAGAAACAAGGTTGGTCAACCTCTAGCTAAATTCATAAAAAGAAACACTTGTATCAACGCAATTAGAAATGAAAAAGGTGAAATTTAAAAATCCAAAGGATTCAAGCTACTTTAAAATTGTAATCTAGTAAATTTAAGATTCTAGAGAAAACAGATTAATTTTTAAACACATACCAACTGACAAAACTAAATCAAGATATAAAATACCTAAAGAGATCAATTTCCAGCTACAGAATTGAGGATATCAAACAATAAAAGCTAGGATTCAAGGGATTCACAGGAGAATCCTACTAGAAATTCAAGGAATATTTAATGCCAATAATCATCAAATTCTTTCAGGAAACCAAAAAGGAAGGAAAGTTGCCAAACTCATTCCTCAAAGCCAGCAAAACTTTAGTACCAAAACTGGACAAAGACCCAACAGATGCCAATTTCCCTAATGAAACAGATGCAGAAATATTCAACAAGCTACTTGCTAACAGGATACAGCAAATCATAAAAAGGTCTTTCATCACAAGGAAGTGCTTTTCATCCTGGGGATGCAGTGATGGTTGAACATATTTAAATCAATAAATGTAACACGTCACATTAACAGAAGCAAAGATAGAAGTCATACGATCTTCTCAATAGATCCATAAAAAGTCTTTGACAAAATTCAACATGTAGTCATTTAAAAAACACTGAAGATAATAGGAATAGAAGAACCTCAAATACCTCAGACGTATTCAAGCTGTCTATGACAAACCGTCTACCAACATTATTCGAAGCAGGAAAAAAAAAGAATTTATCCTAAAATCAGGGATAGGAAAAAGATGTTCGTTCACTCTCACCCATCTTGTTCACCATAGTATTTGAAACTTTCACGAGAGCAACCAGGCAAAAGGAAGAAATGAAAGGAATACAAATAAGAAACGAAGAAGTTAAACTATCTCTATTTGCAGATGATATAAATTCTATCATGAAGATCCAAAAGAACAGAAATCTCTTTGAACTAATAAATTCAGCCAAGTAGCAGATCATAAAATCAACTCATAGAAATCAACAGTACTCTCTTAGGTCCCAATAATGAACCTAATGTGAACGAAATCAAGAAATTAACTCCATTCACAATGGAGATAAAATATTAAATATTTAAAAATCAAAGACGTACAGGATTTCTACAGTGAAAACTATAGCATACTGAAGAAAAAGACTGAAAGGAACTTTTAAAAATAGACATCCCACATTCATGGATAAGCAGAACTAAGATTATTACGCAGATTTTGTTATACAGATTTAATGCAAAACCAAAATACCAACAGCATTCTTTATAGAACTAGAAAACAACTCTAAAATTTATATGGAATGAGAAGAGCCCAGAATTGCTAAAGTAATCCTGAGTAACAAGAGTAGAGCAGGAGGTAAAACGTTTCTGGACTTCAGATTAACTAGAAAGTGATTGTGGTTACATAAATATAGTTTTGGCACAAAAACAGCAAGACAGAACAGAATTAAGGATACAAAGACACATCCAAGCACCTTTTAGCCATCTGATTTTGGTAAAGAAACCAAAACCATTCACTGGACAAACAACACTATCTTTAAGAAAAGCTGTAGGGAGGACTGGCTATCTATAAGCACAACATGAAGCTAGATCCGTATCTGCCACACTATAATAAAATCCAAATGGATCAGAGAGATAACTATCAAAACAGAATCAATGAACTTTTGGAGAACAAAATAGGTCAAACATTGGAAGATGCAAGAAAGGAGTTTACAAACATAATGACAGTTGCACAATGGGCTGCATCAAACTAAAGCTTTTGCATGGCCAAGGAAACCATCTACAAGGTAAAGAGCCCTCAGAATGAAAAAAAAAAATAAAACTTTTTACCACCTACTCCTCAAAGGATGAAGAACTAGAATGTATAAAGAACTGAAACCCCTCAGAACACATGACTTCATTAGAAATTAGGTACTGACATGGAAAGACACGCGTATGTGGCTGGTTCTGTGTGTCCTACTGTTCCTTCTTTTGCTTCTGAAACAACATTTCTTCTCTCTCCCCTGCAAATTAGAATGAAAGCCAAAATCTTTACACCTTATTTTCTGGTCACATTTGTCTATTCTGGTCACAACTAATCAGTTTTGTTCTGCAGTTTTAAAAGTAGAAATCAGCAGAAAGGGTTTGTATGGTGTCATGATCACCTATGATCCTGATGTAGTGAGGTGAGGGAAGCGTTTCTGGAGATGAGAACTAACGTAGAAAGGAAGGCATGTGAGAGCGTCGGCATTAGCACTCACCTCTACCGGCAGTGTCCCCAGTACATGATCTGTTCTCCGAAAAACAGTATTGCATCTTTCTTGTGTAATAAATATGACTTGAATTTGTTATTGTATGAAGAGTAATGTCTAATACATTTACTTGTACCCCCAAAATCTCACCATGCCTTCACTCTTGACTTCAACCTTGGCCACGACTTTCCCATTCAATTTGTGGAGGAAGAGAAATGATAGACTGATAGACGTCAAAGTCAACACGCACGCATGCACACCCACACCTGTAAAGGGAAGGCACCAAGGTGTTCCTGGATGACATTCAATGCCACGGACGTGAGAAAAAAATAAACATTTCTAAAGTTCATAACTTTATTCTGTTCTGGCAAAAAAGAACTAAGAGCTACAGTTAGATAAACCATCCAGGGGCTGGGGGTGTAGCACAACAGTCAGCAGCACTTGTCCAGGAAGCACAACACTCTGGATTAGATTCCTTGGCACCCCGTAAAATGAACATGGTGGTGCATGCCTGTAATTCCAGAACTCAAGAGGCTGAGGCAGGAGGGTTGCTGTGAGGATTAGTCCAGCCTAGGCTCTAGAGTAAGTTCAGGACTAGCCTGGAATACAGAACAAGACCCTGTTAAAAAAAATCCTACCCAGTATATTAGTTATCTTATCCTCAGGATGTATATTATCTTATGATCTCATCAAATTACATGCTTGCTAAGTTATATCACTATTTACTTCTATCTCATTAATTCATGTCCACTGGAAGGCAGGGGTTATATTTTATCTTTACATCCTCAGCATCTAGCATATTGCATGCCCCACAGTAGGATATCAGTAATTGTATGTTGAATGTATAAAATATATTTGTATAAAAGATAGGACAAAGCATCATATTTGTTCTGGCACATCGTTAAAAGTTCCAACTGAAACATTTATTTTAAGAAGTATTGAATGCATTATGGTTTAAAGAAATAAGGAATTGAATAGTTTTAGATAGTTTCTTAGGATTTTAGTTAATGGGGAAATATAATGGTGTGTTTTCATATATCAATTTTCATGCAGTATTGAAAAATATTTTCTAGAATCTAGACTGAATTCATATTCCCTTTCCTGAGGAAAATGCCAGGAGCTGGTGTTGATATGACAAACAAGCACTCAGTCATTTCTTAAGACACGAGGTAAAATCTAGTAGCAAAATAATTAAAATAGAAGCACTGACATATACCTATCACTATGCTTAGAGTTGTTATGGTAAAACATTATTTTATCAATAAATGACCAGCAAAGCATATTATAGTAATAGTGAGTTTGTAAGAGATTCAGAATAAAGAAAAACCTATATTCAGTCTTAAAAGAATTATAATATAAAATTTGATAGTTTAAGCAAAAGATGTATAAATATATGTAGAGAAGAATGACTGCTTTGAAATAGTATCTAATATTTACAGAGCACTTCGGATCATAAGCTCTGCTAAACATATTACTATATGTTAGTCTAATTATAGTCATAGGTAGTCAGTTTAAGTTATATATTTTATCAATGAATAAAATGAAGCTTTGACAGGTTAAGTAGCTTTTCCAATGTTATATAGCTGGCATGTCATGCCAACAATATTGAAACCAAAGACGTTCATCTGCAGAGCCGGCCCTCATCCATGGGATAAAGAGAGGCAGTGGCCAAGGGACACACTTAAGACAAAGCAACTCTCACCATTCATGACATGGACTCTGAATCAACCATGACAGTGTGGGACAGAGTCTAGAAGCAGCCTCGTGAAAAAAAAACGCATATATAGGAATTGGAAATGAGTCTTAGTTGAGATGATCTTCACAGATAAAAGCAAATGTTTATACTGTCAAAGGTAAGCTGAAAACAGCTTCTATAACTATTTGAAATATGGCATAAATATATTACTTTAGAATAGATAATAATCTCGTCATTTCTCAAAGATTCCAAACATTATATGGAATAATATTCTACTATCTGCTTTGTAATGTTTATCTTACAAATGTCTAAGCTTCTAGAATAATAAATTTAAAAATAGACTAAGAAGGAGGTTGCTTCTAGTTGGGGAAGCTCAGTTTAAGTTAATAAAATCTAAGAGCATGAAAAAGACAGCTTATTAAGAAAAGTTTTTATTTAAAAAGCAAAGCAGTGATTCAGGGGCTCCTGAGTTCTATGCCCCAGCACCACATAACCCAGAAGACACACAGCATGCCTGTAAGTCCAACATTTGGGAGGTTGAGGCAGAAAAACTGTCATGAGTTTGAGGTCAGCGGGATCACTATAGTTATTCCAGGGATAGGCTGGATTAGACAATGAGACCAAAACGTCACGCTGAATACAAGACGTCGCACGTGACATTTGAGGCATCCATATGAGGTGTGTCTAAAATAGCTGGCTGGAGTTTCTCAAGGTCTTTGACTTAACTTCCCCCCAGCCACCTATTCTTAAGTGTCCTTGTCAATACTGGCTATAAACGAAGCCACATGTTACAGTAAAAAAGACCAAATCAAGAATGTTGGTGTCTAAATATAACTCTGAATTCTTTGATTGGGCTCTATTCACCAAGCTTGAAGTGAACTTAGTCTAAACCAAAGGAAATACTATTACTGTTTGCAGGTCTTCGACCCTTAAATTGTGAAATTCACTTCTTCCAGCATCCTTCTCTGTGAGCATTCTGAGTTTTTACTTCCTTTCCCTGGGTGTTGTCTCTATAAAATAGGTTTTATGAAGTTAAGAACATTTATTTACATGAAAATGTATATGTTACCTCAGATCGGAATATTTTGAAGTGTTCTGAACACTGGATATGTACCAAATACATAGTAAAGGCTCGATATAGTTATTCAATTGATAAAAATTGCCAAGTCATTCACTGTTTCTTAGAATGAAAAATAAATCCATGTTTCAAATGAGCTGATTAACAAGCTGAATCTTTCTCAAAATACCCGTCCTTTTATTCAACCCTCATGGGTTAGGATTCTAATGTGTTTCATGTCCTGGGCTTGGCCTGGGCAAGAGAAGAAAATGAAACAGTTTCTCGGAGTTAGCCTGGGGTGTGGCGCTGCAGGACCTTAGAGCAAGAGAACAGCAGTAGCACTGCAATGTGAGAAGCAGATCCAGCGGTCAAGGCAGTGGTTCCCCCCCCCCCCCCATTTTACTGATATGTATAAGCACAAAATTTAAGGTTTACAATGACGTTGAACATTTTGTGCACATACGTATCTTGTCAAGGTGACAAGGACTTTTCCATCTCCTTTTGTCCCGCCTCCTCCTGAGCCCTCCTCCCCCCCTCCCCGCCTTATCCCATTTCACTTTGTTTTTCATTTTAAGTTCCATAAGAGTTCTGATATGGGTTTCTGATATCAGAGAGACCATTCCATGTTTCACCTTCTGCTTCTGACTCACCTCACTAAGCATGATGTTCTCAAGTTTCTACCATTTGCCTGCAAAAGCCTCCACGCTGTTGGACTTTATAGATGCATAGTATTCCATCGTGTATAAACACCACAGTTTGTGTATCCATTAGGGAGCTGATGAAAAGTAAGCCTACCAAAATAAAGGATCCTATTGAAAAGTGGGCAAATGAAATGAAGAGGCAGTTCACTAATGAAGTACAAAGGCCAATAGATACATGAAGGGATGATCTACATCTCTAGCCATAGAGAAATGCAAATCAAAACAACGCTAAGATACCATCTCACTCCAGAGAGAATGGCCTATATCAACAAGTCAAATAGCAATCAGTGCTGGTGAGGCTGTGGGGAGAAAGGAACCCTCCTGCACTGCTGGTGGGAATGTAAATTAGTACAACCAATCTGGAAAGCAGTATGGAGAGCTCTCAAAAGACTAGAAATAAATATCCCCTTGAATCCAGCGACACCCCTCCTGGAAATATATCCAAAAGAGGCCAAAACAACATATAACAGAGACCTATGCACATGCATGTTCACAGCAGCACAACTAACAATAGCTAAAATATGGAAGTCACCAAAATATCCATCAAAAGACTTTTTTTTGAAGTACTGAGTAACAGTGCCTGCTATGGATTCCATGGAAGGTCTTCTGGAGATGAGAGCGAAGCTATGTCTGGAGGGGTGACTGGCACCCACGGACAGAAAAATTGGCGTTCCAGGCAAATGGAGCTGCACACACTTAACAGAAAAAAAAAAGAGAGAGAGATAGAAAAAAGTATCCCAACTTTGGGGAACAGCAAATGGTTCAACTTGGCTGGTACCAGGGGAAAGGCTTTATGCAATAATAATTCTTTTGCAAAAATAAGGTTTATACTATGCTTAAGGGCTTGCAGTAATAAAAAAGTGAAAATGGGTTTTTTAAAAGTAGGTGTGACAATAATATAAAGCCTGGCAGAATAGCACGAGTCCCAGAAGGAAAGAAAACGAGACAGAAAAGCATGAAAAGAGCCTGACCGTAGGTTTCTCGGGAGCAGATGAAGGTGTCTCTGTGGTCCCACTGGCACAAACCTAGTCAGTCAAGGTGTAAGTCACCTGAAGAAAAAGCCACAAGTCACTGTGTGCATTTTTTTTTCCCTACCATGATCCAGAAGGAAGCCCAAATCACTTCAGAATCTGTGGCTTTGCCTGCATGAGTGATAGCAGGTTGTTTTCGGTGGGCCTAGCCCAGTATTGTGTTTATTCAGGGTTGAAATGTAGTGAGGGAAAAGGGAACTGGTTGCTTTCCAGAACTGTGAAATAAAACATGTGGCTTCAAAATTAACCAAGTGAAGAAACATCTTTTGAGGTTTTCTGTGATAGCTGCATTTTGCATCAAGGCTACTTGAGGGTGATGGAGCTTCCATTTCGCACTACATCTTGACTGAGCTGATGAAAACCATTAATGTCACAATATATAAGATTTTGTGTACTATGCAATTCCCAATTCTCTCCTGGACCCCATAAGAAATTGATACGTGGATCACCACAAAGGAGGGTTGCTTTCAACGTTGCCCATCTCACTAGGGAGATAAGCCTCTATGTTTCGTTTCATTCTCTACGCATTGAATATTAACATGCACCCTGAAATTCCTTCCATTTCGGTTCCATCAGCTTCTTTTGCCAGCTTAGGTTGAACTGGCTACCCAACTAGACTTACTTAGCTTATATTCTCTTCACTCTGGATTTCATCACTGCTCAATAATGCCTGTAAAATTGAGTACGTCCACCCACTCTGTAAAAATCTGCAAACTGGGAAGGAACAGATCAAGTTACTTTTATTTCTCTGTTCTTTCTCTTCCATTGTGAAGTCTAAAGCTGAATTACAAAACACAATTTGAGTAAGAGCTGTAAATTACCACTGTGTAATAACAAAAAGAACTTTTAAGTTTAGTGTAATAGGAAATTTGGATCAGGAACCTTTTTTTTTTTAAGTTTCATATCTGGACTTACACTTGGTATTTACAAAGTGTAATCTTTCTGTTTCTCACATTCTTCCTTCATAAAATGTCACCTGTAAGCCAGGTGACCTCTCAGAATGTTTAAACAAATATAGTGCACTTAAGGAAAAACCTAGAGACAAAACATATCTAACTATGAAGTCATGCCATCAAACCCTTTGAATAGATTCCGCAGGCACCTTAATAATGACAGCCACAAATATCATAGTGTGCCATTTGTCACAGGTCTATTTGGTCATGTCACCATGCTAGACACTAAGACATATATCAAGTAAATTAAACAGATGTGCTTTTGGCTGGACTCCTAGAAGCACAATAGATAAAAAGAAAAAATGGTTTCCCACATGAAACTCTTGCCTCAAAGGAAATATTTATCAGGCTTTTCTTTCAGCATGATTCACGATGTGTAATATTCTGTACATTTCCAGGTTAAGAAAGAACAACCAAGAACAGAACTGACAAATTAAGTCAGTCAGTGCCACCTGCAGTTAAAACAGTGACATAAATCCTACTATGTTTTTAACGGACCAGTGTAATTAGAGAAACTGTTCAGAAGAAAATCAATTAAGCCATTAAATATGGAGTACTTGGTAGCTTTTTTTTTTTTTGGTAGTGCTGAGGGGAACAGTGTGAGGTAATAAGAAAAATCACAGTACTATATTTATTCTCTAGGTACAATTACAAATCGTAATTTATTTCAGAAATTAGTCACCTGTTTACATTATCCATAAAAATGTGAATCAGTGAACAAAGAATGTAATAATTGGCATTAACCTAAAATAGGCTCTGAGCTGAAGAAAGAGGGGATACTCTGATTTTTGTAAAATTCATATATGTCTTGAATCCAGAGGAATGACCAACAAGGTTAAAATAAACATAAAAACATCTGAAGCGGTTCCCAATTTACAAACCGTATGTATATATTTATTTTCTCTTCAGATAACAATAAGGATAAAAATACTTCAATACTAGGTACTTTAAAAAAGCAAAACTACTAAAACTTTAAAATGGGGAAATAATGGGGGATGTAAAATCTGAAAAAAATCACTCATCTATAAAAATTCATGTTTCGTTAATCCTGAAAAATTTATAACCATTGCCTCTTCAAATATTGCAGCTTTTGTCTTTTTTATTATCTTTTTCTGGAACTCTGGAAAAGAATAATAGATGCTTCATAACAGCAACTACAGTAGTAACAATGCGAGAGCATAGTAATCTGTGTTGATTCCTCTACAACGTCTCCTAACTTGCTATGTCTCGCCTCCTTGAATAAAGATACAGTAACAAGAAACATGTTTCAAAGTGTATCTGCCACATATTTTTGTACCATCTATGTGTTTTCGGTGGGGAGATTTTGCTGAGTGTTGGTTTAACACTAAAAGAATTATTAGCATTGGTATATTTAATAATGAAGATAATGACAGTCATTCTCATTTTTTTGAGGATTACAGATTTTCAATCATTTTGATCCTGTATATATTTCCTTGCCGCTAAGTCCAACTGATCTTCAAACTTACTAATAATTCCTTCCACTGCATAAATATAATTCATGGCTGTCAGACTTGGATTTTATCAGGATAATCTGCTCAAGGTCATTTCTCCAGTTTCTTATTCTTCTGGTCCACAGATTATCAGATAAACAGTTGAGACATATTTTGATAGGATTTAATAGATTGATGTTGAAGTAAGCTGAAATGACTCAGACATTTATATCTACCTTTCTGTCTTCACTGCTACTTTTGTTTAGAAACTGGGCCACTTCTGTGGCTTGGGTCTGGAATGCCCTCAAAAGCCACATATTCCTGTGACTTGGCTGTGTTCTGCCATGCTATTAAGAACTGCATGTTCTCTCTCTCTCTGTCTCTCTCTCTCTGTCTATCATTCTGCCTGCGTACCCTCCATATGTATTCACAATTGCTGGTTGCCCACATATGGACTCTGACCTTATACTGAGCTAAAATCTTTCCTCCCTACAGTTGTGGATATTTGGTATTCCACACCAGTAGTGAGAAAGTGAGACAGCCATCTAGACCTAAGACAGTCGCTCTGATAGAAATCCTCATCTCTGAGATTCCTTCTTCTTCATTTCTTTCAGCAAGATGACTTAGAATCAACTTCATCAATATCCTTATAACCACATCGCTTCTCTGCTTAGATATTTTCAAACTTTCCAGTGTATCAAAGACCTGATTTTGGGTCCAAACTACTTTAGGAAAATAATTTCCTACATTTTTTCATAGGTAGACCTTGTTTACTTACTAAATCATTTACTTACACTCACCATCCCTAAGCTCATTTTTCATTACATAATTTCAACTTCGCAGAAGATTTGAGATCAAGCCCCAACTTTACCATTTCTTGGTTCAATTTTCCCTCTTTACCACTTACTGTAAAATGCAGAGTAATATTTGAATTCCTTGCTCTCAAAGTCATGAGGATAAAAAATACCACATATGAATGTGCTTTGTAAAATAGATGTACAAGTGTATACATATATCTTCCCATATCCATATGTAAATCTTGATCTCTACATCTTCCTATATCCGTAAGTAAATCTTAATCTCTACCATAATTATACTCAGTGAAATCCACTAGATTTTATTCTGAAAAATTGCCATTGATTTCTCAGATATTTGGCACATAACTCCCTTAGGTTACTCAAATTGTTCATGGGAATAGTGTGTTGAGTTTTTGACAAGTCATTCATAATTTGCATAAACCTTTATAAAGAAAGGACATTTTGGCTAGGTAGAAATTCCTTTTCTTAAATTTCCTCAATCATCTTAAACATGTAAGGATGTTTTCTTCTACTGAAAAATACTACTACTGTATAGATGTCTGATACTAAGCCTTCCTCTCCCCAACTGTAATAGCTGGTTGCCAAAGTAATTTTTCTTCTTGAATATTAATTCCAATATTTTATTTTATTCAAATGAAATATTTCCTTGCATGATAATTTTATTTTCTGTTCTTCTCGATTTCTTACTTAGGAACCTTAAATTTTATAAATTCAGATAGACAAAATGATGGTTCTTGAAAACGGTGGTTCTTGAAAAATGAATACAGTCAATATGTCTCTCCTTTGGTTGAGAGAAAAATAGGGAGGACAAAAAAAGTACAAGTATCAGAATGAGTAGCCCTTTTCAAGTCGTGTGAACAACGTTAAGCCCCCAAATTAGATAACCTGTGTAAAATTCATTAATTCCTTCAAAGGAAAAACTTGTCAAAATTCAAACAAGAACAAATAGACAATATGAATACCCTGCTTTCTAATGTCCATTAAAAAATTAAAACAATAACCTTTCAAATAGAAAGGTTCAACACCAAGTTGAGTTTATTGGTGAATTCTTTCAAACATTTAAAGAAGAATTCACATAAACTCATAACAATGTTCTCCAACACATAAAAGCAAAAGCAGTATTTCTAATTTGTTCATGGGAGCAACATTGTTCTCAAAATCAAGACCAGAAAAAGATATTATGAGAAAACAGAACTATACATGACAATGACATCTACTTTATTCTGGATACACAAGGCTGGCTCATTACTTGAAAACCAGTTAATTTAATCCATTTCACCAACAAACAAAATGATAAATGACATGATCATAACGAAAGATGTAAAAAGGCATCTGACAAAATTCACTATCCGTTCATGATAAAAACTCTAAAATAAGAAGGCAAATATTATCTACACAAAGAACATCTAAAAATATACAGTTTTACAGGAATCATAATGGATTGAAACTTAATGCCTCCTCACCAAAATCAAGAAAAAGGCAGTATTCTTTCTTAATATTGCCATATAAATTGCTCTGAAAGTTCTATCTAATTAAGACAGACAAAAAATAAGAGTTATATGGATTGGGAAGAAAGAACTGTTTTTGATATAATCATTGCTGTCAAAAATTTTAAAACCTAGAATTAATAAATTGTTGCATAGTTTGCTGGACCTAAAGCTAATGTAATTAAAACAGCCAACCACTTCCCATACATTAATATCAACAATGAACAAGTAAAAT
The DNA here is from genome assembly GCA_004027205.1 of Ctenodactylus gundi. Classification (NCBI taxonomy): domain Eukaryota; kingdom Metazoa; phylum Chordata; class Mammalia; order Rodentia; family Ctenodactylidae; genus Ctenodactylus; species Ctenodactylus gundi. The sequence goes on along the minus strand of PVKB01000721.1, from coordinate 215,963 downwards.
TCAAAACAACATTTATACTAGCACGTCAAAATATCAATAAATCTAACAAAATATGTAAAAGATATATGAAGAAAAAACCAAAATTGATGACAAATGAAAGAACAGATATTCTATGTTCATTATTTGAAAGATATATTATTAACACATCAGTTACTCTAAATTCATCTGTAAATTCAATAAAATCAATATCACATTATTTGAAATATGCCAACATGATAATTTTAATATTCACAAGAAGTATAAGACTTAGAATAGCCAACCTAATACAGAAGAATAAAGTTGGAAATCTGACACTGTCTGATTTCACAATACGGTAGTATTGGCTAAAAAATAGAAGAAGAGATTAGTAAAGAAGAATAGAGCTCAGAAATTGACATATAAGACAACTATTTTGGAAAAAGTGCAAAAACACTACAATAAGGTCTTTTTAACAAACAGTGTTGAAATTCCTGCAAACCTACATGAAGTAATGTAAAAAACAGGCACCAAATTTAATACAAAATATATGGCAGACCTAAATGTTATACCCAAAACTACAAAACCCCTAGAAGACAGAAGAGGGGAAAACCTAGATGTCTTTGGGAATGGTGATGACACTTGCCTTATTAGATAAAAGACCAAAATGTAGTGCTTAAAAAAAAAATAGACTTCATACTTTAAAAAGTCACGTTCTGTAATTTATGATATCAATATAAAATAAAAAACTGAAATTTTCAAACGTTTGATAGAGAACTCTTATCTAAAATGTATGAAGAAGTTTTAATACTCAACAATAAAAAAATAACCATGTTAAAATGTAAAGAAACTAAGGTAACCTTCTCTCAGAGAGTAAGTAAGTTGTGAAGTAAGCCTGATCTGGAGATGCAGCCTGTTATTCCAGCCCCCTGGGAGGTTATGGCAGAAAGATCCTAAGTTTGAGCCCAAACCGGGCAATTTAGTGATTAGGTCCCTAGACCCTATCTCAAATTCCTAACTAAAAATGAGCTGGATGCAGTTGAGAGTGAAGGCCTTGGGTTTAATCCCCAGTACGAGACAACAAAAGAAAACTGAAATAAGCGACACATTTAGACAACAGAATGTAACTCAGCACTAAAATGAAAAGAGGCATAAAAGTCACAAAGTGAATTTAAGCACTCATTTCACAGTAAAAAAATAATCTGAAAATTCTACATACACTTCCAATGCTTCAAACTACATGACATTCTGGAAAAGGCAAAAAAAATCTGCAGAGAATAAAAGATAACTAGCAATTAGTTGTGGGGAAGGGTAAGTAGGCAGAGTACAGACAACATTTAGTTCAGTGAAACTATTGTGTACAATAAAATAGTGGGATATATGTCATTATGCATTTGTCAAAACCCGTTCAGTCAACAACCAAAATGAAGTTATCACCAAAATGGTTAGACGACAGATTGAACTTCAAACTGGCACAAGACAAAACTGATAAATCTGAATCTCTTTCAGTTAAACTTACCCTGCCTGAGAAATTGAAAAATATTAAATGTAACGGAGCCTAGAGATGTATGGGATGCTGCCTCTGCAGAGGATGCGCTGGCCTCTGGCAACTGCGCCCTCCACAGCTCAACATGAGCAAAGGTCTATGGGAGCCACAGGAGCAGAGCGCCAAGACGGCCAATGCGGCAGTCTCTGGGAGGCCTGGGGACAGCACTGCCCAGACTCATTTGCTGGCCTTTCACATACATCCACCTCACAAGACATCCCAATAGAAGAAATTACCACTCCTGTAAGATCTTGCAGTACAGAATTTGACAGCTCCACTTTAAAGGAAGTTCTTTGAAATACTTACCATGTGTGATCTAAGGCAGTAGGGAAATATTTATTCATGTTTTATACCCAAGGAAAAGTAACACTCTTCTGAGAGGCTGGAATTTGTGGAGGTCCTAATCCTTTGTGTGACACTTGCACTGATGCCACAAAGCGGCTCTGGATGGTGAAAGAGATGGAGGGTCCCAGTTTGCACAAGTATTTGCCATTGTCTGGTTTGGTACCATCACTCTCAACTGAAACCTTCTTGGAAACATAACCATTTTTTTCAGACCCTCTGTATGCTGGGTTACTGTCCTTGACAGTGGCAATGCTGATTTGCTGCCTGGGACTTTCAGCAGATACCAGACCCATAAATTTCACGGTTTGACTGTTTGCGGTAACTGTGATGCTCACCTGTTCTATAGTCGCCTCTGCAGTTTTTCTTGCTGAGAGTCGGTCTCCAGTCCGTGAAGCCCTGTCTAATCCGCTGTGTACCCTGCTGTCCTATTTTACTTTGTCATCAGCTGGATGATGCTTACCTTCATTCCTCAGTAAATGTTTAAACAGAAATTTAAAACCCGTGAATTGAAGGCTTGTCTGAAATGCATAGTTCATGGAAACTTAGTCCTCTTTTGTCTAATTTTGGAGATATAAAAAGCACTATCACCACTTATATGAAAAAGACGTATGAGGTACCATAAAGCATACCAACACATACATTAAAGAATTCCCAAAGGAGAGAAAAAAAATTTTTAGAAAAATAGTGGTAAAAAGTATCTCACATTTGATGAAAGAGATAAATCTACATAACTAAAATTCAATTACAAGAAGTATAAAGAGAGATCCATGTGGGACATATAAAATTAAACTTTCCAAGACCAAAAATAATTCAAGTCAGAGCAAAGCAACACATCAGGCACAAGGATCCTCAATAAACCCAAGTCATCTTACTATGATCATGACCAGAGAGCTGAGCTATTTTTACACACGGAAAAAAAAAAAAGTTCTGTATCTGGCAAAATGATTCTTCAAAAAATAAAAACTTAATACAGTCCCAAATAAGATAAAGGAGTTTACTGCAAGTAGGATTGTTCTATGGAAAATATTAATGGGAATACTTTGGGTTGAAATAAATAAACACCCACGTGATAATTTTAAGCTGCATGAAGAAATAACACTGATAAAGGTGACAGTTAAATATACAAATATTGTAGCTTTTGTTCATAATCGCACTATGAAAGACTTGTCTTCTGAATATAAAACATTGTTGAAAATAATTAAATGAATACCTCAATAAATAGAATGTCATCTTGTGTTCATGGACTGAAAGACAGAATTATGATGGCAGTACTTTCCAAAACCATCCACAGATTCCATGCAACCCCTATCAAAAATCTCAAGTTGCTGTTTTATTTATTCCAGAAATGAAAAAGGCAATCTTAAAATTCCCAAGGCATGCCGAGGGACCACGAATAGACCACAAAATAGTATTGAAAAATACCTAAGATTCATAATTTCCAATACCAAAAATTACCATAAAGTTTAGAATATAAAATTGGGATATCTGCATAAAGGTAATGATTTTCAACAAAAGTGCCAATATCATCCCGTGAGGAAAGAATAGATCCTTAGCATACGGTGCATGCAGCAATGGATACCACATTCATAAAGATATCCTACCTTATTCAGAAAAATTCAAAATAGACTGACTTAAAGGTTAAAGCCATAAAACTACAAGCAAAAAAGAATTCTCAATTACCTAGTGTTGGCAATAAATTCTTGGACTTGACACCAAGAATACAAGCAAGTAAAAAAAAAAAAAAAGGCAAATCAGGCTTCATAAAAATTATAACCTTTTGTATCAAAGATGACCAAGTTTAGATAATATAAAACTGGAGAAAATATTTGCAAGCCACCCACTTAACAAGGGTTTAACATCTAGACTTAGAGAGGAATCCTAATAACAACTAATTAAAAATGGAGATTTTGTGACTATTAATCCTGATATGTCAACTTCAGAGAAACACCTAATATTAGGGGAGCATGCTCCTGGTTGTGCCTAGCTGGGTTTTGGAGACATGGCTCTGGGTGCTACATATGGTTACTTCCTGCTTATCTCTGGCCATGTTCCCCTGCTTTGCTTCCTGAATGCCATGAGCCTAGAAGTCTTGTTCAATCGATCAAGCCTTTCCACCATGATGTTTCTTTCTTAGAACTTGCTGTATCTTCTTAACCCATCAGCTAAATTCAACCATTCTCTCTTTAAGTTGTGGGTGTTGGATGCTATGTCACAGTGACAGGAAAACTTACACAGAAAATCAGTACCAGAAAGGGAGTTGTTGCTTTCAGTCTACCAGACAATGTGGTGTAGAGCCACTGAAACTGGTTTGAGAAGTTTGGATTTTGGGGATGTGAGCAAAAGAACCTTTAGGATACTATAAAAGTCACACCCCGCCTGTAGCCTGCCTGTTTTTATTCTCTTTGTTTGGAGTGACAAGTTTGAAGGAAAGGCCTGGGAAAATAGAGAAGGTGCTCCTGAGAGGGCAGTACATGATGCTTTGGGAATGAAGCCAACGATGTGGTAGAGATCCCACCTAGAGATGACACAAATGTGGAATGTCAACTGAGCAAATCTGCAGTCTGTGACAGGAGACACTCAGACACTTCTGCCATGATCTTTCTGACCTGGTGCCTGTCACTTATACACTGTGAAACTGCAAGCTAGATGAAATGCTGCTTTCTTTAAATTGTGGATAGCACATATTGTCTTGTGACAGGAAAGCTAATTAACACATTCTTGAACATATATTTGAAAATCTGTACCCAATAACCTATGAGAAGATTTTCAATATCATTATTCATTACAGAAACATAAATGTAAACCACAATGAGATAATGGCTTCATTAACAGAATGGATACATATATATTTTTTATTTAAACAGACAAATACAATTATGTGAAAATACTGGAGCTTAGGCTAGTCATTATCTGCCAATATTCATGACAGTATTATTTGCATTAGGCAAAAGGTGGACAACATTACTGTTCAGTGGAAGATAAATGGATTAAAAATGTGAAAAATGCATACAATGGAGTACCACTCAGCTTTGAAAAGGACCAGATACATAGTTCAACATGTATAAGCCTTGTAAACATACTAATGCAAAAAAGCCACACAGGTTATATACTGTTAAATTTTTAATGAAATATCCAGAATAAATAAATGCAGATAGAAAATCAGTGGGTTGGGAGCAGTTATTACTTAATGACTACAGAATGGTAAAATTTTTCAAAATTGAGATAGGTGGGTTTTGCACAGCTTTGTGAATCCACTAAAGGCTCCTGTATTAGATATTTTTGAATGACAATTCACCATATATTTATATTAAACCACAAAAATATTATGCTATTGGGCTTAACATGCTTAGTTTTTCACTATTCAATAATAGTGAACAGAAAAGAAACACGTTGATTCTGAAATGAGGAATTTAAATGTCGTGTTTTTCCCCCAAATCTGAATTTGCCATCTATAACTCTCTGTTACGGTTTGGATTTGGAATAATTTCCAAGAGCCACATGTTCAAAAGGTGATCCAACCATGGAGTTAATCCACTGATTTCTTGGGCTGCTGAGAAAGAAATGGGAGCTGGTTGGAAGAGATGAATCACTGAGACAGAACCTGGAAGGATCTGTGCTAGATCCACCCTTCTTTGTTGTTGGCTTACTGTTTGCCACGCCATGAAAAGCTTCTCTCAAGCTAGGCCTCTATGCACGCAGACTCGTTGAAACTGTGAGCTGAAATAAAGCTCTCCATCCTTAAGTTGTGAGTACTGGGTATTGAATCCCAGCAATGAAAAAGTAAGACATAAATTTGTAACAGAGAAGTGGGGTTGTTGTTACACAACAATGCGGTTTGTAACTGGTTTACAACTGGTTTGCAGGAGGAATTTGGAAAGGTTCTGAGACGCTGACTAGAGAAACCTTAGAATTCTGTAAGCTGAGAGTAATGGGAGATTCTGGTCACAGCCTGGAAGACCAGAATGCTGATGGAAGTAATGACTGGAAAGGCTGAGATCTAGAGTTTTCAGATGGGAAGGACTCTACTGGCAATGGGTCTAGGAACCATCTGTGCTGTTCTCTGTTGGCATTTATCCTGTCTTGAGACTTTACTGGAAATTGAGAAAAAGGGAGGTGAACTGTTTAATATGGTAGAATAAATTTCAAGACAGCTCAATGTTAGGGTTGTCACATGGACACTGCTCATGGCTTTTAGCAATATCTACTATGCTGAAAAAAAAGATGTTAAAAATGCAGTTTTGCAAAACTGAAAGTAACAGTCAAGTTGAGGCAAAAAGGAGCAGGGGTGATGAGGAGATTAGCATTAAAAGAAAAATATGTATTTGGAATTAGGACTGTGGAAAAGTGCTTGAAGGGCATTTCAGAAATCGGAAAGACCCCGCCCTTTATCAATTAAAGTGTGCAAAGGCAAAAACAAAACAAAACTTTTGCTTTGAAAAGAGAGGCTCCAGGGCATCCTGCAGGGCAACCTAGAAAAATTTATCCTCAAGGAGTTCACCATCTTGGAACTCAGAGCCATCTGCAGTTATTGTCCAAGTCAGCCACATTACTGTTCTACCAGCAGTAGATGTGGGCATCAGCCTTGTAGTGCTGGTTTCCTATGCATGCAGAATGCAAGAGTCATTGGGTAATGGAGGCTTCCACCCAGATTTCAAAAGGTCTTGGTCTTGGCGAAGCAGTGTGTCCCTGCGAGGGCAGTGCATGAGTTTGTGCAGGTGAAATCAAAAATTGCAGTGGAGAGCTCAGAAATTTGGAATGCCAGGAATGTGAATTTGGCTAGAGTTAGGCCAAAGGCTATGAGCAGAGCCAGCAGAAAAGAGAAGCCATGGAGGTTGCAGCTAGTGGTACTGCCAGGGCACAAAGTCCCCCAAACCTATGGAGAACGCATCTCACAACAGCTTGTTCCAGGTGCCAGACATCACAGAGCTATAGGATGTAATGGAACTGAAAGATTTGATGTTTGCTGTGGCTTGCAGTCTTGCTTTGGTCCGACTATGCGAACGTTTACCTTGTGCTACTGTATAGCAGAAGTATTTAACTTTTCTTTGATTTTCAAAAAACTGAACTTAGCTGTGCAGGTGACAGCTGAGTTCACTTTGAATCTCAGAATTTGGACTTAAAACATCTGAGTAGTACAGGAATCATTAAGATACTGGCACTTGTGGAGATGGACTAAATTTATTTTGCATAAGGTAGTTGGCATTAGTCTTTGGGAGACAGAAGCAGAATGTTATGGTTTGGCTTTGGATTGTCCCCCCTAAAGCTCATGCTTGGAAGATGAGTCAGTCATGGAATTAATCGACTGAGTTCTGGTGTTGTTAATAAAGGAGCGGGCCCTTACTCCAAGGGCCCACAGGGCCATCACCTGGAGGAATATGTGCTGCTTCTACCCTTCCTTGCTCCTGGCTTCCTGTTCACTGTGCTATGAACAGCTTCTCTTTGGCTAGGCCTCTGCCACGTGCTTCTACCATTCCAGGGTGTCCACAAATGGACTGAGATAGTTTGAAATACAAGCTTAAAGAGCTTTTGGGGGCACAATGGTTAAAGCCCTTGCACAGCAAGCACAAGGCCTTGTGTTCGATTCCCCACCATCACATAAAGCTAGGCATGGGGGCACACACCTGTAATCCCAGCACTCGGAAGGCTGAGGTAGGACTGCGAAGTCCAAGGCTAGCCTGGGCTCCATAGTGACTTCAGGATCAAGCCAGGCTACAGAGGAAGAACCAGTCTCAAAAAAGCAAAAATCTTTCCTCCCTTAAGTTATTGGTTTTGGGTATTGTGTCCCAGCAAAGAAATAGGAACTAATACACTAGCTTAAATTTAGCTCTACAACCCATACTGGGGTCGATACGAAACTACTGAGTCGTCTTCTTTTTTACTCGTTTCATTTGATGCCTCAAAAGGTGAAATATTTTGACGGCATGTATCTGGGTTGAAAACTGAAGCATTTTTGGTCTAAGTGCTGGACAGCACTTCAAACCTTACATTGCCCTCCTAGGTGTCAGATGTGAGCCACTGGATACTATTTAAGCCTGTACTCTTCATTTTCCTATATATTTGGCATAAGCATTTGTGTTATATCATTGTCTCTGCCTGGTTTTACCTCCTGCTACTGAGCCTACTGAGTAACAAACACGGTGGCCAGGCAAAGAAATGTCACAGAGGTGTAAGTTCCTGACTGTCAAATCTATAAAAATTCTTTCAAATAGCCTTAGCTTCTGGGAAGAACATTTGTGCCTGCTCTGAATTAAAATCAGCATTCAATAATTGAAAGATCATCTTTGCCTCTACCGTGGCTAGGAATTAATGTCAATAAACTGACTTTGTTTTGCTAAGTTCAGTTTTCAACATGATTTAAAAGCAATTCAGAAGCACAGCCATATTTTCAAAACACTTTAATGGAATTCACTGAATATTTTTCAATAGATTGTGCACAATCCCAGCAATATATTCAAGACATGAAAACAAAAATAGGCCATGCATGACTTCTGTCTTTGAGGGAAAAATACACAATCAAATGAAAGTTAAGTAGTGTTTTATGATCTTGTATGTTCAATGATTAAAATGTTACTGCTTTCTTCTGAGAAGCACTGAAATATTTAATACTTGTTGTTAATCATACCAAAGTAGTAATTCAGATGACTATACTGATTAAAATCTGAGTATCTAAAGTTTTCCAAAATTCACTGAAATTTTACTTCACTATGTAACTATGTAATGGAATTAGTCTAGTTAGGAACGCACAGCCAAATGAATTCCATAGTTAGAGCAATACTCCACCCAGTGGTAGAGTATGAAAATATACATAAACATCTTCAACAACAAAGACATGATAAGTCCATGTATTCTGAAATTAACTTTTTATGCCTTTTTTTCTCTTCAGAGAAAAATACCAGAAAAACAGAGTCAATCAAAATGTTAATGCCTAATTTTAAAATGTTAGTACCAATTTTAATATGAATATTTTGATAAAAGTACATTTTAAATTTGAGTCCTGGGTTTTCTCTGAGGAAAAAAAATGAAAAAGATTAACATTCTAGAAAAGTGAAAGTTTATGGTGGCACAAATATTTTGTGTCATAAAACATTCTCGATAATAAATTTAGTAAAAGTTTCCAGTGTTCAACAGAAAAATGGCAAAATGTGTTATCCTTGAAATGTCTGTAGTTAATAGGTTTAAATTTATAATTTGATCTGAAACATTTTAAAGTTCAATAGTAAAAGTAGTATATGTTGAATTTTTAAGGGTTTAAATGTTATTATGGCAAAGCATATTTTTTTTAATTTTTGCTATTAGAAGTTCAAAAGGGAAAGGCAGGGCTGGGCTGGTTTTGTAGAGATAAATTATTCCTTAAGTTAGTGACTGCCATCTTATTAAATTTATCACTATTTTTTATTTAATCTGTGTAAAAGTTTGGTCCAATTTTCACTTATTATAACTTATTTCAGTCTACCTTGTTTAATTTGGCTTAATTATTACTCTTTCATCCAGTTCTGAGTGTTATCATTGAGGTTTTTAAAAATCTTGCTTTAAATCTACTGTACCCTTTTCTCTTTTCGAAATAACCTTCAAATTTTCAGCTGAAACTATCTCTTTAAGAAATAGATTAAACATTTTTTAACCAAAACAGTAATTTTTATTACTTGTAATTTAAAATCTTCTTGGAGTTTCTAAGATTTTTGATCGAATTTAAGAGTGGACAAAGTTTGCATTACAAAAGCTATGTATGGAAATACAATTGCTAAACATCACTCTCTTCTACATTCATTGTATCATAAAATTGGAATGGGGCAACACAATATTAAGACTATATAATAATAAATATACATATACACACACACACATACATACACATACTAAGAATGGTTTGGATCTAGACTATCTTCCCAAGGCTTCATGTATTTGGAAGGTGATTGGATGATGGGTGCTAAACAGATCAAGTGGATTCCACTGATGGTTTTACGTGATGTTAGGAGGCAAGAATTGGTTGGAGGGATGAACCTAGCGCCAGGTCACAGGGGGTGTGGCCTACAAGGGTATATCTCCCTTGTTAGTGCCACCCTCTATTTCTGCTGTTCCTTGGTTTCAAAAGAAACACATGATCTCTACCAAGCTCTTCGACTAATAATGGTAGATTACAGAATAACTGAGAACTCAGAATAAAATTCTCCTCCTTTAGCTTGTATCAGCTATTATGTTCCAGCTATGAAACAACTATGAAACGGGTATCTGAGAAGTGGAGTTGTTGCTGTGACTTTACCTGAACATGTGGTTTAGATGTATTTGGAAATGGTTTGTGAGAGGAGTTTGGAAATGACAGTTAGAAACGTCTTAGGATACTGGAAAATAAGCTTGTAGAAGAGTCTGATTCCGAGCTCAGAAGACCAGAATGCTAATCAGAATGCAGATTAGCATTCTAATGGCCAAGCTAATTGGTCTTAAAACCATGTGTGTTATACTATGGCAGAAGGTATGTCTGCATATTGACCATGTCCTGAGACTTTGCCTAGAACTGAGTTTGAATAAGAAAGACTAGTGAACCTGGTAAAGAAATTTTAAAGCAGCCTATCATTCATGTTGCAGCATGGCTCATCTTCCTGCTTTTAGCCAACTCTACGTTGAGAAGCAGGAGGAAATGGCAGAATAATGTAAACATTTCTGATTTTGCCAAATACACAGCAGCTGCACTAGCAGTAGAACACAGCATGGTTGCTGAAAGGATTAGCATTAAAGAGTCAAGCATGTTGCAGCAGGATAATTGGAGAGATGCTTTGGAGGCATCAAAGAAACCAGCCACACCCCACTCTAACAGTTCACGATGTAAAATTACGATTTTATTTTGACAGGAAAACTTCAGAGGCCCCTGCTCCTTCTGGGACGCAGAGAGAATGTCTGCCAGAATTCAGCCACTGAGAGTTCAGCCATCCGGCCACTAGAAGCCTGCTTCTGTCACAGTCTGAAGGGAGCCCATCAGCACTCAAGCCACCCTCAGGTTTTGGTTTCATTCAGAGTTTACAGGTATGCGGGAGCTATGGATGTAGGGAGGCTTCCCCTCAGATTTCATAACAGAGTTTGAGCCAGGCAACGTGCCCGTGAGAGGACAGTGCATGATGGTGTGACAGTGAAACCAAAAGTGCAGTGGAGGACTCAGGAAGGTGAAGACACACAAAAGGTGGGATAGTTGCTGAGGGAAGCCATAGGGCAGTACCCAGTCATCACAAGTACATCAGGTAAAGCCTGAGGGCAGGGATCCTAACCCCTAGGCAGCACTGATCTGTGGCACTGGAAGAACAGGGCTGCCCAGACAGATGAGAAACAAGCAACGAGTGAGGCTCTACCTCCTGTCAGATGCTCCAATTAGGCTCTAAAGGTACTGCTGACTGGATCAGAGAAGCTTTGCTCCCTGCTCTCCCTCCTGATGCTGATTGTAATTTCAAAGCTATCCCCCAACCTCCTACTGCATAACAAGTAGTCCCTCCCACACCCACGCTCCCAAATACTGGGAGTATGGTCTTCAAATAAACCGGTCCCTGCCATCAACAAGGCTGTCCCACTGTTTTCAGGACAGGGATACCTAAGCCCTTTGGGGTTAATCATCATGCTACAACCTGAAACAGGTGTTAGACACACACCTGTAAGATTTTGTGTTGGCCCTGCTACGACTGAGTCTTGCTTTGGTTCCATTGTTTTCTATCCCATTACCGGTGGTATGGGAATATTTTACCCTGTATGATTCAGTATGAGAAGTGTTTAACTTTTTTTTATTACAAAGGGGTTCCCAGCTATACGTGGGAGTACAGAAGAGACTTTAGACACGAACAACTTAAGTGCTAGATATTAAGATTCTGGCAATACACAGAGATGGACTACTTAATACCTAATAAGGTGGGCATGAATTTCTTGGATCATGGTTTGGATTTGGAATGGTTCCCTATGTATGTGGAAAGTGACTAGATCCTGGGAGTGAATTGGATCAAGTGGATTAATCCACTGATGGCTTTATTAGGAGACGAGATCTGGTTAGAAAAATGGGCCACGGGGACTGTGGCCTAGATGGATCTCTCCCTTGCTAACTCCACCCTTTGCTCTCAGCATGACCAGGGCTCTCCAACAGGCTTTTCCATCAATCCCTTCTGCCATCACAGACTGATCACAGATGGACTGAGACCTCTGAGATGGGAGTCAAAATGAATTTCTCCTCTTTTAGGTTGTGGATGCTGAATATTGTGTCTCAGCAATAAGAAAATGACTAAGAAATGGACCAACTGTCCTACGGTGTTATATAGTGTGTATGAGGGTCAGTGCAAACACTGTTCTCACTACTCATTCATCCTGCACTTCAGAAAAGCACAGACTATTTCTGCAGTTTTATGTACTAATCTCTTCTTTTGCTAGAGGAACACGTATAGTTACAGCCCAATAGCAGACAGTTATGCCAGAGAAAAGATACAAAATTCTTTGCTCCAGGACAATTTGAAAGATGCCTTGAAGGCATGCTAGGCATCAGTAAGATATTATTCATCCCAAGTTGACTAACATAAACTCATTTCAAAGACATGCACTGGGAAAGAGCACCCTGCTAGCACAGAGCTGCCTGGTGAGCTGTTTCTTTGGAATTGCTACTCTTTAGCCAGCTGTTCACCAGGAGGAATTAGAGCCACGGTTAAAGTGGGCTCATGTACAGCTAGTATTTCAATAGCAAATGCTGACATCATCCCTTTGATCCTGATTTTCCAGGTATAAAAATGGAACTTGTGAAGCCATGGAGGTTTCCAACTGGATCTCAGAAGAAAGTCTAGGAGGGCAGGCAGTGTATGACGGTTACAAGGGCGAAGGCAGCGATGTTTGAAGCTGTGACAGTGGAGTCAGAGCAGCGATGGAGTTCCCAGGTACTTAAAAATGGCAGGAACAAGAAACCCCTCTGCTGGAGGAAACTTTAGGCAACTAGGAGACCTAGCACAGGAGATGGCTAAGTCGGCTGCAATCAGCAAGGCCGTAAGAGTGGGGCTGCCCAAGTTCTTTAGAGCTCACTTACACAACCAGGTGAGAGGGTTGCTGGATGTGAAATTATTAGATTTAAATGTTTGCTCTGCTAGGTCTGTCTTGCTTTGGCCTGATCCCTCCTTTCTTGAGAATGCCTCTCAAGAACACGAATGTCTATCCATACTGTATAGCACCTTACAAGTATTTAACTTTTCTTCCTCTTTTTTTTTTTTTTTTTTTTTGTAAGTGCTCAGAGGGAGGTTTGTCTTGAATCTCAGAAAAGGCTTTGGGTATAAAGTCTTCATCAGAGCTTGAACAGTTTTAGGGCTCGTGGAAATAGTCTGAATGTGCTTTTCTTTTTAAGTTAGATACGTGCTTTTTGGATGGAATATAATTTGTATTGAACATGTTCCTTAAGGACACATGTGCGAAATGCTTGTGTGTCAACCCTTTTTGCTAATGGGAAGATGTGGTACTTTCAGCAAGTTGGGTCACCAGGACTGTTTCCTGCAAAAAATTAACAGGACTCTCACCCCTTCCTGTTCCCCTCCTTTGCTTCTTGGCTTCCATGTAAGCAGCTCTGTTCCTACCATACCCACTCATCATGATGTCCTGCCTTGCCACAGGCCCAACCAAGTATCACCAGGACCCAAGTAACTAACCACAAACTAAAACCTCTGAGATGTCTGAGAGAGCTTTTCTGTTTACTTTTCACAGGAATAGTGTCACAGGAGTGGAAAGCTCACTAACACAGACTTGACATGAAGTAGAGACTTAGCTGACAGCTAGTTGCGCAAATCCAATCCTTCTGGGAGCATGCAGCCAATTACCTCAGAGACGGGCTTCTTTATGCAGAGTCCTAGTGTGTACTTGTCAGTAAATAGCTTGCAGTAGAATCTGCCTGGGTGTTTTTCCAAGATTGACTCTACTTTCTATGAATTTCGTTGTAGTCTCCACCATAATTTATAGTTTCAGGCTGTTTTCATGCTGCAAGTGTTTTGGAAAGAGAACATATTTATTCCTGCTTGAGTCATTTTCTATCCTGGTCAAATCAACATGGCTAATAAAAAGAGGGACATGACACAAAGGCAGCCCTTCTTGGGGCTGTGGGTCAAACCTGGGTCAAATAGGATAGTATGGTTTGGATATGATTTGTGACTTAAAGGTTAATGTGTTGGCAGCTCAGTCCCCAGAGTGTCAATGGGAGAGGTGGTAGTACCCTTAAGAGACAGGATCTAGCAGACTGTGAGTGTGTGTGCATGTACGTGTGTATGCACATCTGGGAAATTGAGCCTAGGGACGTCATGTTTAGCTATATCCCAGCCCATTTTTATTTTCAGGTTTTGAAAGAAAAGTCTTGCTACATCACTAAGTTTCCCAGGATGAGCATGAAATTTTTAAAAGTCCTCCTGCCTCAGCCTTCTAGAGTGCTGAGGCAACCAGCTTCTGCCACTGGACCTATCTTCTAGGAGTAAGTTAATATGAGAGCAGGCCTAAGCCCTGAACTGCTCACTGCCTTCCTACTTGGGTGGTCTCTCCCTCTTCGTGCATTCTGCCATGATGTCTGCCATTGGCCCCTCATCCGAGCTAAAGTAACACAGCACCCTGATCTCAGACTTCCAACTTCAAAAACTGTGAGTTAAGGAAATAAAACTAACCTGCTTCATGTATGTTATCACAACAATAAAAAACTGGTAGAGGATCATACTATACTATTATATAGACAGAATGAATTGGATGAGAAGACTAGCATTTACAGTTACACTTTTATAGTTTTCTGACACTTATTTTTCGACAGATTTTAAATATTCACTGCTTTATACTGTTAAGTCACATGATCTCGTTATAGAGTGAAACTACATGTATTTATAAATTATTGCACATAAGTGACTGCACCTTATGTCAACTTGTTGAAATTGGGAAAGGCCCAGGGAAGAACTTTTGGGTGTTTGTTATTGACCAATGGGCAGCAAGTGGAGAAGGTAGGCAGCTCAACTGGTGCTTGAACTGAGTCAGAGTGAATAAGCATTGTTGCAGTCGTCCTGAAAAAGCACAGGCTTTGCCTGAGTCGGAGACTTTGGCTTGCTCCTGACTTCACTGATCCCAAGTGCAGATTTCCAACAAATGCAAAGCCCTTTAGTTTTGATGGCATGGTACAGACTTAGGTTACGATCTGTAGAATAATAATGTTCTCTATTTGCAGTCTGAGCAGTTTCTTTTGTGATTTTTTAGTTTTTAACTATTTGGAAAAAAAAAATCAAAATCTACTTTGGAATATGAATGGATAGGCTTTATTACCTTAATCTTTTTTCTTTAAATCATAGGTGATGTTCTTACAGCTGCTCGACTAGATGGGAATATAGATAGATAGATAGATAGATAGATAGATAGAACATACATTTTAAATTTTACATAGAAAATCTATTTTTAATGTCTCATTATATATGATTAGTTTCAAAGTTTAAAGTGTTAAAACTAAAACTGATTAGCTTTCCCCCTCTCTGTCACTACTAGTCCAAATCTACATCTGAGTTATTCATTTTGGAGATCAAGGAAAAGTCGTCACCATTTGTTATTTCTTACGTGCTTGTAGTATGTATTTTTCAAAATCTGAAAGTGAAATCAGTGAAGACAGTAGAACACTAGTAAAGCATCTCACACCTGGGTGAAAGCAGAGTATTTGTGTATTTCCCTATCGTTTTTATAAGTGGATTGGTAAAATATACAGCAGGGGATTCCAACATTTGGCTAGATGAAAACAATGCCTTATGGCTTCAATGTGCTGACTATACCCACAACCTAGGCACTTTGGACGGGTCTTTTTATGAGTTAGTTTTACTTGCATATAACACTAAACAGTGTGCCAGCAAGGGAAGGCTACAGTCTCTAGAAAATTCAAACAACTCGATAAGAAGCCTAGAATAAATTCTACTGCCCAAGATGAATGATGAAAAAAATGCCTACCTTCTAATTTTTTAAATTTACCATTTTTGGGAGAATGGAAATGTGCCATGTATTTCATATAACACAACTTCTAGCAATACAATTGATGGCAACCCACCTCAATCTGCATTACTTTTCTCTGAATTAAAAAAAAAAAAACATGTTTATTGGGCAGCTTACCTCCCCCTACCCCTGAGAATTTTTAATTCCTCTTTAATAAACCATGGTGTTATGCAGTTATATTAATAATACTAGGAGTCGATATAATCCCCAAACTGGCCCACATCCTGTCTTGACATTATGATTTTGGATTCAAAGTCTGAAATTCTGAATGGGTCCTACAAAATGACAATGAGGAATACTTATGAGTGACCAAGAACCTCCTGTTGCTTTCCAGTAGCTACTAATTTTTCTTCAAGTCTAGTTGCAATCGAGATCAAAAATTCTTAAGAGATCTTTGAATTTTTAGAATGACTCATGCCAATGATTGCTTGTTTTTCAGCTTCAATAGATTCCAGTTGATTTTGCTTGGGCACAAAACAAAATTCTAAACTAAAACATAGAATTATGGAAAGAATTTGTTTTTCTTTTCTCTTGGTAAAATTCTTGCTTGATTCAACAGATGCTATCCAGGTTGAAATGTTAATCGGATGAAAAAAAATGGTTCTGAAAAAGCACAACAAAGTAAAAGAGTGTTGCATAAAATTCAAAGTAGGTTTAAGAGGGTCTCTTCTCTCCTTTGAGAGGATTAGTCTGATCCTTTGGGACTAAATGAGTACACACTTGATTTCATGGATATCCCTTAGAGTTCACAGACACCCTAAGAATTACTGCTCTTTAATACTGCCACACGTTAGATAGGCATTGAATGTCTACTGTGACTAGCAAAGTAACTGGCTAGGAATTCAGAGTCACTCTGGATCACCTAAGCTTCTTTTCTCATGAAAAAAAGGGAGAGGATTCTTGCTATATTATCAGCTATAAAAAAAAAAAATCCAGTACAATAGTTATGGGTTTAGGTTGATTAGAATTTTTTTTTAGTTATGGGTTTAGGTTGATTAGAATTTTTTTTAAAACCTATCAGTTCACTTTCCCTCTTTTGATCTATATTGTCCTCTGACTTTTCCTAATATTCAAGTGGCTTATCCCATCATATGATGGTCAAAATAATCACCACCATCTCTGGAACCTGCTAGCAAATAATGATCTATACTAGTCTGTTTGACACATTCTAGGTTGATATATAATGAAGTTTGGAGTAAGGTGACCAGGAATTCTTAGGTTGGTCATTAGAGTCCTTTGTATCACAGGAATGGGCCTGCCTTCATATTTGTGCTGCCTGCACTCAGAACAGCAATAGCAAATGTGCTCTTGTACTTAAGTGACGAGTTTTAAAGTACCAAAGTTGGAGATTAAAGATACTTAAGCTCGTAGTTTGGAAAGTTTGCAATATTCTCAAGTCATTTGGCTGATCCAGGAAATAAGAACAAAATCTACAGAATCAAAACTTCCACTGCTAGTTAATCCCTGAGTTACTTTAGGATCCACTGCACATGAGGTGAGGTCACATGGGAATTCAAGACTAGGTGTGATGATTTCAAAGGCCCATGTGAAGCCAAGTATTAGAGAAAGTTTCCAAAAAAAAGATGTTTGAACAATTACCAGATATCCACGAGTATGTGTGAGTGTACAAATAAATAAATGTATATACATGAATAGGTTTGTAGTGCAATGTGGTGACAGTTTACTTTACAATGAACACGTGCTTTAAAACACTATAAATAAGCAACTTGAAAATGTTCCAAAATGTCCATGACAAAAAGTAAAAGTCTGATCTTAAAAGTGAAAATGAATTCTGCAATTATACATTATATATATTAGCATAAGTTGCAACCACCTAGAGATATTTAATTTATGCATGAGCTATTAACTGATTTTTAGAATGAAATGATGCTAGGAAATAAAGTTCTTGTATGCCTGCACAGCTTGTGAACAGAGGCATGGATAGCTTTTTATTTCAGACTGAGCTTTATATTTAATAAAACCTTGGAAAATAAAAATAATGCCTTCCTCCATAACAGATAACAACAAACAACATATGCTGGGCAATGAAGTATCTTCCTCACAGGCACAAATTGGACAGGTATGGTTGTAATCTAGTATAAATGACTTCAGCTCATTATGGTTTTGGGTAAGTATCCCCCAAAGGCCCATGTGTTAACAACTGGGTACAAGTCAGTGACAAAATTAGGAGGGGGGTGGACCCTGTAAGAGGTGAAGCCTAGTGGGAAGAAGTTAGGACATGGGGCATGCCTTTGAAAGGGATATTGAGTCTCCTTATTTGTCATTTCCCAGCATGTAGCAGGTGTGCAGCTTCCTTCTCAACGTGCTACCACCATGATGTGCTGCTGTATAACAGGCTTGAAAGCAATGGGGCAACTGACCATGGAAAGACATCTCCAAACTGTGAGCTAAAATCAATATTTGATGCTTTTAAAGTGGATTTATCTTAGGAATGTGTTTCGCAGCTGTCACACTGAAATCTATCCTACGTGGCTTCCATCTTGGTCCCTTATTTGTCCCTGTAAGACCTAGATCAAGAAGAACTGGCACAAATATGAAGCTCATTTTAATATTCTTAGCTTGCTGAAAAGCATGGTAACATCTTATATACTTTAGTTCTTAGCTGAAGTAAAAAGAAATTTCTGGTATGCAATATACTAGATACAATAGATAAGAGTATCAGTATTACTTGGATTTTGTAATGTAAAGACTAGTTCCTAACTCAATGTCTCATTCAACATGTATCTTAGATACATAGGTAAAATTGCTCAATGTATTCCATCTCAAGGGGCAAACAAATATGAAATGTTTAGAAGTAATTAACAGAATTAGATATGAATTTCAGAGCACTAAGAATTGAAATACTGTATTTATATTTTTTCAGGCTCCGTTATAGTTACAAATATTCACACATGGGATATGGCCCTTTACACACCTACAGTGTTCTTTAACTGATCTCATCTCTATACATGACCAAATCTGGAAGATACTAGATTGTAACAAAATGCAATAGGATGTGAAATTCACAGAAACATAGGATGTGAAATTCACAGAAACACATTATTACACACATTTATTTGATCTCCCCCATGTCACTGTATCTACTAGTATTATTCTTGTAAATTCTAAATTAGTCTTCTGTGATGGATGTTTTACTTTCTACTGTTTACTGAGAATTGGCAAGTTACTGACTCAAAGGAAACTAGGACAAATGAAAAATATTACAGCATTTTTTAATTATATCCAATGAATGTGCAACCAATTATCTGCAACTACAGCCTATTGGTTACTGAAATGCTGATTACAAATGTGTTTCTAAATTAGTCTAATTTTATAACTTAATAAATTTTTGCCTCACTTTGTTTAGGACAAGTTATCTGGCCTTACAATGATCCAGTGTAGCAGAACATTTGATGAAAACAAAACACTATGAAGTTATTTACTGCTGTCAAGGCAGAGGCTTGAGAAAGAATATAGTTTCAATCAATTATCTTAGCAGCTTTGGTTTTGGCAAAGGTCAATTATACTGAGTTGAACATCTGTCGAATTACCGACGGATTTTCCAAAAGAAATGCCCAAAGAGTCACATCAGATACAGAATTGACTATTTTTCATTAATAACAAGTGCTGTATATATTTAAAGCTATATTTTTAAATGCTTAACAAATCTTTTTTTAAAATGTACTTGCCCCAAAGAAGGTAGAAATAAGACCTTACCTTCGAAGACAACGTTGCACAATACAACTAGAAAAGATACCAATTAAACAACAGAATCTTAGAAATTTTAAATCAAAGAATTTAAAGATGATATGCCAAAGCATCTAGGTATTAGAAACTATAAGATCATTACATAATCAAAATTAAGAAGAGACATACAAGACAAATTAGAGAGGAAGATGGTGTTAAGGTCAGATGCTTATTTTACTGTGAAAGCTTGAAAGTAAATGCAGACTAAGAATTTAAAATCAGGGGGAAGCAGAAAACTAAAAATAGAAATAAATACTAGAATATAATGAGTGCAATAAAACAAGGAAACCTATTTTCAGCTTTAAATACACCAAAATAAATGGTAAATAAAAACCAGAAATGATTTGGGAAGAACTAATATAATAGAAAAATATTCTACATGTCTGATCAAAGTTAGAATATGAAATCAATTACTTTGTCACATCAGTATGAACTAGTTAAGAAATGTAATGCCAAAACCCGCCAATGATAAAAACAAGAAATGCTATAAAATTCCTGGAAATAAGGTACATGAAAGACTTTCACAGGTAAAGTGCCAATGAGGGTATAACAAACTAGACTGAATATAGACTGAATAAAGAACCTCAACAAATTTATTCCACTGTCCTGCAGTTAAAGCTTTCAATTTAGTGAAATTCCAATAAAATTCCTCATTAAGTTTTTCCCAGACAAAATCCACTATTTTTGTGTATCTAGGAGTCATAAGTAAAAATGAGACAATTTTGAAAATGCATATTTTAACTAAACACCAAATTGTAAGGCCAGTCACATGTTACTTAGTAACTGAGAAACCTTATGAAAAATGTGGCAGTCCATTTCATTATTATGCAAACATCTGAGTGTATTTATATAAGCCTAAATAGCATAAATTTTTGGAAATCTATCTGGGCTAGTCAACATCAGATATGGGATCTCTGACCAAAACATCATAAGGCACTTAAATGTTCTATGGCGCTTTGACAAATTACCAGAAACTTAATGGCTTAAAAGCACACCCATTCTGTGCTTCACAGCTGTCAATCAGAAATCTGCCAAAGTGTGGATGGGTTCTCTGGTCAGGATTTCACAGGACTGACATCAAGGTGCTAAATTCTTACCTGGAAAATATAGGAGGAAAAAAAAAATCTACATTCCGGCTTATTCTCTTTACTGGAAAAATTTGGGTCCTTGCAGATGTACAGGTTGACCCCTAGCTGTTGTTCAGAGTTAGCTCTCAACTCTTCAAGCCCAAGCCACAAGGCCCTTTATTCTTCAGTAAGGAAGATTCTTTCTTCTCATGTTTCAAATTTCTATCACTCCCTCTTCTGTCACCAGCTGCAGAAACTAATTTTAAAGGGTTCCACGTGATTTAGGTTAGAACCATTTAGATTCTCCTCCCTTTGTCAAAACTCTTGTGCCTTATATCACAACCTGATCATGGAAGAAAAATTTATTCTCTGTCATGAGGATTAGGAAGGTAAATCTCAGGGGCCCTGACTTCAAAGAGGCAAATTCTTTTAAAATAAATCACAACTGGGCAGAAACATTACACAAAAGCAAAATAAAAATGGAATTTGTTCATTTTGCTCAGTGAATGCATTTTTCCATGATTAGCATATATGTGACCTTGGTGTATGTAGAATGGGGTTAGACAAACATAATTACAATTGTCTCTTTTACTTTTTCATATCTAGGACAGAATACCAAACATCCAAAAATACAAGCAAGGAAAGATTTATTTAGCTCACAGTTTCAGAAGATCTCAGTCCGTCACAGGCAGCTGACAATGGCAGAAGCGCATTGTGGTAGCCCACCTGGAGAAAAGAGTTCATATCATGGCCTACAGGAAGCCAACTGAGGAAAATACGGAAAAAATACCCGTCTAGGTAAAGCCCCAAGCATCACCCCTTTCAGCTGTCACACCTCCCAACAGCACAGGATATCCATAGGTAATCCACAACATCCAACGCATGAGGCTTTTGGGAGACATTCTAGATCCGAATCGTAACAACAATTCTATTTTTGAAATTTGAAAGAAGCATTTACTAAACATTCTGTAGATATTTCATTACATTAAATCTCGATAATACTGCCTGTTTCCATCTTTTCTTAAATTGCACTATTCAAAGAAGGGTAACATGAGCCTCAAGTACAATCTTTAACCACTGCAGAACATCAAACTGAAGATAGGCTAAAATATTTAACTTAACTCACTAATCAACAATGTTGTAATTTTTCATGACATAGTGTAAATTTTCCAAATTTCGCAGGGATTCTCAGCTTTTGGTTAAGATCATGTATAGTTATATCAGCTCAATATCTGATAGGTCTTCTATCTGAGGATAATAATATTAAATGGATTTCTGGACCTAGGAGATGGAACAGGAACTTGCTGGATATTGCAGTACCAGCAAGATGGATACCACCCTTCAAGGGTGAGTGGAAATCTTTACAGGTACTTTATCCTGACAGCATATCCCAATTTGGACTAATCATCTTCCAAACACTCAACACTATCATAATTAAAGACACTGCCTGTACCTTTCTACTGTCTGGCACATCTGCTTATAGAGAAGTCATGTCAACTTTCAGTCACCTCCAAACTGTGTATCATATTCTTAAAGTGTTCCAATGTAGAACGTCCTCGCCCTCAACCATTGCATGGCTAGATTAGCAATGCCTGGTACTAGATAAAAGATAACTAGAGAGGCTAACTCAGTGTTCTACTCCGCTATTCTATTAGCAAACACTAATGCAGGTACCAACAATAGCCAATCTTTGCATTATAGCACTTAATGCAATTTCTCTGTATTCCCCTTCACTTTTATTGTATACACAGATTTCTCCTGGAATACTGCAGAAGAGAATGAACTATGTTATTCTATCTTGCTATTTTTCCCCTGGGCCTCCATGAGGTCAAATACCTGTTAAATGCTATGCCACATAATGACTATCAACCTGTATCTTCCAATTGGATGCAATATGTTCCCACATTTTCTCAGTAAGAGCAGTAATGCCTGTTCCCTTGCCAAAACAAGTTCACTAGAGCCCAGCATTCTAGGAGGCTGAAACAGTAGGATCAAGTTCAAGTCCACCTTCAGCAACTTAGTGACTAAGCAAAATCTCAACTAGAAAGGAAAAAGGGGGACAGAAATACCCCAGTAATCAGACTCTTACCTTTTCATTCTCTCTTCCTCCATACAAAAAGTCAGAAAGGATGAGGCTCATATGCAAGTACAAGAGTTCTCTACACCCATCTCTCTGAATCAGCACACAAGGAAGGACACAACAGTGAACGCTGCTTCCACCATACACTCAAAAGCTGCACAGTACTTGAGACATCGGGAGACATCAGAAGCTCCTTTGGCAAAGCATTTTAAATTAAAACAAATACTGCAGTAGCTGTGTCAAAGGAAAACTTAATGATAAATATCAGATTTTTAAAATAGCAAACCACAAATAGTATGCAGTGACTAAAAGTGAAACCTGTTAACAAAAAACTTTTAAGTCACTATTATAAATTTGAGTACATAAAAATTTTATGTAGAGTGGAACATCTGGAAAAATAAAAAAATTCCAGAATAAAAGCAGCTCTTACTACTTTTTCTGCATGCGATAAAATGGGCCTTCAAAATTAATATCACCCAAAGTAATTTGTAGTCAGCGTATGATTTTTAGTCTGAAACTCCCCAACCCTCACCAAGTGCTGCCTGTTTTATGAACATAAGCATTTCATATCACTCTCATTCAAAACATTATCTATTGTAAATCTTTTTTCTTTTTCGTGTTAGGTGAACATTCCAGAACATGGGTTAGTTCAGCCTCTTCGCTGTGTTTTCTTTTCTTTTTTTTCTTTTTATGATCACTTTGGTAACCACTGGAGTCACTCGCTGGGAACACAGGGTCCTGGTCCTGACATTCCTGGTGCTTTTTCTTTTTCTTCTTCCTCTTCGGCTCTCCCTCACATGGGACATTCACACTACTACTTATCTGCAGGTCCATCTCTTCCTTAGCAGTGACAACTACAAGATGTGCTGAGTCTGTGGCACCATCATCCTTTTTATTGGTCTCTGGGTTTTTCTTCTTTTTCTTCTTCTTCTCTGGCTCTCCCTCACATGGGGCACTCACACTACTACTAACCTGCAGGTTTGTCTGGTCCTCAGCAGTGACAACTGCAAAATCTGCTGAGTCTCTGGCACCCTCATCCTTTCCATTGGTCTCTGGGTCTTTCCTCTTTTTCTTTTTCTTCTTCGGAATTTTTTCAACAACTTCTTCTGTGCCAGTTTCTGTTGCTACCTCAGAAATGTCCAGGCACTTGGACTGTAAACTATTGAAGAATTAAGGAAAAATGGAACAAAATGAGATCAAGAGTATCTTAATATACAGATTTTAATAAAGCTTATATATATATATATATATAAGTGCTGGGAGTACAGGCATGCACCACCATGCCCAGCTTTGTATTATAGCACACATTTCAAGTATTCCATCCTGAAATGCCTATGGGCTAGATGTTAAATTCTTTATGTTTACGCTTTATTTCTTTAAAACATAGCTTCTATTATTTTGGTTTGATTCAGTAAAATCTTGACACTGAATATTAAGCCCAGGTTTATTAGCCAAACCATGAACGTCAGATAAAGAAACAGACTTCTCATGTACATCCCAGTAATAGCTTCCATCTATTTCAATTCTTGTTTAAAATATGATAAACTAACCTAGTACTGTTTAATTTTCCTCGAATGCAAAATACTCCAGCAGCATCTGAGTCTAAACGAAATACTTCAAATTCCAGTTCATCACCCACGTTTATCTCCACAGTTTGCCACTGCTCAGCTGACATCTGCTCAGGCTTAGGGATGGAGGCATTGAAACACCCATGTACTAGACAGCCAATGTGGCTAGAAGACACTTTGTTAACTGTACCCTGGGAAGAAGAGAAAACATCAAGAGAAGATTCAAATAATTAAAAATTGAATCAAACTTTATAAGCTTTAAACACACCTTCAGGGAGAATATGTCAAATTAATGGTATAATGTATTACAGAAAGTTCGTCTCTGAGTTAGAAATTACCACATAAGCTCAAATTTCATTAACCAAAAGAAACTTAGGCTCCATGACAGGATTCTCTCAGAAGTAAATTATTCTACAACCACTGAAATGGAGCAGAAAATCCAGTGACATGATCTACATGTAAAAAGATCTCAAGACAGGAACCATGTGCTTTTTATAACTGGGATCCATATTACATTTCTGTATTGAAAAGTATATTATTTAATGATTCCCTTTAGCATAATATAAGCAGTCCTACTGGAAGAGAGTTTACTCTTTATATGGAAATTTTAAGTTAAAGTAAAATTTTCCACAAAACTCAGTTTTCTTTTTTGGCCCCTTGAGTCAACATATATACAATATAGGAACCAAAGCTCTGAAACACAGAATGGAAATACTGACGTAAGCACAATAACATGTAACATCCACAACCTCTTATACATATGAAAGAAAAAACTTCACCTGTCATGAACAGAAGTCTGGGGTTCCACTAATAGTTTCTGCTGATCTAGATATAGCATGGCGCATCCACAGGATGGGATATAACTTAGGAGTGAAATGAAATGAGCTATAAGTCTTTAAAAAGCCCAGAAGAAAACTTTAAGTAAATGCACACTGGCAAGTCAAGGAGCCACTGTGCATCCTACTCTATGCCAGGACCACTACAGTGAGAACAAGAATCCAGCAGAACCTAAAGGGCTCCTGCACATACTATCAGGGTTCCACCCTAGCTCCAGATTCAGGTGGAGACCTGTGTGGCAGCAGCAAAGACCCAAGTTTTGGTGACATCAATACATCAGTCCCAGCATATACAGAGATCCACTTTATCAGACTTCTACTTTAGCTAGCATTGTCTGTGTCTGATTTCAACAATCTTATGTCAGGAGACCACCTATTCAAGATGCAGTACATAGATATATGACCTGTGGTCCCATTCAAATTTTTGTGCTGGGCTGGATAAGCTGCAGACGCAGGGTGTGACACAAGTGCCTGGGGTTGTCTTTTGATGATAGTGACTATCCAGAGCCTACCAAACAGTGGCAGATGCCTCTTTAGAAACAGCTTTTTTGGAATTTCTAGAAAGATAAGCACATAAAAAGCCTGGTTAAGAAGATTGGAAAAAACATTTGATACATCAATGCTCAGATGACACTGCACACCAACAAACATCAAGAGGTTTTAGGACCATAAACTTGATAGTACTTCAAGTACCAGACACCAATCAAGAAATAATCAGTGTGGGGGAACTCAGAACTTAAAACATTTGGTTGACCTTCAGAAGCCCACAGAAATGTTTCAGCACTCTAACAGACAGCAAATATGTGTCTTATTGGGTTTTAAGAAGTAATTCAGAAGGCTAAAGATAAACACAGTGGCTAAAGATATCTAAAGAAGGAAAGCTTCTCTAAACTGGACAATGATACAAATACTTAGGTACAGGAAGTCAAGGTCACCATCGAGATAACAATAGAACAGATTCTCAAGACTGAAAAAGAAAAGAACACATCCGGGTACTCCCACTTGCCTGAAAGCACATTTCTCTGCAGAAACCAGTCTAGGGCAGAGTGACATCAGATTCTGATAGCACTGAAGGCAAATAACAGTCAGCCAAGAATACTGTACAGAGCACAACTATCCTTTTTACAAACAAGAGTGACAAAGAATTTCTCAGACAAAATCTGAAGAATATATCTTCACTGTTAGTTTTTCACTGCTGTGACTTAACACCCCCAATTTAATATTTGTTTTAGTTCAGGTTCAAAAGGTCACAGTCCATACACAGGAGGCCAGCATGGCAGAAATACACATGGCAGGGGTGGCAGCCAGAGAAAAGAGCTGCTCACGGTATGGCAGAGAGCCAAGTGAGTGAAGAAGGGCAGAGCTACACTTCCAGGTCAAGCCTCAAGAATCTGTCCCTTCCAGCCAGGCCCCACCTTCCAAGATCACATGGTATCCATAGGTAATCCACAATATCCAAATACATGAAGCTTTTGAGAGACTCCAGATCAAAACCATAGAACAAACCAAAAACTAACGAGCAAGGAATCAAACCACAGCTTAACCACCACCAGACTATAACAGAGGAAGAAAAGAACCACAACAAAAGTTTCAAAAAGTTATGTAATAACTATAGCAAAAACCTTACCTACTAAGTGTTAAAGTGTAAGAGAGCAAAAGGTATGTAGCTGCATACTGAGGTGACTGACTGTAGAACACTGAAACTCAACAATTTTATAACAGAAATCTGGTGAAATCTAGGGACGACAGCACAGCAAGAGAAACAAAATACCCTAGCACCTGTCCCCATGCACCAAGGTTGAAGGAGGAGCAAACTCCCCAGAATCTAAGCTCGATTTGCCCAAAACTGAAACCCTGTAGATACATTGGCCAATTATATAAGAAACATGGTGTCAGCATCGGAGACTGGCTCTAAAGAAGAGCAGTGTCTTGCACCTCTGGACAAAGCCTAGGTAAGAGACAGCACCTGCACAATGGGATGGCTTTAGAGAAGGAGAGCATTCCACTATCTCTGAGCAGACTTAGGTTGTTGTAGCCAGGAGTCATCTTGAAAAGGACCACTGGTTCAGATGTGGAGTGTCCCCAGAAAGCCTCACGTACCTATGGACACTGTGTACTCTTGGGAGGTGGGAACTGGTTGCAAGGGGAGGATGCGTGGGAACTAACCTAGTCGGGTGTGTGCTGCCCCACTCTTCCTCCCAGACTTGGTTCTTCTGCCATGCCAGAAGGATCTCTGTCCCTGGCTCCAGCCCTGCCATTTGATTCTATCATTTCCCAGCTGCCCACCCATGAACAGATTGAGACTTTCTGAAACTGTGAGCTAAAATAAATCTTCCCTAGCTAAAGTTGTGGTTGTCGGGTATTGAATCACAGCAATGAAAAAGTAACTAAAACAGTTAGTTTCTCTATTATAGATTTTCGCTTTAAAATTATAAGGCTTACAAAAAAATCTTTTCATTTCAACAAACTACTTGAAATGATAAAGATGAAAATAGAAACAAATATAAGAAACTTTCAGTTGCATTCCATTCCTCCTCACATTTTAAATTTTTGTTAGCTTATCCCTTAGCCTATCAGTATTTTTAAATTATGTTTTATTCTTTAAGGCATGACTAATTTAAAGATCATCCTTATTAAGAGCATTTTGAAATTGTATAATGCTTCCTTACCAGTAAGTTTTAAGCCTTCTGTTTCCTTACTCAAGTCTTTTAGCAGTTAGCCTTTTTTTTTTTTTTTTTTTGACTCACTCTGTAGTCCATGCTGACCTAGAACTCACAGCAATCCTCCTGCCTCACCCTTCAAAGTGCTGGGGTTACAGGCATGCACCACCATGCCATGCTTCTATGGTAATGGGGAATCAGACCTAGGAACTTGAGCTTGCTAGACAAGCGCTTAAACCACTGAGCTATTCTTCCAGCAATACATACACCATCTACCAATACTGAACTAAAACAACCTAAAAATTCCGAACAGGCTAGTAACAAGAAATGAGATTCAATCACCAATAAAAGGCCTCCCCAAAAAAGAAAAGGCCAGGAACAGATGGCTCCACTGACGACTTTTACCAGACATTTAAAGAACAAATAATGCCAATGCTTCTCAAACTATTCTACAATATATAAAGGTGGGAATCCTTCCAAATTCATGAAACCAGCATTACCCTGTTAACAAAACCAAAAAACATTAACAACAAAAAATTACAGACCAATACCTCTTATGAATATAGATGCAAATATCCTCAGCAAGGCATTAACAAATCAAACTGAAGAGCACATCAAAAAGATAATACACCAAAATTAATGGACTTAAGAATGGTTCAACAAGGGCACATCAACAAATATGAGACACCACATAAACAGAATGAAGGATAGAAACTGATTATCTCAAGATACAAAAAAAAGACAAAATTCAACAACCCTTCATGAAAAAAAAGGACAGAACAAATTAAAGGAAGATCATACCTCCATGTAGTAAGGATTAAATAGGAAAAATTCATAGCCAACATACTTACTTGGGAAAAACTGAGTGATATTTCTTATCACTATCAAGACAAAGGCTCCATGCTTACAGCTATTGGATATATTACTAAAAATTATAGGCAAAGCAGCTACGCAAGAGGAAAAAACTGAAAAGCAGACAGGAAAGAAAGTAATCCCATTCCCAATGGCTACAATACATACATAAACTAAATGCCCAGAAATAAACCTAACTAAGGATATGAAAGACCTCTACAATGAAAAATTACAAAACACTGAAAAAACATTGTAGAAAACAATAAAGAGTGGAAAAACCTCCCATGTTCACGGTTTGGAAAAATTATGAACAGTATTGGTAAAACGGCCATACCACTCAAAGCAATCTGCAGACACAACACAATCTCCATCAAAATAAAAATGGCATTCTTTATAGAACTAGAAAAAAAAATCGTAAGTTCATATGGAGGCACAAAATACTCCCAACAGCCAAAGCAATCACAAGCAAAAAAAAAAAAAAAAAAAAAAAAAAAAAAAAAAAAAAAAAAAAAAAAAAAAAAAAAAAAAAAAAAAAAAAAAAAAAAAAAAAAAAAAAAAAAAAAAAAAAAAAAAAAAAAAAAAAAAAAAAAAAA